>CM077187.1:5455285-6055285 GCA_039654105.1 Coreius guichenoti
TTTCACCCGAATGGAACCAAACCAGTGCAAAAAGATTCTTAGAATAATTAATTAGAAATTTCGATTCACAGTCGCTAAGGGGTGGCAAAAAGTTTGAAGTGGGCAAAGCTACCTTTACTAAAATGGCTATAACTCGTGAACGAATTGAGATATTTTCACCAAACTTGGTACACATACACTCACCTAAAGGATTATTAGGAACACCTGTTCAATTTCTCATTAATGCAATTATCTAATCAACCAATCACATGGCAGTTGCTTCAATGCATTTAGGGGTGTGGTACTGGTCAAGACAATCTCCTGAACTCCAAACTGAATGTCAGAATGGGAAAGAAAGGTGATTTAAGCAATTTTGAGCGTGGCATGGTTGTTGGTGCCAGACGGGCCGGTCTGAGTATTTCACAATCTGCTCAGTTACTGGGATTTTCACGCACAACCATTTCTAGAGTTTACAAAGAATGGTGTGAAAAGGGAAAAACATCCAGTATGCGGCAGTCCTGTGGGCGAAAATGCCTTGTTGATGCTAGAGGTCAGAGGAGAATGGGCCGACTGATTCAAGCTGATAGAAGAGCAACTTTGACTGAAATAACCACTCGTTACAACCGAGGTATGCAGCAAAGCATTTGTGAAGCCACAACACGCACAACCTTGAGGCGGATGGGCTACAACAGCAGAAGACCCCACCGGGTACCACTCATCTCCACTACAAATAGGAAAAAGAGGCTACAATTTGCACGAGCTCACCAAAATTGGACAGTTGAAGACTGGAAAAATGTTGCCTGGTCTGATGAGTCTCGATTTCTGTTGAGACATTCAGATGGTAGAGTCAGAATTTGGCGTAAACAGAATGAGAACATGGATCCATCATGCCTTGTTACCACTGTGCAGGCTGGTGGTGGTGGTGTAATGGTGTGGGGGATGTTTTCTTGGCACACTTTAGGCCCCTTAGTGCCAATTGGGCATCGTTTAAATGCCACGGCCTACCTGAGCATTGTTTCTGACCATGTCCATCCCTTTATGACCACCATGTACCCATCCTCTGATGGCTACTTCCAGCAGGATAATGCACCATGTCACAAAGCTCGAATCATTTCAAATTGGTTTCTTGAACATGACAATGAGTTCACTGTACTAAAATGGCCCCCACAGTCACCAGATCTCAACCCAATAGAGCATCTTTGGGATGTGGTGGAACGGGAGCTTCGTGCCCTGGATGTGCATCCCACAAATCTCCATCAACTGCAAGATGCTATCCTATCAATATGGGCCAACATTTCTAAAGAATGCTTTCAGCACCTTGTTGAATCAATGCCACGTAGAATTAAGGCAGTTCTGAAGGCGAAAGGGGGTCAAACACAGTATTAGTATGGTGTTCCTAATAATCCTTTAGGTGAGTGTATGTATGAGCTCGATCTGTGGTCACAGTAAGAAAAAATGTGGTGATTGGCCACTTGGTGGCACTATAAATTGAAAAAAAAAACCCATTAAAATGGCTATTACCACCCAACCGTTATTCCAATTGACTTGAATATTGGCATGCAGTGTCTTTGTCCAAGGTGCCATGATTGTCTATGAGGACATTGGCGTATCTCATAAAACATGGCCGCTATCGGCCAATGAATTTTGAGCACCTATTAAACAAGGTTATCGAAGGCCGATTGGAACAGAACTCGTGGACATGTTCGACTCATGGCCCAAGAGGTCTGTAAGAATTTAGAAAGAAATCGGCCACTAGTTGGTGCTAATGAGTTTTAAGCCTCTGTAATCACGTGGTGTTTCACACAATACACAATATTCATATAATTTGATAGATCTCCTCATACTGAACAACTTTGCCTCAAGAACCACTGCTGTCAATCAAATTGTTCATTAAATATTCGTGATTATGTAAAAAACGTACTTTTACGAAGTAGAATTTGAAAAAGAAAAACAATGCAGTACAATTCTCCGGACTCTCTAGATCAATAATTATCAAAAAACTTTACCCTTTGAGAAGCTATAACAGGGTCATTTAGAAAATGGGTTTGGCCAAGTGCACGCAAAAGCCTATAACTCCTAAACGAACACTCAGAACTTCACGAAAATAGGTGAGCACATACGATGATTCTAAACAAGCATACAAACTTTTATGGAGACCATAGGTGACGCTATAACTGTTAAAAAGCTTTAAAACAAAAACATATACAAACCCGATTCCAAAAAAGTTGGGACACTGTACAAATTGTGAATAAAAAAGGAATGCAATAATTTACAAATCTCATAAACTTATATTTTATTCACAATAGAATATAGATAACATATCAAATGTTGAAAGTGGGACATTTTGAAATGTCATGCCAAATATTGGCTCATTTTGGATTTCATGAGAGCTACACATTCCAAAAAAGTTGGGACAGGTAGCAATAAGAGGCCGGAAAAGTTAAATGTACATATAAGGAACAGCTGGAGGACCAATTTGCAACTTATTAGGTCAATTGGCAACATGATTGGGTATAAAAAGAGCCTCTCAGAGTGGCAGTGTCTCTCAGAAGTCAAGATGGGCAGAGGATCACCAATTCCCCCAATGCTGCGGCGAAAAATAGTGGAGCAATATCAGAAAGGAGTTTCTCAGAGAAAAATTGCAAAGAGTTTGAAGTTATCATCATCTACAGTGCATAATATCATCCAAAGATTCAGAGAATCTGGAACAATCTCTGTGCGTAAGGGTCAAGGCCGGAAAACCATATCTTCGTGCCCTTAGACGGCACTGCATCACATACAGGAATGCTACTGTAATGGAAATCACAACATGGGCTCAGGAATACTTCCAGAAAACATTGTCGGTGAACACAATCCACCGTGCCATTCGCTGTTGCCGGCTAAAACTCTATAGGTCAAAAAAGAAGCCATATCTAAACATGATCCAGAAGCGCAGGCGTTTTCTCTGGGCCAAGGCTCATTTAAAATGGACTGTGGCAAAGTGGAAAACTGTTCTGTGGTCAGACGAATCAAAATTTGAAGTTCTTTTTGGAAAACTGGGACACCATGTCATCCGGACTAAAGAGGACAAGGACAACCCAAGTTGTTATCAGCGCTCAGTTCAGAAGCCTGCATCTCTGATGGTATGGGGTTGCATGAGTGCGTGTGGCATGGGCAGCTTACACATCTGGAAAGGCACCATCAATGCTGAAAGGTATATCCAAGTTCTAGAACAACATATGCTCCCATCCAGATGTCGTCTCTTTCAGGGAAGACCTTGCATTTTCCAACATGACAATGCCAGACCACATACTGCATCAATTACAACATCATGGCTGCGTAGAAGAAGGATCCGGGTACTGAAATGGCCAGCCTGCAGTCCAGATCTTTCACCCATAGAAAACATTTGGCGCATCATAAAGAGGAAGATGCGACAAAGAAGACCTAAGACAGTTGAGCAACTAGAAGCCTGTATTAGACAAGAATGGGACAACATTCCTATTCCTAAACTTGAGCAACTTGCCTCCTCAGTCCCCAGACGGTTATAAAAAGAAGAGGGGATGCCACACAGTGGTAAACATGGCCTTGTCCCAACTTTTTTGAGATGTGTTGATGCCATGAAATTTAAAATCAACTTATTTTTCCCTTAAAATGATACATTTTCTCAGTTTAAACATTTGATATGTCATCTATGTTGTATTCTGAATAAAATATTGAAATTTGAAACTTCCACATCATTGCATTCTGTTTTTATTCACAATTTGTACAGTGTCCCAACTTTTTTGGAATCGGGTTTGTATTTCCTATGGTAAATTGTCTGTATTGGCTGTAAATGGTCTTTTCCTCCTATGATTTAAGTGGTTACATGATGGCTAAATAAAACATATCTTTTTACGCATATGTGCTTAAAGGCCCTGAACCCTAAGACTGCTTGAACCCCAATAATTGCTGCTTGCAGCTATATTTATGATTATTATCAATGTTGAAAACAGCTGTGCTGCTTTATATTTTTGTGAAAACCATGATACATTTTTTTTCAGGATTCTTTGATGAATATAAAGTTTAAAAGAACAGCGTTTATTTGAAATATACATTATTTTTAAAATTATAAAATGACTTCACTGTTACTTTTGATATATTATATCCTTGCTGAATAAAATATCAATTTCTTTAAAAAAAAAGCTAACTTTTGAACGGTAGTGTGTATTGCTAATATTTAATTATAGTATAGTAGAAATTAGTATTGACTGATTTTTGGAAGGCTCTTAAAGGCGTGAAATATATTTACATTATCATTTTTATTTATTTTGTAAAAGAAAACATTTGAAAGGGTGGAAAAAGGGAGGGGGAGTAATTATCTTTAATATTGGACCTCAGGGAAAAAAATACAAAAAAATTGCATTGCTTGTCGTGCAACAGTGGCTTTTCTAACAAAGTGGTGTTTCACATGCAGGGTGAGAAGGTCAAAGAGAGACTGACCCCTGTGCTGAACTTGCTGACCGAGTGCTCCAGAGGTCACAGAGAGACAAGACGCTACCTTAGACAACAGGCACGACTACTATTTTAGATCATGATCATGAGGCAACACATTGTATAATAAAACACTCGCATTGCTTTGTATCGAATTGCATGTGTTTTCTCACCAAGTACAGATTCTGCCTCCATTAAGAGATGCTAGCACTAAACCTGAAAAGGGTAACACCTTGAGGAATCGTCTGGTTAGACTGATGACCCACCTGGAGACTGAGCTCAAACACTGCGCCGCTGACCTGCTCTTCGTGCTGTGCAAAGAGAACGGTACTGCATACAAACACGCAAGCATAGAGTGTGAAAACTGCACGCCAAATTACCACAAAAACACAAAGTTTCAAAACAGCAAATAACAAAACAACCTAAAAAGGACATATTATGCCCTTTTACAAAGTCTTGATTTTGTTTTCTAATAGATTAGGTTTTCATGCTTAAATGTTTATTATTTCCCCCATATTCTACATTGTTGCAGCTCCTCTCTTCTCAGTCTGTCAGTAACGCTCTGTTTAGTTCCTGTATCTTTGAAGCCCCTCCTTCTGAAATGCGCACTGTGCTCTGATTGGTCAGCTGGACCAGTGTGTTGTGATTGGTCAATTGCTTCGAGCGTGTTTGGGAAACGTCTCGCCCTTTACCATAACCGGCAGTTTCAACACACTACTAACTAGTCTCGCGTAGCCAGACCTTCAGACTGACGGCAGAAGGCCTGGACTTTTTCGCAGCTTTCATTGGACAAGGACTGGCCAAGAGGACATTTGACTGACATGTAACGCAACCATTCACAGTTTGTTTTGTTCTGTGTCATGTTTAGGGGCGTGAAAATGTAAAGTCTATGTCCCTGCAATAACAGACCGGCGTGCATATATAAATTATTCATTAAAGAACGTTGTGTAAGTTTACTGCAACAATGGAGCCGCAAACTTTACATACTTTTGAAAATCCAGCGTTTAGTTGTTCCTGGTAAGCGCTCATTGTCACAGTTGTAAACACAATGGTGTTCTTCTTTCATGAGGGAGTTTGGCATCACAGCATTTTTTCCCAGGCGGACCGTTAAAGAATGCAACACACACATTTCACAGACATCCTGTAAAATCAGATGACGTCATCGAAACTCCTGAAGTGTTTCCAGAAAAGTGTGCCATATGCATCAGACGTTCAGCCAACGGTCCGTGGGCGTGACCTCTGAGGCTGAGACTAATTACTAACTAACTCAACCAGGCCCCGCCCCTTTATTTTGCATATGCCTTGGGCAGGAATTATTTAAATGAGGAATATTGTAACATGTTTGTTCCCAGAGGAAGACTACAATCAAGGCATTTCAGGGAGTTACTGATATAGAGAATAACTCCCTTTGGAGAGACTTTACACACTAAAGAAAGTTGAACAGAATCAATATATTGATATTTGCTTCGCCATTTTCAACTTCATCACCACAAAAGCATAAAGTAGTGGGCGGGACAAATGTAATGTATGCACCTATAGGGAGAGGGAAAACTAGGAAACTGCCTGCAATTGACATATGGAAATTTGCATGTTATTACACTTTTAACTAAATATATAAAGTTATAATGTGATAAGACATTTATTATTATTATTGTTTATTTAAAAAAAATATTATTAAATTATTTCATACATCTATTTGGAAAATAACCAACTTTTGATTGGGTGGGCCACATTTCAACTGTTCACCACTGAATCAAACACCCATGAGCACCACCACTCCTAAATTTCCCCCTAAAACAGTTTTTTTCTTGGATATTCCAGTGAGACGTTTCATCAAGTACACTGGATATGGGAATGCCGCTGGGCTCCTGGCCACTAGAGGCTTGCTAGGAGGTCAAAGGTCACAGGCCACATCATCAGGCACACAGTACTCTAGCGATTCAGACTCGGACACCGAGGAGTACCGGCAGATTAAAGACCGCGTGAACCCAGTGACGGGACAGGTGGAAGAGGAGCAGCCTGATCCCATGGAGGGAATGACAGCGGAGGAGAAAGAGGAGGAAGCTCATCGCCTCATCAGTCTTTTTAACAAACTCTCAAAGTAAGGAACTGAAACCACTTATCAAAACACCAGTAAAGATTCATACACACTGCTCTAACACTCTCACACCTAAACAGGGATAATGTGATTCAGCCAATGGGATTGAACCAAGAGGGTAAGCTGGTGCCACTGTCCGAGCTCAGAGACCTCTCAATGGAGGAGAGGGAATCGGAGGAAGAACATGATGACCTGGAGAACGTGGAGTAGAAACGCCATAGATGTGGTGACCCTGACTGGTTTAAAAAAAAAAGATATATATTTTGATGTTGTAATATCTAGTCTTTAACTCAAAGTAAACAAGAATCTGCACACTGCCGCTACTTCTCCCAAGGATTTATTAAAAAAGAAACAACGTCGAAACAACGACCCCAAAGGGTCTTCGTCAGACGCTCCATGCTTCATTTGATCGAGCACCTGCAAAAAGTTTGTTGGATGTGCGCATAATTCTTTTTTGAAATAATATCTAGTCTTAACAGTTTAACAGCTTACATCTAAAACATACCATTAAAAATATATCTAACTAATTAAGGCACTTTATAAACTACCGTTCAAAGGTTTGGGGTCAATACGTTTTTTATATAGAAAAAAAAAATCAATTTTATTCAGCGAGGATGCATTAAATTGATAAAAAATGGCAGAAGACATAATGTTACAAAAGATTTATATTTTGAACAAATGCAAACTTTCTATTCATTAAAGAAAATATCCTGAAAAAAATGTATAATTTTCCACAAAAATATTAAGCAGCACAACCGTTTTCAACATTGATAATAATCAGAAATGTTTCTTGAGCAGCAAATCAGCATATTAGAATGATTTCTGAAATATTATGTGACACTGAAGACTGGAGTAATGATGCTGAAAACTCAGCTTTGATCACAGGAATAAATTACATTTTTACAATTTACATTTATTTCAAATCAATGCAGACTTGGTGAGCATAAGAAACTTATTTAATGAATATTTCAAAAATATTACCCATCCCAAACTTTTGAAAGATATTGTATATCTAAATAATTAAGTATAAATCTAATTATTAAATTAGTCAGTTAATTTAAAATGTGTCGTGAAGGACTGCATGTTCTTTAAAAGTGTTGGATGTTTGTTAAATGTTTTATTTTCTGTGAATGTAGAATCAGTCGTACACATAGTGTGTCATTTTAATGTAAGATAGACGTATCCTCTTGGACATGTTGTTAGGCTCTTGGTTTTAATTTATGTTGTGTTGCACTGTGTAGCTCCGCCCATAGTGAAATCTCATTGGTGCAAAATCCCTCCCACATACTTAAATGTTAATGATTCACACACAAATCTGATCCCATGGCTTATCATTAAAATATTGTATAATGGAGCATAACTAGAAAAATGTTTCTATTTTCTGTGATTTTTAAGATTTTATTAATTTGCATGATTTTTCCAGGCCTGGTAAACACATAAAATTCCCTGACATTTCCAGGTTTTACACGACTTGAAATGATACCAAGGGTAAGTTTACACAACAACAATATACTAAAAACTGAAACGTTTTTTTTTTGCATTTTTGTGTAAAGACGACAACGTTGTCAAAACGATTCCCCGTTCACGCGGTTCCGCGAAAACCACTAAAAATGCTGTACTAATTTAACTACCGAATCACAATTATTCTCTTGTACCATTACTGAAATTGTGCCCAGCAATATTACCTCCACACACTTTGAATAAATACAATTAACCACGGAGTAAACTGTTTAAGAAGTAATTTCAGGAGGCCAAATAAGTGTGGAGTCAAGTCTTTCGGATATTTCTAACACAACTCCATCATTTGCTCCAGAGAGAGTTGTAGCTCCACTGACTGCAGTGAAGACGCTCCACGTGCAACAGCCAACATTTTAAAATACTCCAGTGAAGTCAGAACAACCTAATCAAACGAGAGAGAGAGAGAAAATGGGAAAGATAAAAAGTCATGATACATATATTTTTTTATAACTGACAAAAATCACACATTATTGGTGACTGTGAATACAAATAAAGCAAAAAGCCACAAGAGGCACTGCATTACAGCGACTCAACAGATAATGTGTGTTCCTAAGCACAACAAGAAGCAGAATGTCTCACTGCAACATATGGCACTGCAACTTTGAGTGGCTAGTCGCATGTAGAAAACGGTAATAAGTGCAATATGATGAAAGACACCAATGTTCAATAAATATCATTATAAAGACTGACATATTAAATAATAGTCAGGATTTAAAAAAAAAAAAAAAATTAAACAGGTTGACTCTTTAGACAATTTTTTTTTTAAATTCTAAAAGTTTGCATATGTGTTTTTGTTGATATTTGATACATCAGGGTTTTATGGCTCATACAGTAGGATGGAGTGAGAATGTGGAGCTCAGACTACTAACTTAAAATGCATATAAATATCAGTTGTCACTCTATATCTGTCTTAGTAACATGATATTTAAATACTTAGTTTTATGATCAAAGCTCTGTAGTTTTAAAACATACAGTATAATGCAATGCAATACAATGATGATTGAAATTATACAAATAAACATTCCTCAAAAGCCTGATGGATCATATTTGATACTCCCATTTTAACATGATTTTTCTAAAAGAAAAAAAAAAAATGATGTATGGATATTGAGTAAAGTTGCTTCAGTCCAGTAAGTGTTCATCTTGAAATATTAACAACAATATAAAATATCATTAAACATTTAAGAGTAAAAAGCGGGAGGCCTTTTACTTGCTAAAAAAAATACATATAAATGATTTGCCCAATCCTAACCTCTATCATGATGAGTTTCTTCTCCCACGGTTTCATTTTGGGGTCTGGCCACTTCTCTCCCAGAAAGAAGTAAAGGGTGTAAGAGGGAGATTCACCGCTTGTCTCCATAAACTTCATCAGACCTAATGGAATGACATCATCAGACATCCAGAGCATGATCCAAGGGATATAGAAGAATCACCTAAATATTTGCAGCCACCAAAGATCAACCATACCTGAACATTTACATTATTTAATTTAATTTAAATAATGATTAAATACATTGACTTTTTGTAATGTCTATTCAATGATTTATGCGCCTGCCGCATTTTCTTGTCTGACTTTTTTCAGAAAATATGGCAATTATTGTGATTAATCTGATTAACATTCAGCATATGTAGCGTAGTGATAACAATTTGTAATCAATCGACAGGACTTGTATAGAGTGGTGCAGGGATGACAAAAACCTGGAAGTCTAATTCGCTGCTGGTTCCATTGAGATTTTCCTATGGGGATTTTCAATTCATGAGTAAAATAAAGCCTGTGGTAAACATAACTTGACGATACTTTGACGTTTTGTTGCACATAAAGCCATCTGTCAAACAGCTCACGAGTACCAAATTGAGTTCTTTTACGTGGCTTATTGCATTTAAACGGTCAAATACACACAAAACTATGTCAAAATGCCCATCTTGGGTGAACAGTCAGTTTTGGAACGTGAATAGTTAAAGACAACAACCGTATATTGGATCTGTGGATTAGGTCTTAAAGTGACAGCAGCCTAATATTCCAGCTGCAGTCTGTGTCACGTTAATCCAAAGACAAAGAGAAAATCACTCACTGCTCTTGACTAATGTAAAATGATTTTACATTTGATTATTTAATTTAATTTCTGTAGTATTTCTTACCTGAATAGTACTGTTAGACTTAAACCTGTTTATTTCATTTGTCTCTTAATTGTATTGTATTTATTTGTGCTATCATTGGCAATTTGTTTATTTGTTCTTATTTTAATACTGATGAATGGTATCGATATTTTTTTTAAGGTATCATATCGAAGTTAGAAACTCCAGTATCATGAGTAGTCTGGAGTACAATTTAGTTGCTGTTGTGCGCACACTACATGACGGATCGGCAACAGGGGGTTACAATATTTCAATAGGAAGAATCACAGACAACTCTGTCCGGAGAGCAAACTATGTTTCACAACCAAACACACGCGAAAAGTGATACAGGAAATAACGTAACATTACACATGCGAACTCATGAGTCTCATGCCTGATCTTTACTGGATTTCTTGCAATCCAAGTTGTCTGTGGGGTGATTTGCAGTGAAAAAGAGAAAAAAAAGAATATAAAGGAGAGAGTGGTTGCTTGCAGAAGCATGTTTGCTGATGTTCTGTTGCAGGTCTATGACAGAACATCAGCATATCTTGCTCTCTCATCGGTCATCGCTGATGTCATTTCCAGTCAAAACACATTTCACATGGCAGGACTCTGAGCCGCAGACATGCTAAATATTTCACAGGCATCGGCGACACATTGCGCGCTTCTCTCAGATCGCGTCTCTGATAATAGAGGGTATGCACGTGACGTCACCGTCGGCCGGAGTGACTGCGGTTATGCCCACTGGATGGCAGAAAGACTGAGTGGCAGCATTGGTTTTCAGCATGAATGCTGTGAAAAACACAAAACACATCTAAAACGGGAAAGAGCTTTGAGATTGACTGTACAAATAGATTTGATAAGAAATCTGAGGTATATTTTTACAGACTGCCGAAAGCTACAGAAATAAGAAGCAAATGGATCACTGCAATTCACAGAAACAACTGGACTCAAGGCAGCGAGACGTGTATTTACCGTTATCATTTTGTGTCAATATGTTGAATTTTAGGGTAAAATCACACCATATATATTGTATTGTTATATATTATATTGACAACTCATCAATTAAATATTTGCCATCTTATATTCTGCATAATTGGATGTTTTTAAATAAACACAGACAAAAACTATAGGGCTAGATGATATGAACCTATATATAACATTGATATAAGTGATCACCCAAATTTAGATCTACCTATAATGTATTTATATCAGCTATTTATATAAGCGTTCACAGGCAAATTTGCTTTATGTATTTCCCTGGCGTCGAAATCAGGCTCATGTAAATGATTCCTGGCTGCATGTCAATATCCATGGATCACTGGAACTTTGGTAAGTTGTAAGGAACGCTATATCGAGTCCAGCCTTTAGTTTAAAATGAAAATTGTTTGTTTTACTTGCGTTTTTGCAGTTTCCCTTATTAAATCCAGTCATGCAGCAGCCTTTTTGCTAAAACTGTCGGCAAGTGAAAATCGGGGCTAAAATCGTGCAGTGTGTAAATGGCATAATATAATTCACCTGATATATAATCTTTGAAGTAGAAGATGGATTCAGGTGTGTTTTTGGAGAGCTCTCTGGCTGTTTGGCTTTTTTCATGTTTGCACGGACCCCAGTAGATCCTGCTGGATCCCCAGCGTTGGCCCAAAACCACACCATTCAATCTCCTGATCTCCAGACCGCCCAGATTATCCAGAATTTCATTCGTATGCTTGGCCTGGATCTGATCCAGGATATCTTCTGGACGAGGTAGTCTCACCACTGGTAGATCAGCACTGGACTCGTCCCTGTAGGAGTAAAGGGTAGAATGTATTCATCTAGACGAAACGTGATCCAATGGTGCTTATTCCAAGATCAGTAAATTAAGTACAAAAAACCAACATGTTTCCCTGATACATCAGTCTGAATCCGGTGTCATTCTCCACCAACTGTTCCAACACCATCTTCCCTTTGTAATAAACCTTAATCCGGAAAAATGTCTCTGTGAAGGAAATTAACATATAGAAATAAAGCTGTGTGAATAATAAAACACCAGTAAGTTGTATCAGGGTTTCTGCAGGTTTAATGAAGGTAAATTTAAGACCATTTAATAAAAATGTAAGAAATAAATTGAAGGGAACATAACATGTCAATATTTTCTCTAAATATAAACATCTAGGAAGCACACAATGAGTTGTACTAACAACACTTCAAAGTGTGAAAATACAATTTCCAAGAGATCTCCATAACTGTTTAACTTTTTTACAAAATAACAACAAAGTATGAGATAAGAAATATTGTGACAGTGATTTTATGATTAAAAGAACAAATATCTGCCAATGGGTTCATAAAAATCAACTCATTTTCATACCCATTGTTAGATACTTCTTGTTTTAAGCTTAAACAAGACTTAATTTTGTTCAATTTCTCAGAAAACAAGACTTAATTTCTTCATTTTGCATCTCAAGTAAATGTATCTTGATTTTTTGATATTTGTACTAGAAAAAAAATCCTAAATATAAATTTTGCAATTAAATTTAGGGCCCTATGAAGTTTTTTTGTTTTATAGGCTCTGGGACCATTTTGGGGGATTTCCGCCTGGATTTGGCCTACCCAAATCTAAAGTCTCCCATACCCACATACAGTGGTCTAAATATACAATTTTGGTGTCATTTTACAGGAAACCCTTTGAAGTTACAAAACACTGCTAAAAGTGATAAACATTTAAGTATATGTTGTCTGAACTGTAATAACCCCCCCCCCAAAAAATAGGAGCTGTTTGATTTTTTTGGTTATAAATTCATTTTTGAAAGTGTATAACTCAGGCCCTGTGTGCTCTAGCACCCTGCAGACAGTTTTGGCTGTTTCCACTAGATGGCAGCAAATACTGGAAAAAATAATTTTGTCTGTATCATGTATGCAAGATTTATTCAAATGGATCTGAAGGGAGGAGTATTATCTTTTTTTATGTAATTTCCGCCTACCCAAATCTAAAGTCTCCCCATACCCATATACAGTGGTATAAATGCAATATCCCAGCGTCACAAAATTATTTTTTCCAGTGTTTGCTGACATATGCTGGAAACATGTTTGTTTGTTTCACAGAAAAACATAATATTTAATACTATAATATTTATCACTTTCAGCAGTGTTTTATGTAATTTCAAAGGGTTTTCTGTAAAATGACACTGGGATATTGCATATACCACTGTATATGGGTATGGGGAGACTTCAGATTTGGGTAGGCGGAAATTACATAACAAAAAGGTAATATTCCTCCCTTCAGATCCATTTGAATAAATCTTGCATACATGATACAGACTAGTATTTGCTGTTATCTAGTGGAAACAGCCAAAACTGTCTGCAGGGTGCTAGAGCACACAGGGCCTGAGTTATACACTTTCAAAAATAAATTTATAACCAAAAAAAATCAAAAAGCACCTCTTTTTTTGGGTTTATTACAGCTCAGACAACATATACTTAAATGTTTATCACTTTTAGCAGTGTTTTATGTAACTTAAAAAGCGTTTCCTGTAAAATGACACCAAAAATGTGTATTTAGACCACTGTATGTGGGTATGGGAAACTTTTCAGTTTGGGTAGTTTGGGTAGTCTGGAAATCCACAAAAATGGTCCCTGCATAATTTAGTATAAATAAGTTACTTTTTGTAAAACAAATGCCAAAGTGATGCATATCTCCAGAAAGTGGAAATTCTAAGCTTTGAAATGGTACCACATATGAGGTCAGAGCTCCTTCACAGACATTTAAATTTTAAAGTATATACTTGATGACGTCATTTATACTTCAGGGTCCTTGGAGTTTAATGGTTAAATAAAATTTTATTAATCAAAAAGCATGTCTAATTAAACAGACAATTGAACAGCAATTTATTAAAAGTTTAACAAAAAATAAACTTTTTAGGGCCCTATGAAATACGGTTTTATTTTTTCTCAAATTCCGTCTTTTACTTTTATTCCATTTTTATGAATGGATTCTGCGGTTCTGTCCATGTTTTCTGCACCACAGAAATCATGGGGCCCTAATTTAATGCCATGATATTGAATTTAAGACTTTCTGCTCCAATTTAAGACATTTTTAAGGCCTTAAATTGTGGAAGGTCAAATTAAGACTTTTTTAAGACCCGCGGAAACCCTGTGTATGAATATGTGATAATCTTGGGTTCTACCTACCCAGTTTTGGTTCGGGAATGCCAACCAAATCCCCTTCACCATTTGGTGGACACGCCGCAGGCTGATATGCTGGAGAATGATGATTGACAGCTGTCGCCACCTGAGTAGGTGAAATCTGCCCCAAACCACCAACAGCACCCCCAGCTGAAGAGAAGGCTCCATGAGTGTCCACTATTTGAAAACGACCCATCTCAGTTAACTGGGTTTCTGAACATGGACTCATTTCTTGGAGGAGTACTTGTTCCTCAAGTCCCAAATATAACTGATCTGGATTCCAAACTTCATGGACTGAAACAAAAATACATGTATTTTTAAATGTACACACATTTTGCTCAATTTATTTGATCAAAATATAGTAAGAACAGTAATACTAGGCCAGTAAGAGTTGTGCATGTAAACCTCACTCCCCGAGAGTTGAAGTCAACTAGTCGCTGATGATGTCATTAATGACCAAATAAGCCTGAACCTCGAGCTGAGACTCGAACAGCTATGGCATGTGACACAGCTACTGCTCCTACATAACAGCATATTTTTATCCGTTCTTTTGTCTTTGGGTCGTTATATTTCTCACAGATTTCTGCTCGTTTTAAATCAGATACAGATAAAGTAGCACAGTAAGATTACATTTATATAAATGCATTTGTGAGAGAGCGATTGCGTGTGAATTAATTCTACTTTTCTTACACAAACCCATCGATTCGCTTCAGAAGGCCTTTATTAACCCCTCGGAGCCGTGTGGATTACTTTTATAATGGATGGATGCACTTTTTTGAGCTTCAAATTTTGGGCTGCCATTCACTGCCATTATAAAGCTTGGAAGAGCCAGGATCTTTTTTAATATAACTCGGGTGAGTAAATCATGGGGTAATTTTCATTTTTGGGTGAACTATCCCTTTAAGTGTGCTTAAAGAGAGTATACTTTTATGACTTAACACACTTAAGTACACTTTGACACTGAAGACTGGAGTAATGATGCTGATGTTATGAGCTTTGCCATCACAGATATATATATTACATTCAAAATAGTAAACAGCTATTTTAAATTACACTAAAATTTCACATTACTGTTTTACTGTATTTTACTGTTTTTTCACAAAGTGTCACACACTGGCCAACAATATTTTTTTAGTCATAATATAATATATAGTAAGTACTGTATAAAATAGTATCCAATCATATAGAGACTTAAATGCCTAAAATATAGGCAATCAAACTATAAAGCTAATCCACATCTTATTATGCTTTGTACTACAACCTCCTAAAATGAAAATACATCCTCTTTTCTTGTCTTTTCCATCTACCTTGTGAGGGACTTTCCTGAAGTTTTAGTCCAGTGAATTGTCCCTCCAAACCTTGCCGTAGGTTTGCTAAGAAAGAAAAGATCAGAGTAGACAAAGGAGATATAAAAGTAAAACATAGTGTCATCACGATTCAAGGCCTACCTCAGTGATAAATGCATGGCTGGTTATATAAAAAATACTTACTAGAGAAGAAGTTTTCCTCCTCCGAGTATAGTTCTGGAGAGAACTAACAATGGAAAACAAATTTGCCAAGTCAGTGTGTGTATGTCTGATGCCACGGGCTATTTGAGTGTGCTTAAACCAGAAAAGCACAGAATAAATGTGATTCAACAGATACTCACATCAGTCTCTTGAGATCCTTCCGATCCTGAAGGGGGTGAGGATAGAAAACAAATACTAGGTTTGTAACAAATCGTCTTAAATGACATCAACCACAAATGTAAAGTTTCTTACCTGCAGACGGAGGATCAGATGGAAACTGATACACTTTATGTGGATTAGCGGTATCATTCTTGTTGTCAAATATCATCTTGAAGCCTTTAGCACGAAGAGCGCTACGGAAGTTTCTCTTCCAAACAGAGTGGTCTCCGTTTATCCTGCCATCTCCAGAAGCGCTCGTCTGAGCCCATGCCTGACGGGACCAAAATACAGATCTTAGAAGAAAAGTACTCCTACAAAAAATACAATGACAGTATCCTCTTGTGAAAAAGAGATGTGCTTAAAAGGTATTAAATGTGCACTTGTAGCGTACTTCAAAGCTTAAATGATATAAAAAGCCACGGTTACACTTGTCATTGTTACAGTGTAATTACAGTTGTGGTCAGAATTATTGGCTCCCTTGGTAAATATGAACAAAGAAGCCTGTAAAAATAAATCTGCATTGTTAATCCTTTTGATCTTTTATTCCAGAAATTCGCAAAAATTCAAAAAGTGAAAAAACAAAAAAAAATGTGGGGAAAATCTCTTTATGAAATAAATGTTTTTCTCTAAAAAAAAAAAAACGTTGGACACAATTATTAGCACCCTTTTATTCAATGCTTTTTTTCAACCTCCTTTTGCCAAGATAACAGCTCTGAGTCTTCTTCTATAACGCCTGACAAGAGATCAGAGACCATACAGAATCTCTCCAGATCCTTCAGATTCCCAGCTCTTCTCTTCAGTTCATCACTCATTTTCTATAGGGTTCAGGTCAGGGGACTGGGATGGTCATGGCAGAAGCTTCATTTTGTGCTCAGTGATACATTTTTGTGTTGATTTTGATGTTTGTTTTGGATCATTGTCCTGATGGAAGATCAAACCACGGCCCATTATAAGATTTCTAGCAGAGGCCGTCAGGTTTTGATTTTTTTATCTGTTGGTATTTGATAGAATCCATGATACCATGAATCTGAACAAGATGTCCAGGACCTCCAGCAAAAAAAAAATAGGCCCACAACATTAAATATCCAGCAGGATTGTTAACCGTGGGCATGGGGTACTTTTTATCCCTGTGTGCACCAAATCTGGTGGGTTTGCTGCCAAAAAACTATTTTTTCTGACCATAGAACCAGGTCCCGTTTAAAGTTTCAGTCGTGTCTGACAACTGAATATGCTGGAGTTTGTTTTTGGGTGAGCGAGGAGGATTTTTCTTGAATCCCTCCCAAACAACATGTGATGTAGGGGTTGTTTGATAATTTTATTTTAGTCTTTCTGACCCCAAGACTCAACTAATCTCTGCGATTCTCCATCTGTGATCCTTGGAGAGTCTTTGGCCACTCAAACTTTCCTCCTCGCCATGCATTAAGACAATATAGACACACGTCCTCTTTCAGGCAGATTCATAACATCTTTAGTTGATTGGAACTTCTTAATTATTGCCCTAATGGTGGAAATGGGAATTTTCAATGCCTTAGCTATTTTCCTACAGCCACTTTCTATTTTGCGAAGCTCAACAATATTTTGTTGCACATCAGAACTATATTCTTTGGCTTTACTCGTGATGGATGATTAAGGGAATTTGGCCTTTGTGTTTCCTCATATTTATACTCCTGTGGAACAAGAAGTCATAGCTAGACAACTTCATGTTCCTAGTCACCCTGGTGTGCTAATTTTTTTTTTTTTAAATTATGTAATTTTTACTATTATGTAAAAATGTACTTCAGAGATATTTTACTCATAAAAAAATCTAGGGGTGCCAATAATTGTGTCCAATGTGTTTTGGAGAAAAACTTTTATTGCATAATGTGATTATTATGCAATAATAATTGCATAATAATCCCCCCCCCCCACTTTCAATTCTTTTACTTCAATGAAAGGTTAGAGTTTTGTGAATTTTTTGTATGAAAGATCAAATGGATAAACAATGTCAAGTTAACAGTTTAACTTTAAAGACTTTTGTCGTACTAAAGAAGTACACTTACTTTGATGTGTTGACTAACATACTAAAAATCATATAAAGAACTTGATAATTTTAACCGTTGAGTTTTATTATCAAATGTATTTAATATTTTTGAATGTACTAAATGGCAACTTCATCATTACAAATGTTTAATTACAAATATATTTAAATACATGACATACAGGAATAGAAATGACATTAAAGTATATTTTAGTTTACCATAAATGCTGTCAGTACATTCATCAGTACACTTTAACCATATTTCAAAGACAATAGAAGTATTTATAAAATTACATATAAAGATGTACTATTATATGCACTTTAAAAAGCACTTTAAAGTTCAAGTATTTGAGTTTAACAAATTTAAACTATAAAACATTTTCACAAGATACAGTTTAATTATTAAAACATTACTTTCAATTCACACTTATAAATATACTCTTTTAAAGTGTATTATTTTCTGTACATTACTTACAAATTGTAGTCCGTTACTGATTCCAAAAATTGTAGTTAGTAATGTAATCCATTACATTACACATTTTAGGCAAATATAATCGGACTACTTTTTGATTACTTTTGACCTAACTCGTTTTTTTCCAACTGATTTGCATGGGATAATCTTGTACCATATTAATGTAAAAATACAAAGAGAAAGAAAATATATTCCATTCTTTGTTATCAACAACATGAAGTGCATTAAATATTTTATTACATCAGGGCTTGCCAAACTGGGGTTTGTGAAGGAACTGCATGGGTTTTGTGAGTTTAATGAAAAACTAATAATTAAATAAATTCCATAATCTTCCAAAGATATAGCAATACATGGTTCAATGACCTACTGAGTGATAATTTAAATAATAATTGATGTGTTCGCTAGGAGTAGATTCGATATGCAATATTGCAATGCTGAGAAAATACTCCTTAAAAGTGAAATTATTTTTGTAAATTCATTGCTCAAATGCTTTGTGGCTTATCAATTTTCCATGTAATTTCAGCCACCTGACTAGTGACCGAACTAGAAGACTTTCTGAAAGCAGTAGGATTTTTTTATAAAGGAAAATGTAAAAGATGAAAAAGAAGAATTAGGGAGAATCAATAAATTATGAATGATTTACTGCCATTGTGTGAATAATATGTAATCATTTAAAAATGTAACTGTTGTCTGATTATGAATATTTTAAAATGTAATATAATCTAATTACTAGTACTTAATTTTTGATTAATTTATTATTAATCAGTTGTAATCAGTTACTACCCAGCACTGGATATAATATAGTATTACCATGGTATACTATATTATATACAGTGCTGGGTAGTACTGATGGTATAAATACTGGTACTACAAGGTACTTCCATGATGCATTAACTGCGTAAAAGTAATCCGCTGTTATTTGATTATAATAAATACAAATGTTGATTGTAATGGGAGTGTGAACATTTTTGGTAGTTCTAATGCACTTTCAATAATACTAAAAGTACCATTGCATTACTATGGTATTATCAGCCTTAAATTATTTAAAGTATCTTGGAGTACCATGTAGGCTAAACACCATGACACATATACATATGATAATAATTAAGCACCATGGTGCAAAAACTTTACTCATAACAAATAACACTTATTTTCACCTTGAATATGAGGACATCATCATGGTTTGAGTCCTGTCTCAAAGCATGCTTCCAGGGAATGCTAAAATGCTGAAGTTCTTCATTGGTCCAACACACTCCAGGATAAATTCCACTTTGGATTTGTTGGTACAACCAGGGCACAAAGAGTGGTTTTGGTTGGGCCATGATGATGCAAACAAACGATACAACACACCAAACCAGACCAAACCATCAATGAACCTGCACAAACAGAAGAACAGCAAATCATGCTAAAGTATCACAAACGCTCACAATTCCAGATCACACTGTTTTATTAAAAAAATATAATATAATAAATAAATAAACACACCCCTAAAATACAGTAAAACCTAAAACACCTTTCTTCCAACGTCAACTTAACGTGACATATATTGGGAAGACTATGCATAGGAAATAATGTGATCTCAAAGAGTCATATAATAAACTAGTTATACAAGTCTAAAAACAAAAACACCATGGCTTTGGTCACTTACCGTGTATATCAACAGTGTGTCCTGTGGCCTCTTGTGTTTTTCAGCGAACTCTTCAGATGTCTAGGAGACAGGTTTGCTTGTCAGTTCTGCGTTAATACCAGACTTTATTCAACAGATTGTGCCTTTAGATCAGGTGTTAAACATTACTCGGGAAATCCATGTCAGTTTCGATTTCCCATTTTTGACGTCATTGTACACGTCGCGTACGTGTTTTACCCTAGATGACCACTAGATGGCGTAGACGGACCAATATCTGTTATTTGGTCTGTTTGATACTAGCATTAACACAATAGGTTTGAACAACGTGAAAATCAATAATGACATTTTTAAATACAATCTCCTGAGACCCTGGCATAGACTGTCCTCTGTAGTGGACATTATATTTCAGCGGATTTCTCTGAGACCGTACATGTTTAAGGCACATTCAGGGCTTTTCAGATACACCAAATGTTTGACCTATGGGTTTTACCATGACAACTCTCTCTCTTTGGTCTTTAAAAATGAGTAGCATTGACTGAATGATCGGGATTTAGCACTCTTGAGGAAATATGATAATGTTTTTGTTATTTAATTATGACAAATTTTCAAATTGTTCGTCGTAAAAAAAAAAAAACATCTGACAAAAACGTTACGGGGTTTCAAATCAGAAAATGACTTTCTGTCGATTTCATACATGTAGAAAACACCAGGACTTAAAGGGTTAGTTCGCCCAAAAATGAAATTTCTGTCATTCACTCTCCCTCAAGTTGTTCCAAACATGTATGAATTTCTTTCTTCTGCTGAACACAAAAGATATTTTGAAGAATATGGGGAACTAAACAGTTGAAGGACCCCACTGACTTCCACTATGGAAGTCAGTGGGCCCAAAAACACATTAATATGCAAATTAGATGCAATGTATAGATGCATTGTATGGAAAGGGAATACCCGTTCATCACGTTTACACACATATTGTATAAAGTAAAATAGTATATCAAATTATTCTTTTATAAGCTATCTTTCATAACATAGTTGAGAATCATACAAAGTTTGGTTTAAAAATAGCTTGAAGCCCAAATATTTATTGGTGAATGAAAAACTTTTTTCTGGTTCTCAGGTGGATATTATTGTATTAATACAATGACTTTAATACATTTCTGATCAGTTCACCTATCAGACATTTATATTTATTTTAGAGGGTATTTTGTTCAGAGCAGTGTTTTATAATAATCCTAATCATCCTGCCATCTATCTGATCATATACAAAAAGTTTTGGACACACCTCCTCCTCATTATTATTATTTATGATCAATCATCAACATTTTTAAGCAAAACTGTTAAACCAATCCAAACTTTTTTAATCTGTTATAAAACACTAGCTTTAATTTTTAAGTGTATACAAAACTAAGAATCCAAGCATGTCTTTACATTTTTAGGGTCACAAGAAATATTAATTCAGTGGCAATGTACTTTTTGACTGCATATTGTATAATGTATAAATGGTAGGTCAACTGTAATTTTTGGTTATACTTTCTGAAAATATTCCAAATACGTTTGGACCATTTATCATAAAAAGCTAGACATTTTTACTTTTCCAAAAAGTTCCAGGCTGGAAACACCGTGCTGTTTTGCGGCCTAAACCAAAGATAAAGAGAACATAAAATGTAAAACAACAGAAATAAACAATAACAGCAAAAAAAGGAAGTGTAATGAAGGAAAAGTACAAACCTTTGCATAAAGTCATTTAGGGAAGAAGTTCTGTGGAAGCCAAAAAGAGAGAAAAAGATCCAACTCCTGTCACACAGGTTTTTTTATTTGTGAAATCTGACTTTTGGACCAAAGTGTAAACCCCGAGGAAATAAACATACCTTATTTGAGACAAAGTAGTTGTCGATGGTTTTATTCGTTTGTCAAATACAGGGATAGTCCATGTACAGAAGAACCGGGAGATTTTTGTCAAGAGCTGTACAATATTTACACAAAGGCTTTACTTTTGAAAGAAGCACAGTATTAGATTGTTCCAAAATAATACTCAGAATACAGACAAAAGACAAACAAATAAAAACAAATTTCCATTTTAAATAGTACTAATACATAATCCCTCCCTAATGGGATTCAGATGCTTCGCTCTCACTTTCAATTCCATTTGATTTTTTTTCTGTAGAATGCACTGCAATAATACCGTTTGCGTAGCTTGAAATAGTTTCTTTCTTTTCTCTTCCGTAACAGATAAAAACGATAAGACATTTTCCATTGTATCTACCCACCTTTGATGAGCGAAAAGGAAGACAGCTCAGAATGTGGCAATAAGATCCATTTATAACATCTGAACAAACATTATTTTAACCGTTATGAAGCATTAATGGTTTGTATAGTATGTGCGAACTCCTGTTAAAAATGTCTTTATAAATAATAAAAATGTATTACTTTAGCTCACTTGTTTCACGTGTGTAGACTAAAGCGTTGAATGTCATCACATGTCGTTGCACGCATCTTCCCATGTCAGCTTTCCAATCTGCACTCGTTTATAAAACAGAACCTTCACTCTCTCTCGCTCTCGTTTCAGAAAAAAAAGCCAGAATAAAACTGCTATAGTCTTAAAAAATTATTTGTGTAAAATTCAGTAACAGAGTTCCTCCTAGTGTCGACTCCTTCTGTCAGTTATTTCCCACGATGAATCAGTCAATTCAAAAAGTATAAAGACTCCACACAGTATATTCCATGGTTCTGTGTACCATTTCCTTCGGATTCAGTGAATTCGGTAAGGTCAGCCCCTTTTAGGTGATCTCAGTTTGGTCATATCCATTCGTCTGAACTCTCAGGAGGGATCCTGCACCGGGTCTGCGGCCTCGGTGACGTTTGTAAAGAGTTAATCAAGTTATTGGCCAGCGGCAACCTGCTGGGCTCGTTGCCCGGTCCTCTTCTGTCGCCGCTGTGTAAGAGCCATTTAAAAGAGAATTTCTGTAAAACCGAAGAGGAGGGCAGGGGAGCTAGGCAACAATAAACCCAGCTTCTTTGTACATCGAGGCCTCCTCGATTCCTCCTTTTCCATGCTCCCCCTTCTCTCTCTCTCTCTCAAGCTTTGGTGCTGAGGGCCATCAGCTCTAAGAAGGAGTTGAAGAGCGTCTCCAGCCAGCTCTGATTGGCCATGCACTGCTGAACAACCTCCTCTTGTCCAGGATCTTCTGAAGCCTGCTCTATAGTGTTTGTCTAAAAGAAACAACGACAGAATTTTAATGGTGCGTTCATGTGTGATTTTGTTTACTCCAGCTGCTTGTGGGAAATGTAGTTCTTACCTCTTTCTTACAGTGTAAGAAGGTATGATATTTATAATGATGCAGTGAATGGTAGAGACTGTAGATTCGACATGTTTCTGTTGACAACTTGAGGTCCTGGAGGAGACAGGGATGGTGACATGTTAGAATCTGAACTCTATCACAGTTTCTACATTGTTCCTATTAGTTAAGGTTGTTGACGGATTTAAAGGTGTTAAAGAGGCCACATTCAAGCCAAACAAAATCAAGACTTTGTAAAAGGGCGTAATGTTCAAAAAACACCTTATTTTTCACATATCCTCCATTGTTGCAGCTCCTCTCTTCCCAGTCTGTCAGTAACGCTCTGTTTAGTTCCTGTCTCTATGAAGCCCCTCCTTCCAAAAAGCTCAATGGGTCTCATTCACGAAGCATGCCTACGCACGAAAATGTGCGTACAAACGATTTTAAGAACAAATCACAATTCACCAAAGATTTCGTAATCATTTTTTTTCTAAATTTACGAAAAAATATAGTGTGTACCAACTGAAACCCCACGTACGCAAAAAGAACTTGCTCTGTATGGCTTTATAATCATGTTCAGGGTTTCTGCAGGTTTTACCAAGTCAAATTTAAGACTTTTTAAGACCATTATGAATGAAATTTAAGACCTATATCACGCAATTAAAAAACGTACAAAGGAAATGCAGAATCACAAAATTACTCACAAAGCAAATTAATTTATTTAAATTGAACAAAGTATCAGTAAACTTGCACTCCCCCATAGCTCAATCCCACTAGGATTTCACAATATATATATATATATATATATATATATATATATATATATATATTGTGATTAGATGACTTTGGTGGTAAAATTTTGTGGTGGTTTGTGCATGGGGTTTTTTTCCATAATTAGGATGCCACATTTACCATATTATTATGTTAGATCCACAATAGTCACACATGACAATAAAACAAACAAAATGCATAAATCTCTTTTGGTATCTTACAAAAAAAAGGCTGGTCCAGTGGTGTGCAATCTAACTTTAATAACATGATCGCTTAGGGTGGGAAATATGACCAAAATCTTACAAGTAAACCACAGCAATAAGCAATTGCTTAATATAAGTAAAAAGTTCTCAATTAATTAAGTAATCAAGTAAACGGTCAGTAATAACAAATGACAATAGGACAAATAAATACAACATAAAGATACAGATACAAACAGTGCTTTAAGTTTAAGTACTGTTTTTCCCGTTGTTGTTGTTGTTGTTTGATTAACATTAATGACACAGACAGGAGCGGGTATAGGGTAGGTAATATTAGGTTGCTTTCACTTTAAGACCTACAGTAATGCGCAGATCCAATACTGACAAACGTCCCAAACTTTTTTACACACAACATAACCGCCAATATGTACATAGGCATAATAAATGTGTGTTTGATCGTTCAAGGGCAATAAGCCTAGAAATAGACATTCATATACTCACACGAGCGCTGACAGGCGGCAAACGTGTGCACAGAATCCGCTGCCAGTCTGACATTGGTCCGTGTGTCAGTACCATAGACTGTAAAAGGTCAGTACCGAACTGAGTTCGTGGTTTACAGCGCTTTTATTAACTCTTTTTATTAGTGCGCAACTGCTTCGCCCGGTCCTTGGCGCTTATGCGAGACGGCAGGTGAGAAAGATTCCCCTTCGCTTTCACGATCGCGGAAATGGAAGAACTGAAGAACTATTAGCTGAAGAATAAACTCCGGTTTATGTGTCTTTGGAACAATCCAAGTATAGGTCTCTGCAGGATAGTAATAGGAGTTACTAGATCAGTGGGCGAGGCCATAAACAGAGGGGCGTTTTTCACTGTGTTACCTGATTTGCCCACGTCACAGTGTGGGTAGGGTTTAGGGGTGGGGTCTGGTGAAGGGGATCATTTTCATTGCATGGTTTATAAACACCCATCAGTTTCAAAACACCCACAAATTTAGAAATGCCCTCTTTTGTTCCGCAGAGACCCCATACTCGTACAATCCGAAAGAGACTCGCGCCAATAACACGAAAGCTGATTGGCTGCAATATAAGATGCATGTTGGTCTCATTTGTAGTTGTAATACAGCGAATTATATTTGGACTAGCGAAAGAACTACAACACCCCGGAATAAAAAACACACACACACACACACACACACACACACACACACACACACACACACACACACACACACACACACACACACACACACACACACACACACACACTAAAGCGCTGCGGGAGCATTTCAATGAGCAATAGAGGTAGCACTACATGGACATAGGAAAATTAAGACCTGTTTAAAATTATTTAAGACCTAGAACTCAATACTTCAGTGAATTTAAGACATTTTAAGGCCTAAAATTTTGATTTTTAAATGTAATACTTTTTTAGACTTTTAAGACCCCGCGGGAACCCTAGTGTTAAGAAGTTATATTTCATCCTAAAATGACTATAATTACATTGAAGTATATTGCATTAATTGTATTATATAATCCATATATAAAATTATATAATTAAATTATTAAATACAATTTAATTTCATCTTAAATACATTCGATCATATACAGTTAAAGAGTAAGAAAAGATATACGCGCATGTACAGCTGGCTAATGAGTAATCTGGGTCTTTATAAAAGGTGTTTATTGTGAGAACTGCTGAGAATGGCACACTTGGCATTGCTCGAGGATCCGGCGGAAAGTTTGATGTGAGTGACGAAAGGCTGTAAGGAAAGCGCTCATTCAGAATACTCCAAACTCACTAACATCAGAACGAGGTTAAGAACAAATTCATGTGCGTATGAACGTTTTGTGAATCAGGCGGAGATTTTTCGTGAGAAGTTCTCCTGTGCGTGCAAATACGAAAGAATCCACGCAATTATTAGTGAATGAGACCCATTGTGTGTTGATTGCTTGGCTGGACTAGTGTGTTGTTATTGGTCAACCGCTGTGAGCATGTGAAATGTCACACCGCTTACCATAACCACAACACACTACTAAATGCAAATCAACCAGGACTCGCCTCTTGTTTTTGTGTATACCTTGGGCGGGAATTATTTAAATGAGGAATATTGTGGCATGTTTGTTTCCGGAAAACTGAAGGCTACAATAGTGCCGTTTCAGGGAGTTCACTGATATAGAGAATAACTGCCTTTGGAATGGAGTATTGTGAGATATTATTACAGCTAAAATAACTTGTTTTCTTTTTCAATATATTTAAAAATGTAAATAATTCCTGTGATGCAAAGCTGAATTTTCAGCATCACGACTCCAGTCTTCAGTGTCACATGATCCTTCAGAAATCATTCTAATATGATGATTTGTTGCTCACGAAACATTTCTATTAAATCAATGTTGAAAACAGTTGTGCTCCTTCATATTTTTGTGGGAAACTGTGATAAATTTGTTCTGGATTCTTTGATGAACAAAGAACAGCATTTATTTGAAACAGAAATCTAACATTAAAAATGGACACTTCTGATCAATTTAATCCATCCTTGCTGAAAAAGCATTAAATTAGTTCATTAAAAAAACTCTTTAACCCCAAACTTTAAATGATCTATCTATCTATCTATCTATTTATCTATCTATCTATCTCTATCCAGGGCTGCAAACTCATCAGGAGTGAAAAAGGTGACAAAAACACGAGACCCCTGCTATCTATCTATCTATCTATCTATCTATCTATCTATCTATCTATCTGTCTATCTGTCTGTCTGTCTGTCTGTCTGTCTGTCTGTCTGTCTGTCTATGTCTATCCAGGGCTGCAAACTCATCAGGAGTGAAAAAAGTGACAAAAACACGAGACCCCTGCTATCTATCTATCTATCTGTCTGTCTGTCTATACATAAATTGACAGCTCTATTAATTAAATTGAAAAACGAAGGGTTCCATAAATCAAATCAGATTCAGATTTCAGTACCAGAGGGACTGTTCACAGGTTTTGATTACCTGTGGTTTAGAAACACTCTTTTTGATGCGGTTCAGGGTTTTGCGGTTGTAGCATTCCCCACCCAGTCTGACCCTCACCGTCCCCGAGTCCAGGGGCTCCGCCGTTATCTGAGGGAACGTGTGAAGAATTTCCTGTGGAGCAGGAACAGAAGGCCATTCAGAGAAGAATGGATTTTACAGGGTTCGCACAAGGTCATTAAAGTGCTTGAATTTAACTTCTGGAAAAAATCTAAATTCTGGAATACCTGGAAATCGGCTTGTTTTGTAAAAAAGTGCTTGAAAGTTAAAAAGAACGTGCAAGTACAAGAAACAAATACATGTTTTGGAAAAAGTATTAAAGTCTTACATTCTCCTGCACAATTGTTTTCGCCTGGTGTTTAATCGTGTAAAAATCAAAGAATTCAGAATTACAGTAACACAACGTGAATGATTCAAATCACGTTGTAAATTAGTATTTTATGCTGTAGATGCTGTTCAGAATCAGGTGAGTTTAATGCTTTACGGTGCAGTTTTTCTAACCACATTTAAGATCAGTTTATTTCTGAAATGATAAAATGCTAAGATTAATATATGCAAGTCTCTTTCCGCTGTGAATATACGTCATGCAACCAGTGACGAAAACAAAAGAATAAAGTCTCTAAAGGACCAAGAATTCAACATTTCTGAGAGGTAGGTTATTCAGCATACTGAATTAGCAGAGGAATGCTATTATTTTAGGAGTTTTTTTAAGTGTTTCTCATTATGTCATCACAATGCTGCCACCTACAGGTTGTATTTATTTAATTTACATTATAGGAATTAATATATAAGTAGATTTAACTTAGTTTATATTCTATATCCTTAGTCTGAATTCTTTTTGTATATTATATTCTGTACATATTCTATAAAGGATGAAAAGAACGTGAGAAATAAGTCATTTAAGGAAAACCTATTGTATGAAGTCCTTGGGGGGAAAAAATGGTGTTGGGAACATTGTTTGAAAGCCCTTGATGAGTCCTGTTGCTAAGGGACATGAAAGACTAAAGAATCAATCAAATAAAAGAATCAAGCAAGCACAAATAAAAAGGTGAATTACCTGGTGCTGGGAGTTCATATTGACTCTTTTCAAGAGCTTCCTCTTCTGCTCACTGAGAAGGCTGTCGATCTTGCGCATTGGAGGAAGATATAACTCATCTGAAATAGCCAATAACACAAGGAGAAGGGTGAATTTCATCTCATGTTTTGAAAACGACAGCACAGCAGTTTTTCTGGGAGGTAATCATATTCCTTTACCTTCGGTGTCCTCTAGAGCCTGAATCATGTCCGGGTCAAGCGCCGTACTGACCAGCATCTCCACATAGCTCCGGTACATCTCACGCATTGCACGTGTGTTCAGGCCAGCCTTTACTGAGACTGCTGGACAGAGACATGTCAAGTTATATTCACTATCATAACTGTACACAGCCTCCCATTTTATGTCACATGCCCTCATTTTTTTTGTCTAAAAATAGTTATTCTGCATTTGAATCGCACAAAGTCGCATTTCACCCCAACATTTAAGGAAAAAAAGTGTACAAAAAGAGTGTATATTTAAGACCAGCAAGTAAAATTTAGCATTATTTTCATGACAATTATGCATTGCACAAGTCCCCGCACAAATTCTGATTACAGTAAAATATTAACTTTGATTCCCATTCATTCTAAATGATGATTCTAGGCAATTTTTAATTAAAATCTGCATAAATTGAAGGCCGTAAAACATACACTATTATATAAACACACACACACACGTCACTTAAATAATGTCACACTGCAAAAAAAATCTTAAATGTTACAAATTATAGGCTTTTCTTTTCCAAACAAAATATAATTTCGTATTTTGATTTTATGATATATGAATATATTTTTAATAGTAGGGGTGTAACGATACATTGTTATATCGAATTATGAAAATGTGACAATATGTATCGTTGATGTAAACAATATGATTCGCGATATAGAGTTAGTTTTATCCAAGACTCTGCTTAACGTATTTCTAAAGTATAACTGACCCAAAAAATGTAAATTCTGTTATCATGTACTCACTCTCACGTCGTTTCAAACCCATAAGATTTTCCTTCCACTTCCAAACACAAATGAAGATATTATTTATGAAACCTGATCGATTTCTGTCCATTCCTCTAAAACTTAAAAGATCCAAAAAAAAAGTCATAAAGGCATCATAAAAATAATCAATCGAGTGTTCTAATCCAAATCTAAGTCTTCTGAAGAGACGTGATGACTTTATATGATCAACAGATTTACAACGACACGCATACTATAGTAAACATGGACGTTCAAATGCTTGCGTGACGTGAATTATAAAATATTTTAATAATAATAAAAGTAATTAAAAAAAACTCTTCTTTAAAATATTGCGATAGCATCGTATCGTGAGCTCAGTATCACGATTTGTATCGAATTGTGTCACGAGTGTATCCAGTGTTTCCCCTAGGTTTACAGTTTACAGCAATATTGAAATACCCTTTTCAATATTGTCGCAGCCACAATAGCGCTGTTTGGCAGATGTATCACTTTTATTTTGTTTTTCCTTTTTTATTCAAAATATTCACAAACTTGCTGGCTATGTCATCAACTACCTGATATTCTGTTTCTGAAATACATGTAAGTGAACGTGTCTTGTTGTTGAAAAATATAACGATCATGTTAGTTGATCTATAATGCGTGATGGGCATCGCCATGTTAGTTTGCGCCACAGTTCAGAGAATCGGATTTGTCAGATTTACAACACGTCAATTCATCCACTTCACCCGAAATACATGAAAGTAAGTGGCCGGTAAAGTGGGAGAAGAATAGAGTAAACTTTATAGTTACTTACACAATGTGTATCTGATATGAATATATCACGTCGTCAATGGATTGTTATTGCCGCTTCCATAGATATCACTGTGTATTTTGTGTATTAAAAATGTATTGTTTTGCTAGTACTTGTGTATTTAAATGTGTGAAATGTGAAATAAACCGTATGTGGTTGAAAACACTGAATAGTTGTCATCAAGCGCTGAGCGCGTCCGTCTCTGTCTGACTCGCGCCAGACAAAGCACGAAAGCATGCACTCGCACCAATGCGACCGTGTGAAATTTTAACTCGCACGTTAACATAAGGGCTATTTAGTTTGTTTAATAGAAGAACAATGTATAGACCTGTTCTATAGGAAAGGTGACCTTAAATGACTTCTGTTGTTATCTGGCGCTATATAGAAAATAAAATTAACTTGACCTTCAAGGGGGGCGGGGGGGCCGTTTTTAAATAAAATCTAAAAAAAAAAAAAAAAAAACATGTTAAAAGTATACTCACTTTCATCCTCACTTGCTGAGGAGTCTGATTCTGATGACGAGGGTACTTCCTTCAGCCACTTCCTGCGTTTCTTGGGCGGAGGCTCTGCCTTCACCTTTGGTGGCTGAGGCTTGGCAGAGCGTTCCGTCTTCTTCTCCTGTCCACCGCTCCTCTTCTCCTCCTTCACCTTCCCTCGTTCTGTCACCGCTGCCCGTTTCTCAGGCTTCGAAGGTGGCGGAGGTGGAGGTGAAGCTTTTTTCTCTTTTTCCCTCTCTTTCTTTTCCTCCTTCTCCCTGGTTTTAAGCACCTTTTCTCTCTCCCGCTGTTCTTTTGGCCGAATGTTGTTTTTCTCTCTGCTTTCACGCGGCTCCCTTATCTTCTCTCTGTCTTTCTCAGCCTGGTTGTTGGGGGGCGAAGCTAACTTCGGGACTGGTTGAGACTGCCTCCTAAATAATACAAATATATGCCTTATTGAAATGGTCTGCTGTGATCCATTGCTAAGCACCACAAAACATGTACAATATCCTACCCTAGTACATAATGTAACTTAAGCCAGGGACACACCAAGCCGACAGTCGGCCATCGGGAAACGTTGGACCGTTTTTGAGCGTCGGACGACTTAGTTTTTTTCGGTGTGTTCCACACCGTTGGCTCTAGACGGACGCCGACTGTTTTTTTTTTGGCTGATTCAACATGTAGAATCGCCGTCAGGCCGTCGGTGAGAGAGAGAACTCTGATTGGCTGTTCAGCTTAGCGAACGAGTCAGTGCATGAGAATAAGAGCAAAAGTGATGAAAGCGAGCAAGTAAATCAAAACTGAACAGACAGATAGCTGTTATAATTTTACGTCATCTCATCTGAGCAACACTGCGCGAATATTTTCATAATAACATGAGCAGAGTGGAATAAAGAACATGATCAGCGTGATTGATATTCAAAACGGTAAGCAAGCGCTGCTTTGTTTATAGTTTATATACCTGTAGTCTTAAGTGTCACTTTCCCTTTCTGAATGACGAATATATCTGCTTAAATAGTTATCTCCTTTACACGCAGACGCAGAACGCGTGCTAGTTGACAGTCGCCTGTGGTCCTTTTGGTGTGTTCAGGTCAAGCGTGCTGCACAAGTCCTGAAAAGTGAAGACAAAGCATCTCGATCGCCCCCAGGTGGTTGGTCCCAGTATAGGTCATAAACCCCGCCCTCTCCATGTAATGTAATGGGACGTGGGACAAACTAAACAATCAAATTACACTTCAAATAATTTTTCCCAAAGATGGTTTCTGTCATTTTAGGCAGTTTTTATCATGCTGATGTAATTTCTAGTGTTCGTTTTTTAAATAAGTTTGGTTTTAGTTAGTTATTTGATGCTATAAAAACGGGGGTGTGACGTCATGATTGACAGCTGAGATTGACGGCTTCTCTGAGCAAAGTATTCACTGAGGCACCAACAGACTTTTTTCTGGATTTTCGGAGGAGATTGGAGCTTTAGCTTTAATTTCTAAATTTCCATAACTGTTTATTTCACACCGACATAATGAGTTGTTTTGCAGTGAACTGTACTAACAGATACTGCGGGAGTGTGGGCGGGTTTTGATATCGCGGCTCTACTTCCTGCTCTCTACTGCGCAGACTCAGGTCCCAAATCAGCACAAGATGTCAGCTCCATATTCGGACGTTGGCGGCTTCACTTTTCTTCAGTGGAAGGTAGTGAAGATGCGTCGTCCATATTTTTTTATGGTCTATGGTTCAGATGCTGTTTTTTTCCCCCGACACAGGCGACAACACAGTTGGCTTTCATCAACGCTAGTTCTTTAGCGTTGGTTTGGTGTGTCCCTACCTTTAAGCGGCATTAACTATTACAACTATATTAGCGTCCATACCAACGTACAATAATGTTCTGTTTATTAAGCGTCGTTATAGTTGTGTAGACTTTCCTTTTCTCATAGAATTAAAATGAATATAAACTTTATAGTTATTGTCCTTTGTAAACAGCCCTTTACACTGCAACTTTTATACTGACATATAGGATGTATCTGAAACCTGAAAAATGCTACCTTTACAGGTAGTACACTACGGCAACAAGGCACATGCGAATGTAATGTTTGCATAATATCCTGTCAACTAACATGACTTCATCTGATGGGTTTCAGATATATGTGTCTATGACATCTCACAATCCTGTGAGTGCAGTTCAATGACTGGTGGAAAAAACATTTTAAATAGTGTTGAAGGATTAGTTAAGTCACTCAATATGAATAAAGCTTGAATCTCTTCTAGATCATTAGACATGATACTATAGTGCCTAGGTAGTCTGTCTAAAACCAGTTTCTTTAGGAGATTCCTTCACACTCAAATGTTGTGAAGTCATTGACTTGACAGGGCAGCAAGATAGATGAAGGGGTCAAAATACCTCAGGTTGATAGTAGGTCTGTGCCAGGGCTTACAGGAACAGACCCTCACGTAGTCTTTTTTGTTTATGTTTTCCAGAAACTTCACATACAACCGCTGGTAGCGCTTTTTAGCATCCCCAAAGAAACCAAGATACTAGGAGGAAGTAGAGAAATTAAGGAGAAGGGGACAAAAGAAGAGACAAAATTTTGAAACATTTAGTGACAACTTAAAATGCAGATTATACAAATGTCAAAAGCAAAACAGAATCACCCATAACTTAATGTGCTGATAAATACTGTACTATTCAATATGCATACTAGGGATGGAACGATTACCGGTTTCACGATAAAATGTACTGACGGTTAGTAATATCGTTTAAAATTTAATTATCATTAAAACCGTGTTTGATTATCACGATTTTGAAAACCCGCTGTAAATCCTGTCCAGCCAGCATCATTTTGGCGCACGCGCAGCGTTGTTTTTTGAATGAGAAGACATGGCAGAAGGCAGTGACAGCGCCGGGAGATTTTTCAGCCTTCTAAAAGGACCAAATCTGAGGTGTGGTCATATTTTGGCTTTTACAAAAGTCCTGAGGGAAACTTAAATCGAGTATGGTCACCCTGTCTGCAGAACGTCGCTGCAATGGGGCAAACACTTCAAATCTGCCGAGTCGTTTTCGTGACCATCACACACTGTTGTATAGCGAACGCAAGGCAAGTGGACTTTGACCTCAATACCAAAACTATGTCTGGGAAATAATTGGACAATAAGTTTTGAGTTTAAATATTTTATCTCACTCTCTTGAAATTAACGTGAAGCTTCCACAAAGAAAAGTTCGCAGCAAGTGGCTTTGAGCCACAGACGAACGAACAAGTTCAGACAAGACTAGGGTGACATTTAATAATGTATATTAATTGTCCACTTATTACACAGATTTTCTTTACCACATAAATAATTACGGGGACATACTGAATTGAGATTAATGTTTTAAATCTTACCTGTTTATAAATCCTTTATGTACAGTGTACAAAACAATCGTCCAGACAAGAGGATCACAAGAAGTTATAGTAATAATTATAGTAGTATTAATAGTAAAGTCCTCTGAATTCATTTTCAATACAATCAAAAACAGAGAAGCCAGACGCAAGTTGCATTTGAATGAAACGAGAGAGCGCGTCCATTGTGATACGTAGATGTGCGCTGTTATAATGCGTTGCTATTGACGACGGCCATTATAAGGAAATCCAACAGAAGAATCTTGCTTAAAAAAAGTGCATAGAACTGCTTGTTTTATTTGTTGTTTGTTGATTTTCAAATATAAAACTTGTTGAAATGTTTTCAGTGTGTGCATCTGTTCTTTTTGAACACTTTCATCTCATTTGAACAAAACCGTGATAATATTGATAATCGTGATAATTTGTAGGGATGCACCGAAAATGGCATTTTCGGTTTTTGGCCGAAAGAGAAAAAAAAGGACGAAAATATGAGCCGAAAATATGCCGCCCCGCCCATCCGTGTTCGGCGATCAGGTTTCACTCTCCGCAGCATGTTTTGTAACTTTGCAAGCGGCTCCGCTTCCGAAGATGCACAGCTTCGAAACGACTGCTCCGTGTTCCGCTCCGTGTGCGCCGCGTGCAGACATGACATTTCTCTAGACTTGTTTCTGTCTGCAATAGCCCTACTGTGCTGTAATATGGTATGGTATAGCCGTGCTGGGGTAAAATGACGCTACCCTCTCATTCACTGACCCGCTCCTCGCTCTCTGCTCACATGCTCTGATAATAATAGTTTTCTAGGACTATACATTATTTTGATAATTGGTCAAAAAATAAATCTGTTAAATCTGATTCTGTTGCATAGAACTGAATGAAGAATAATATATTGATATCAATTAGTGCTGGGGAAAAATTCATCGTGATTAAAAAAGTTTGTGTTTACATAATATATATGTGTGTGTACTGTGTATAATTATTATGTATATATAAATACACACACATGCATGTATATATTTAAGAAATATTTCCATGTATATACTGTATATATATATATATATATATATATAAATAATTTATCATATATAAATATAATTTTTTTATAAAAAATATAACACTTTTCTTAAATATATACATGCATGTGTGTGTATTTCTATATACATAATAATTATACACAGTACACACACATATATTATGTGTAAACAAGCTTTTATTTTTGGATGTGATTAATCACGATAAATTTTTCCCCAGCACTAATATTAATATATTGATATTTAATATTATTTGAATATAGGCCTATTTTCTGTCTAATTATTGTGTGTTACTTTAAATAAAAGTGTGGTTATTTTATTTTATTGGCTTGTATTTTTTTAAATTCAGATTCAGTAAAATTATTGAATTTAATTAAAACATCTAATAATAATACAATTATACAAAAAACAAATTTAAAATAAATGAATAATTATTTTTAAAAAGTAATTTTCTGTTTCGGTTTTCGGCCAAGTGTATCCAGAATTTTCGGTTTCGGCCCAGAATTTTCATTTCGGTGAATCCCTAATAATTTGGGTCACTATAATCGTGATATGAAATTTTCATACCATTCCATCCCTAATGCATACTTTCCCATTAATTGATTTTTACAATTTCTGATAAAAAAAAAAAAAAAAAGTGTGAGTGATGCTCACTGCCACAATTCTAAGTTGATCTGGATGGTTGCCATGATGTTCCTTTGCAGTTACTAAATTAGTTTGAGTAGTAGTTTAATAGGGTGTTACATAGGTGAATGGGATTATTTAGCCTGTTTAATGATCCAGCAGACAAAAATAGAAAGACTGATATTTCTAAAAAAAACCTGGCTAAATACAAGTAATAATAAAGGCCCAAATATACTTCAAGCAAAATCAAAGAACGACATTCGAACAAAATCAGGCCAAAACGAACTTCGAACGAACTGTTGGTAAACACCTTTGTACTACCACTGGACCATGGCGATGACGTAATAGGTAGGTGTGAGCAGAGGCTCCGCCTTCTTTCATGTGGAAATCTGGTTTATTTCTCCTGTTCAGTCGGTTGAGTTCAGACATCCGCGATTGAAAACATGAACACACTGGAGAGCTGCTTTATAGTAGAAAATTAAGTTGTACTTCTGATGAAACGAGACACTGACACTATTTTTCATGTTTAATATGGTAAAGCTGGTTAATTTTAAGCAATCTAATTGTATAAAGTGCTACATAAATAAACGTCACGTGACTACTAGAGTGCTGAATTGCAGAGCCCGTGAAAATATATTGTTGCTATCATCAGATGCTTTTCTTATGCTTTATTTAAAAAATGCTTACCGTTTTCTCAATTTTGTTGTGTCTTTTTTTATTATTGAGAGGAAAGAATGCAGCACATATTTACATATTCATCTAAATGTCGCTTTCAGCAGTGTGGGCGGAGTCGGATGTTCGATAACAGTATAATCACTGGTCACATATTTCGAACGAAAAAGAACTTCGCCGTGAGTATATCGGGTCTTAACAGTGCCAAGACCTGAACATAATCAGATGTAGTAAACAATGGCTGAAAATTGGTGTGCTGCTTTCTATAGATGATGTAATGGGTCATGACTCACATTACTAGTGGCACAAAACTGTCTCTGTCCATCCTTAATCTCTGGGGAAAACTTCTGCAGCAAAGCTTTCTGTACACGCCAAATTGGAGGGGGCTCTCGCCCTGTCTGCAGGGCCAACTAGTGATAGATGAGATTAACACAAAATTAAACCTACATACAGTGTCACATTATATGTCTGCAGATATGCATTAAATATATGCTGACAAAAATCTAAAAAAAAAAAAACCTTGAAAAATATAGAAATAGATTGCCGTACCTTCAGACTCCTGATGTCCTCAATCCGCACCACAAACTCATCCCTCTCTCTGAAAATACCCTCACCTCCACTCTCACTCTCATCCTCATCAGTCTCTCCAACAATGGCAGCATCGCTCTGTTTCTGTGCCAAGTGCAACGGTAGAATTTGAGGCACAGGGGGCTCTTCAGGGGAGGCGGGCTCTGCAATGGACTCCTGTACCGGAGGTGGACTGGGCGAAGGTGGGCTAGAGGATAGAGGAGGCTCTACAGGAGGAGGAGGTAGAGGAGAGAGGACAGGCACAGTGGAAGCCACAGGGCTGGGTGGAGGTGAGGACTGTTGTGGTGGAGATTTCTGAGAGGCGGAAGGATTGTCCTCCTGTGGAGGAGGGGGAGATGGAAGGGGGAGGGGAGGAAGCGGTGATGGCGAGGAGGTGGAGGAGGGAGCAGGGGATGATGGGGAAACCGGTGGGAGAGAGGGGGGAGCTTGGGCTTCAATGGCTTCTTTAGGTGAGTCTGCAAGAGAGAAGGGTACTCTTAAATTTCCAACCACCCACAGTTTCAACAAAAAACAGCAAACAAATAATCAACTGTGTCTTAAAAATGCCCTATTTTAACAAAGCACATGTGAGTGGATGTGTTCGCCAAGCAAAAATGACCCTCACCTCCAAATTTTGGGACACTAAGCAGCTCCATGTCTGTGACTTTCTCTTTCTCTTCCTTGTCTTGCTCAATTACCTCCTCTACATCCTTCTCTTTTTCTTCCATTTCTTCTTCCTGCTCTTCTTTTTGCAATCTTTCAGGCTCAATAGAGTGGGTATGGGCATGTGAGGGCAGGTGTGTATGCATTGGTGGTTGAGGGCTGAGGGCTGGCGGCTGCTGTGTTGGTGTCAGTGGTTCAGGAGGAGGTGGAGGAGGGGGTGGAGGAAGCGAAGAAGGCTGCATTGAGGTGATTTGAGGAGTGTCATACAGAGCAGAGATTGCGGAGGAGATGCTCTTTTGCAGGTCCTGGTTCTTTCCAACGGAGTCCTCCTCATCGGATGAGAAGGAGGGCAAAGTCTCAAGGTTCCTTTTCAGCTCTTCATCCAAGCGCTTGCATGGGCTAGGACAGCCACCCAAAGACAGCCCTCCATCACTTTCCCCATCTCCATATCCAGATACAGCTGCAGGCGGGGGTGGTGGTTGAGGGGATAATGGGCGAATGCCTCCACTTTTCCCAGGAGATGAATCTTCATTTCCACCACTGTCACCTGAGCCCGTTGACATTCCTGATGGCCTTTTTCCAGACTTAAGAAAATCTAGAAATGAGGCAACAAAGCCAGTCTTCTCCGACTCTTTATCTTCCAACTAAATATGAAGGGATAAAATTTATGATTAGATAAAAATGCACAAATATGCTCACAAACCCTACTGTGGAATCTAAACTCTAGGGCTGCACGTTTAATCGAAAATAAAACCGAAATTTTGATTATGATTTTTGATTAAATAAATATATACACAGCGTGTTTCATAGTGAGGAGCGGCAGTGTGATCAGAGCAGATTGATCGGTTCAGTAAACGGTGCTCCATCAATCTCTGCAAGTGCTTTGAATTTGAGTCACTTAAAACGTGCATTATGTTTTTACACCAAACTCACTTCATAGCGCCAGTTGAGTGTTTGAAACAACTTCCATTTGGGATCTGGAGTGGCTTCTTATCACAGAGTGAGGCAGACAAAATATTATTTTGAAGTATTCTATACTGTATTTAATGCTATGTCGATTACTATTGCATTATTAATATACTTTATTCTTATGAAAATACCCAAGATGGATTGAGGAACACAGATAAACCTTGTGTGTTTTTGGTCTTCATGTTTAATAAGTGCCTTTATCCATGTTGGGGATTGGATGCCTTGGTTCATATTAGGGACTTCCTGGAACGTCACAAGTTTTATTACTTCTGTGAGGCATATTTGGACTTTCTGCACAAGGGTGCCCTCCGGCTTCCAGTATGAACGACATCACATGTGTTTATAGCGCTCAATAATGTTCACACCACCCTATTTTGGGTTAAAAAAAAAAGTGAAAAACAACAGTTCTCTCTCTAAAGAAATTTAAAGTAAACATATGATAATCCATGTTTTTTTCCCTAGTGTAGTGTACTGAAATGTTCCTTTCTATTGATTTATAGTTACAGGCTGCCTGCATGTCAACAGGACACCCTGCAGTTTTCCCATAAAATAAAGGTTCTGTAAAATAAAATTATTTTAATTATATATATATATATATATATATATATTCTCTTTTTTTTATTTTTAATAACAAAATAGTTTTATTACAATAATAATCATTTTTATTTTTATTTAGTAATAATAATAATAATAATAATAATGTCAGTATGTCAAATAAATTTTGGGCCAAATTGTGCAGCCCTACAAGCAGGCATAACAAACCTGGTGTTCTTTATCATTTTTTGTTCATTTTTTTTAAAATTCGCATTTTAAAATCCGCAAATCGCAATTTTAACCGCGGGTTACCTCTTGGGATTTGGACTTCTTGTCTTGAGGTCTGTTCATGTCAGGCACTCCGGGTGTCCCAGGGCTCAATCCCAAAGAAGGTGCGGAACCAAGGGAACCATCTGAGAGAGCCGGATCAGTGCCTGATAAGGAGTCTGTCCGCAACAAGGCATCAGAAGATGGCATGCTTCCAATAGGAAGTTTAATCTAATAGAGGGAGATAAGACGTTATAGAAAATGTCCTGGAAAGTGATGGAAATGAACATACACAATTAAATATTCAATATTAAACAATACGGATAAAAAATAAAAAAAATTATACACATACACATATACATATATATATATATATATATATATATATATATATACACATACATATATATAAAAAAACACCCTACTATCGGCTGTTAATTGATATACTGATATATTGTGCATCTGTAATGACTACAAAAGTAGTTTAACATCAAACTCTCACAATGTTTAAACAGTATATTATAAATTGCAACAGTAGTTTTTTCTTACCTTGATGGGTTTGATTGGCTCCTGATGCTGTGTCTGCTGCTGTGATTGGTGGTGCATTTGCTGCTGCATGTGCTGCTGATACATCTGATTTGGATCTTTATTGGCTATCTCCATGTCCATCATGGATTCATCCCGTTTACCTCTGCCTCTTCCTCTTCCTCTTCCTCTGCCTCTTTCAGGAACATATCCTGTTCCATACTCTCCCATCATACCCCTAGAGTGGTGAGGTTCTGGCAATGGGCGTATACGTGGTCGTCCACGTGGCCTTGGTGGTCCTTCTCGTTTGGGTTTTGTGGGCTTCCTGCCTCTTTTCTTCGGTCCATCCTGTGGCAACAACTGAGGAGGGGGACCAAGGGATGGGTATCCAAAATCTAGATCACCCATTAAAGGGCTTAAAGTTCCCCCTCCCACTCCACTTGATTTGCGACAACTGGACACAAGGTCTGGTATCAGATCAGGAAGTCGGCTTCGGCTATTGAGGCGAATGTCAGCTGGGACGTCAGCCTTATCCTCATCATCTTCAAATTCATACTCCTGTGCATAGCTCTTCTTGGGCAAGGAGTTTGGATCAGGTCTCTCCTTCAGCAGATGGAAGGAACTGGATTTCAGAAGCTTCTTTGGGCGAGAGGAACAGAAAATTGGAGAGGTAAGACCCGTGGATCCAGACCCAGATCCTCCAGTACCTCCTATTTTGGCACCAGATCCTTCCCCGACAGTTCCAGTTGTCCCCATTCCAAGGCTGGCTGGTTGAGATTGGATTAGTCCAAGCTGCTCTGTGTTGACAGTAGATGGGAGCTCATGAGTCTTCAAGGAGTCAAGATCTAAATGCATGGTTCCATTATCAGGTTCTGAAAGATCATGACAATACTGCCCATACCCCTGGTCACTGTGATGGCCAAGCATATCATAACTTGGACCTGTATTGTCTCCTCCTCCAGGTGTTGTTTTAATTCCTTCCATTCCTTCCTGCACTGTTTGGCCAGGTGCAACCCCATCTTGACCCTGCCCAGTTCCTCCTGAGCAACTGGATTTGTATTCCTCTGGGCAGAACATATCCTCCATTCCAGGAAAGAACGAGCGGTCCTCATCTGGGAGAAGAGAATCAGGGAAGCAGATGGATGTTAAAGGAACAAACCTCTGGCTCTGTTGGCTTTGATTTTGGTTTTGATTTGATTTTGCTGCTGGATTTCTGGTGTCAAAGTGGGGCTCTCCTTGATGCTGGTCAAGTTGAGCTTGAGGAATCTGGGAGGCATGAGAGGGGTGAGACTGCTCTTGTTGCTGGGAGGCTGCAGAGGAGGCCTGTGGAGGAAGATGATGATGGCTCTGCTGATTAGTATGGGAGGAGTGAGGGTGTTGATGGTGGGAGTTAGGATGTTGAGGTCCTTGTGACGCTTGTTGCTGTTGGTGGTGATGGTGGGATAGGTGGTGTCCATGGGAGGTTGTCGATAAACTCATGTCTGGCTCAGGAAGATATGAGTGTAACTCTGAGGCATGGTGCTGCGTTGGGTGGTGAGATGAAAGTCTTTGCTGTTCCTGTGACTGGCGCCTTTCTACACTTCCTGCTGTTGCTGCTCCAGAATTCCCTCTGCTTCCTTCACCTCCTGTCCTCTCATCCACCATTGCCCCCTCTTGGCTAGATGTCCGAGAGAGGGAATGCTCTAGCATGTCTAGTGAAGACACTGTGTTAGACTTAGGGCGGCTCTGGTCTTGCTGCTGAGAACCATGACCATAGTGACCAGCTGCTTCCAAAGCTTGGGATTGAAGCTGGAGTTGGAGCTGGGATGTCTGGGGCTGGGAATGGGTCTCTGCTGACACAACTCCCCCAGTGGCTTCCATAAGGGCCTGCTGGCTTACAGAATGCTGCTGTTGCTGAGGGTCTATTTTGCTGCGGGTATGGGACAGCACAGACTGCAGCAAATGAGAGGGTTGGCGAGACTGGTCAGTGGGAGAGTCCATAAGCGACTGTGACTGAGAATGATGCTGTTGCTGCTGTTGTGGATGCGACTGATGATGTTGAGTTTGCTGTTGATGTGTTTGTTGATGCTGATGGTGATGTTGCTGCACATCAGGTGTCTTGCGCATGTAAGCCATATCTCCTGAATCTTGAGGCTTTTTCTGAAGATCCATGTGTGGGTGAGAGTGTAGGTGTGGGTGCGTTGGTGTATGTGGAGTGTGTTGATGGTGGGAGGTGGCGTGTTGAGGAATGGAGTGTTGGGAATACGGGTCACCTCGCCCATAATGCACGACTGATCCCAAAGAATCATGATGATGGTGAGGATGGGAATGTGTTTGATCTGAACTCCCTCGTCCTCCATCACTTACAGTTCTGTTGCTCTTCTGTTGTGGTTGTTGTTTATGCTGCTGTTGCTGCTGATGTTGTTGCTGTTGTTGTTGGTGCTGTTGCTGTTTCTTTAGAGACATCTCCAATTGACTGTCCAGTCCAGCTCCACTCCCTGTACCAGAGACGGCAGCATTAGAGGTGGCACTATGTGTTCGAATAACACTTTGAAGGTGGTACCTCTCTTCTGAGCTTTTGCTCATCTCATAAGCAAGCCCCTTATTTCCATCCTGAGCAGGAAGGACAGGAGGCTGCTGGGTGGGCTGTGAGGAATGATGGCTTTGAGGAGGATGGTGATGTGATGTTTGAGGAGCAGGACTCTGGGCTTGAAGAAGGTGTTGGATGAGGAAATCATCATCAACATCATCGTCCTGTTGTGGCCTTGACTCTGTTACACCAAGTATGCTGTTATCAGACTTTGTTTTGGGAGGAGCAGATGGGTGGTAGGGTTGTGATCGAGGTCCTCTTGTGTCTGGGTACCCTTGTGGGGAAGGCAGAAATGAAGGCGAGAGAACAGAAGATAAATATTTGTTGGATCCTGTTCCAACAGGCGACTGAACAGGTCGTGAAGGTACAGGAGAATGCAGACCAGGGCGGATGATTCCAGAATTGCCAGATGGAGATGGGCTGGAATCAGGGATGTGGTAAGATCCACTACCACCTCCTCCACCTCCCACGCTACCACTGCCTCCAGTTCCCGTGCTGCCTCCACTACTACTACCACCAGTTGTTCCACCATTTGCTCCTGACCTTAGAAGGGCAGGAGAGTGTCCTGATGCACCATAGCCCATTGATGGACTTCCAGCACCTCCTAAGGATGGTGGCAGAGACCCATATCCTGAATCAGTCCCATATACTGAATCTGCTGAAAACGACTGACTTCCCAAATTCCCATAGCCTTTAGCAACTCCAGAGGTCCTAGCTGAAGGAAGATCATGAGCCTGTGGAGAACTGAATCCCCCATATGACTGGGAAAGGTGTGATGGGGGAGGCTGATTTGGAGAGAACGACTGAGGTTGAGGCTGAGGAGGGGTCTGGCCAGTTAGACCACTCGATGACTTAACTGGAGCCACTGGGGATCCATAACCCGAGAGGCATGACTTGGGAAGGGTTTGCTGGGTGGAGTTAGAGGAGCTCTGAGGGGGCTGGGAATGTGACTGGGGTGGAGGAGGTACAGTCTGAGTTGGCGGCTGTTGCCGAGAGGATGCCGAGGCAGAAGTGGAGGTTGGAATGGAATTAGACTGCCGAGCACTAGCAGATGCAGAGGAGGAGGAAGATGATGAAGATGAGGATGATGCAGAAGAGGCCGAGGGTGGTGTGTGGGGGGTTCTGGAAGAGGATGCAGATCCAGAAGAGGAATAACCACTGCTGGAGCTGCTCTTTGTCCCCTTTCCAGCCCCACCAGAGGATGTGGATGATGAGGACCCATAGGAAGGTTGGATTATTGGTCTGTACTGTTCAGTCCTGGGGGAAGGTTTATGGTCTGAGGAAGGACTGTGTTCACCTAGAGGACTGCAAGAGAGGCCAGCATGGCGAGTATGAGTGGCTTGCTGATATCCTGACACCCCACAGCTGAGGTAGTGCTGCAGGGGGTGAGGGGTGGATGAGGGGGCTTGTGCTGGAGAGGGACGTTGGTAGTGTTTAATTACACTGTCTTGTCTTGGTACTGTCCGCTCTTGGGATGTTGGCTGAGGTGGAGCAGGGGCAGAGGAAAACACAGAGGCACTGTACAACTGGGAGGACTGATCTTGAAGCTGGGAGGACAACAAGTTGAACTGATGAGACGGTATATGGCGGGCAGAAACTGAGGCTGCAGAGGAGGCTTGAGCAGATGTGACCCCACTCCCAGAAGGATCATGACTTCCACGGTAAGCTGCAGCTGCACCTTGTGATGATAACAGGCGGTCAAAGCCCAGGCTTGACTGAGAAGGCGTCTTTATGTGGAGTAAAGGATCATGGGGTGACAGGAGGCCATTGGAAGTGGGACTGAAAGTGGGTGTGTCCTGTAAGGACAATGAGGGGGTCACACCTGGGAAGGAGCGCCCTGAGAATGGCGCTGGGTGTTGATAGGCAGACAAAGCAGAAGAGGATGGGAAGGATCCAGATCCAGGAAGGGCACCAGAGATGAAGAGTTCTGCAGGGGCAGGTGTGTGCATGGCTAAAATGTGGAGAAAAGACACAAAGAAAAGATAAAAGCTAAGGCTAAGAAAATGGCTTTGAACAGCTGTGCACACTGAGTATTACAAGAGAGCAAATTAATTTTTGATTGTTGTTGCTATAGCAACAGTGATGACAGTCCTGGCTGACTGTACTTAGCCCATATGTTCACCAAAGCATTTTTAGCCAGCTGAAAATGCCAGGTGCTTTGCTGAAAACACCTAGCGCCTGGGAGTGCTTCAGCAGCGCAGTGTTTTTTTCAGTTGAGACGCTTTGCTTGCTATGATACGGAATATCTGCTAAAGTGTTACTAGTATCTCATTTCACAGATAGTCTGTTTCTGTATTGTTTCTATTTAAAAATGTCAATACGATAGCAGCTTTTCCACCGTCGCGTCGCACGGTTCTCATTGCATAACCATTCCATTCCATGCCAGCAAGTAGTTTCATTTTCCACTGTAGGGCTGATAACGGAGCTATTTGGGATGTAATACAAATGCGTCTGTCGTTGCCTTGGTAACGCAAGAGTTTACAGACGATTTGAGATGTAAATAGTGACCGCGTTATGGAGGATGATCAGATATTTCCTTTAATTTTTTTATTATTAATTTGTGTTTACGTCGCTCAAATAGAGTGCTTAGTCATTTCGGCCCGACGGCTAATGTAAAGTAATTGCTCTGGCTTTTGTTTTAAATTATTTTGTTCTGTTACTTTGACCGGAGCTAAAAACGTGGCACTCCCATTGAAAACAATTGGAAAAATATGCTAGCCTCTGGAAAAAATGCTTTGGTGGCCACACGACTTTAAAGTTTACTAGCATTTCCACCATATACTCAGTACATCGACGAATTGACTGTGCATTCTTGATGTAATTTTTTCAGTTTGTTGTACATTATTAAAATAAAAGAAACACCTATGCAAACCCCATACAACTCAATAAGTTCAGTTTACCAGTCTGCCATGATGGAGTGCGAAACTGAGATAGGAGGGATGAGGCAGAGGGAGGTGGCTGTGGACCCCGGGACTCTAGTGCAGATATAAGGTTCATAACCGATGGATCTGGGCCTGATGGACTTGCGTGGTGGAGCCCAGCATCAAAAAGTCCAGACAGGCCTAAGAAAAACATACATGGAAAAACAACTATGTAATAAGCACATTGAGCACACTTGATTCTGCTATTACAAACCTAAAAAACCTTTGTTTCCATTTTATTATTATATCAGTTTAATTGTTTTCAATAACTACTTGATTACAGGGATATTTTACTTTTACAATTATTTGTCTGATATTGGTATTGAATACTGAAATTTGGTATTGTGTGTGTGACAAGCCTAGTATTGACTTATACATTGTTTGCTGTAAACCAGTCATGGTAGTCAAGGAAGAGAACATGTGTTGAACTCTATAATAAAGGCTACTATTGGGAACATTGTGCTTCAAAACCTCAGGAATGCAGTGCACCCTCTTATGCAAGAGTGTTCACATCATAACCATCAAAAAATAACTATTACAAATACACATGCAAAAATGTTCTGGGCTTGAGGTGATCAATAATTTTCTGTGATCAGTTTAAATGACCATACATCAATCACTGTATCAATAAATTATCAGCATACATCATAAATAAAAATTAGCTATTCCATATTCCACATGTGCTATGGAGCTATACATTTCAACATGATACAATGAAGCCAAATCAGATGTGGAGTCAAAGTAGTGTCACTCACCCAGGCTCCTTCCAGCTGCACCCCAAGCCCCACCCTGGCCAGATCCACCAGGATGGTGATTGGTAGCATAACCCTGCAGGGGATGGGGAGTGGCATATGCTTGGCGATGAAGAAGTTCAGACTCCGGATGTGATGATCTAGAGCTGCCGTACACCAAGCTGACAAGACCAGAACTTTAGCATTAATAATCCATAATGCTTAAAGCCAGTGTAAAACCATAATCATTTAGCAGCAATAGTTTGCCTAAAGTAATTTCTCTTTGTACATTACTGCTATAAAAATTAGTATATCAAAAGTATAAGTAAAAGTATATCTAGCAATATCTAGGAAGCAATTTTGTAAAGGGTACTTTACTGCTATATAACTTTTAATTCAACACTATTAAGTTTATTTAAATTGATAATATGGCTGTGCGATTACTCAATTTGATTTTGGCTTCCAATGATTATGAAAACGAGAATCGAGGTAGCGATTATTGTGCTGCTGCTGCATTTCATCCCGTCCACCTTCCTTTCCTTCAGAGGTGTGCTTTCATTCCTCCCTAAAAGCCCAAACTTAGCATCCAAATCAGCCAAATAAGTGAGTGTTGTAAAATCTCGTATTTTACAACACAATAGTATTTTTTTTTCCTACTATGGAAGTCGTTGGCTACCGTCAACTGTCTGGTTACCATCATTCTTTAAAATATCTTTTTTTACTTATACAGGTTTGGAACAACATGAGGATGAGTAAATGACAATTTTCATTTTTGGGTGAACTATTCCTTTAAGTAAACGTAAACAGTTGATAAAGAAAACGCGTGTGTAACAGTATACTGGATCTGTGCATTAGCTCTTAAAAAAAACAGCAGCCTAATATACCTGAAGCAGTTTGTCATTAATGATAATCAAGCAACAAATGACAAAAGAAAATCACTAACTGAACTTGAATGAATAACTTAAGTAGCTTTAATAAGGATTAGTCTATACTTAAAGGGTTAGTTTACCCAAAAATGAAAAGTCGGTTATTAATTACTCACCCTCATGTCGTTCCAAACCCGTAAGACCTTCGTTCATCTTCGGAACACAAATTAAGATATTGTTAATGAAATCCAAGAGCTTTCTGACCCCCCATAGACTGCAACGTAATTAGCACTTTCAAGGCCCAGAAAAGTAGTAAAAACATTGTTAAAATAGTCCATGTGACTCCAGTGGTTCAACCTTAATTTTATGAAGTGACGAGAATACTTTTTGTGCGCAAAAAAACAAACAAAAACAGCGACTTTATTCAACAATTTCTTCTCCTTCGTGTCACGTTGTAAACACAGTGCAGCGCTTCCGGGATCTATGTCAGAACGCCGGCTCCTGCGTCAGCACCACACGCATGCGAAGAGAAGAGAAGAAATTTTTGAATAAAGTCATTATTTTTGTTTGTTTGTTTTTTTTGCACACAAAAAAAATTCTCGTCGGTTCATAACATTAAGGTTGAACCACTGTAGTCACATGGACTATTTTAATGATGTCTTTACTACCTTTCTTGAAAGTGATAATTACATTGCAGTCTATTGGAGGTCAGAAAGCTCTAGGATTTCATTAAAAATATCTTAATTTGTGTTCCGAAGATGTTCAAATTAATGACAGAATTTTCATTTTTGGGTGAACAAACCATTTAAATGTGTACAGTAGGGCTGTGCGATTAATCGTAATTGATTTTCAATTTCGGTTTTGGCTTCCAACGATTATGAAAACAAGATAATCAACGTGAAACGATTATTGTGCAGCTGCCACGCACCTTCCTTTCCTTCACAGCGGTGCACTTTCGTTCCTCCCTAAAAGCCCAAACTTAATATCCAAATCAGCCAAATAAGCAAGTAAGGTTGGGTACCGCTCACATTTTAACCTGTACCAGTACCGGAACCTGAAATTCAGTACCGGTACCTTTTTTCGGTACTTTAGGGATACATCAATAACTGTGCAGAAACTATAAGTCATTTATAGAAGTGTTATTGACATTATGCCAGAGCTGCCTTGGTCTCTGTCTGCCATTGTCTGTGATGTTAGTTTACTGTAATATTTACCAGTAAATTGTAGGCTACTAGCTACTTAATTGAATTCATAAAAACAACCATATTTTTTTTTCTTTTTAATTCAATTTCTATGACAAGATTTCCCACAAATTCTGTGTGGTGTATTTTCTGGTAATCAAATGAAGCCAAAAAAATAATAATTTATCTTTTAACTTAAACTTTTTTGTCAAACAAAGTGCTGCACAACTGATCTTTATACTGTTAAAATTAAAACATGGAAGAAAAATTGTGATTACTTAAATAAAATTGGTAATTTATTATTATTATATTAGTGTTAGTATTATTATTACACTGAGACGTATCTAAATTCTACTGTACAACAGTAACATATTTGTCAAGTTAAACCAAACTTTATTTTGACGGGTTGCAGTGAAGACCTTTGAGTTTCTGTGTGTTTATGATATGACGGTAGTTTTTCTCAAACGAAACGGTAAAATGCTCATGAAGTGACTCTCAGAGCAGCTCTGGAGATGACGGTCATGCATTCATGTCCTCGTATGAGATGGAATCGCGACCGTCACGCGCGATTCTGTGTGTGTGTGAGGTAAATTAAACTGCATCCATTCATTCACACAGAGACACGCAGGATTCGTATTTAAATTGTCTTTTTGCTGTTTAATATTCACAGACACTAATCTATATCACCAGATGCGTTCTCAGGTACCGAAATTTGGTACCGATTGATTTAATGTGAATCGGTACTTGGTAGTACCGACGTAATTTGGTCGGTGCCCTTAAAAGTACCGAGTTCGGTACGCAACCCTATAAGTGAGTGTTGTAAAATGCAGTCTATTGTTGCTAAACTGCAGGACATGCTTGATATTAAACAGTGTTACTAAAAGTGTATTAAGCCGCAAAAGAGATACTGTTACCTATAGGTGGCCTCATGTGCGCACACTCCGAGACGGGCCAGACTGCGCATAAGCAAAGTATAGTGTGAGCTTCACATACACGCCTAAACGGTCAAATAGTCTATATGTCGAACAGTGTAACACTATATTGGATCCGAGCAGCCCTTAAAGTGACAGCAGCCTAATAAATATGCTGCAGTCATTATTGTTAGACAAACAACAAAAGAGAAAGATAAAATCACTCTTGAATGAATAAACTGTAGTTTTAATAAGGATTAGTCTATATTTAATGTATACAGCAGTATTTTACATTTGATTATTCAATTTCTGTTGTAGGCTATTACTTATCTGAATACCACGGTATCTTGCTGAAAAACCTAAAGCACTGTTTATTTCATTTGTATTTTTGTTCTGTTGTATTTTTTGTTGGTTTTGTTTGTAATTTAGTTTCTCTGTTCTTATTGTATTGCTGACTGTTTACTTGTCTCTTGTAACTGTTTTGAGGACTTTTACTTACATTAAATAAGCTAGTATTAGTTTTTGCTGAAGTATTGATAATTGTGAAATTTCACTGACATTTAAAATTACTCATATCATGAAATAAGACTTTGATCATATCACCCACCTATAATAGTGTTAAATAATCATGATTTAAATATTGAGCAAAATAATCGTGATTATGATTTTTGCCATAATCGAGCATCCCTATGCAGTGTTGTTTTACACTTGATTATTCACTTTTTTTGTTTGTAGGCTATTACTTATCTGAATACCACTATTAGTAGGCCTACATCATCTGAAAAACTTGAAATACAGTTTATTTAATTTGTATTTTCATTCTGTTGTATTCATTAATTTGTCTGTTTTGCTTGTAATTAAGTTTCTTTGTTCTTATTGTGTAGCTAACTGTTTACTTGTCTTATGTAATTATTTTGAGGTCCTTTTTCTTTTATTAGTTAACCTAGTATTAGTTTTTGCTGTAGTGAAATTTCACTGATATTCAAAATTACTCATATCATGAAATAAGACTTTGATCATATCGCCCACCAATAATTGTTAAATAATTGTGATTTCAATACTGACCAAAAATAATCGTGAATTTGATTTGCCATAATCGAGCAGCCCTAATTGCTAATTAGAACAAAATTCATACATTTGAATGAATAATCATTTAAAACTCATAATCTGTTAATTATACTTTTGAAATACCTGACCATCTACGTCAAAACCAAATCATACCATAAAATGTGTTAAGTGCATTACTAAAAGAATGGCCTTTGTTAATGTTTCTTTGTTGTCAAAAAGAATAGTTATCCAGCTTTTATAATACTTTTTTGATGCCTAAATTCAATTCTAACACTTATTTTTTATTTTTTAAAAATATATAGATTTTTAATATTTACCATAACATGTAATTATTATTTTTAATATTGGTGCACCCCTAATATTTAGATATCTGGGGCTGTAATACAGAAACACCCTAACTTATCTTATTCATTTATATCCTTATCTAGCAACCACAGCGATTTCACTTAGGATCTCATTCAGAACACTGAACTTATCAGATATTAATATAAGAAGTTTCTGTAAGGCAACTGGATCATTTATACTACTTAAAGGGACAGTTCACCCAAAAAATTAAAATTCCGTCATCATTTACTCTCCCCCAAGTTGTTCCAAACTTGTATTAATTTCTGTCTTTTGCGGAACACAAAAGAAGATATTTTGAAGAATATGGGGACCTAAACAGTTGATGGACCCCACTCACTTCCATAGTAGGGGGGAAAAAATACTATGGAAGTCAATGGGGACCATCAACTGTCTGGTTACCTACATTCTTCAAAAAATCTTCTTTTGTGTTCAGCAAAAGAAAGAAATTCATACAGGTTTGGAACAACTTGAGGGTGAGTAAATTATGACAGAATTTTCATTTTTGGGTTAACTATCCCTTTTTTAAAAAAAAATCTCAAATCTTAATTTGAGCTATACCCTCAGAAAACAGCCACTGCTCTCCTCTAGTACAATAATATTTTGTTCAAAACATGTTCTATATTGTGAATTTTTTTTTTTTATGAACATTATTGGCTTATAATTATTATCTTTCCTGTCTCTGTAATCTGTGTGTGTAGTGATGCTTTGGCATTATTGTATGCAAAACAATCTTGTCAATAAAGTACTTTGAAATTGAAATACGATTGAAAATTGAAAAAGGCGTAATTGAAAGATACGCCTTAGTGTTCATGCCATTTTTTTAACGTTTTATTTATGCAATGGTTTGTTGGCTGGAAATAATGTCCTAATCTGTGACAGTAAGCATAGCATTGTATGCTAACTCGTTAGCACCGCAGGTCGCTCCCATCTTCAGAAGAACGAGCGCGAGAGCTAGCTTATGCTGCATATCTTAACAGAAACGGTGGCCACTTTATTATTTTTTGAAGTAAACATAAATTTTATACCGTTTTCTAGCTCGAATCAATAGTAGGCCCACATGCGACAACAGCACTAAGAGGTTAGCTAACGTCAGCTGAATAGGTTTGGCTGTGGCTCCTCATCATCAGAGGCCGCGTAGTATTGTTTCCACGATTTATAAAACAACGAGGCATATGAGCAATATGCTATGAATATATAACGTTACATGTAACGTTTGATTCTGAGACGGTGTGTTTTTAATCAACATTGCAAATAAAAGAGCGCAGGTAAGCTGCAGCCTCTCTGTACTTCGCGTTCTTTTCCTCTCAATAGACTTGACCCGAACGAGCCCCCTCATTCATTGGGGATGCTAAATGAATCTACGATGGGATCTGTAATAAAATCGTGCGAGCAGACTTCACCCCGCCCCCCACCTTTTTTCTTCCCTCTCCTCCCCAAACCGCACATTAGTCCATCAATCACACTTGAATTTCCAAAGACGCAATCCCTCGCTTATTTGAATAACAATAGCTACACTAATACCTTATGACATCCTACGCAAATGTATCGTCAGAGTCAGATGCAAATGCATGGGTTTTCACAGTCTGTTTTGTCCCAAAACAGCGGACACCATTCTGTGTTTTCAGCATGGCTGCATGCTTACCTTGCTTTGGCTGATCTCTCGTAGCTCCATCCGGCTCCTGCGCCCAAATCACCGAACCCAGCTCCCGGGTAATTTCTATCCATTGCTTCGCAATACGCGCGCGGCAGGATGCGAGCGAACGACTTCGGTGCAAAACTATTTTTTGCACAGCAAGATCGCGGTCCTGTTGTCAGTTTTTAATCATTCTTCCTGGTGAGAGACGACTAAGTCCATAAGAGTGAAAAATAGCATATTGAAAAGGGAGAGGGAAATGGAGGGGAGGAGATGAGTGCGTGCGTGATAGAGGGGGTGTTCACCGACCACCTCCAACGAAATAACTCACCTCTTTTTCAGCCTTTTCTCATTTAAAATCAGATCAAGTAATGCCATGCTCCTGACGGGCTGCGAATAATTCGGTTTGACCTGGTTACCGATAAATTACTGATGGACGCATATGACCGTATACGTCCTTTCCCTTGTTTCTCCTCCCCTTTCTCCACTTACTTTAGTTGTATGAAATATGCATCAACCAAGCAAGGGGCATCGGCCGTTAAACAACTGCTACATCACCCATGCAACTATATTGCGAGCGAATCTGGAGGAATATCAAATGCAACCTTTAAATTCCACCCACAATGTTGTTGTGAGCTAGCCGCTAGCCCTGTCGACGCATCAAAATAAGATGGTGTTGCTGCTTGTATTTTCAGTAAATCCCGCTCCCCTCACGCGTTTTGCCTTGCATTCAACTCGACGATATCAAAAAACGGACGCTGCGTGCAAATCCCGCACAGTTCGCTTGAAAGCCGAGCTCGAGGCCTGCTTTTTCATAATATTAGTCATTTTCCCTCGAAGACGCCATTTTTGAAGGCGGCTGTTTCTCTCCCTTCTCCCTCCCCTCTGTCTCTCTCATACTCGAGCTCACGCGTAGTCTAGTTCACCTCACCTCCGCCTCCCCTCGGCCTCTAACAGAAGCTATTCCCGGAACACACTGCTCCCTCTAATTCAACCAAAATGGTCAGAGCCCAGAGAAGGGGGAGACATTCGCAGATGCACGTTCAGGGATGTCTGGTGGCCTTCACGTGAAGAGCATTGAAGAATCATTGTGGGCTTCGTGTTTCTATGGTAAATGCGGGCCCCCAAGACCCCCACACACCTTTGACAATGACCATGAACGGGGTCAAGTCATTTAGCATATGTTTACTTACACACATCAGTCCGTATTCTGTATTAACGATGCGATTCTATAGGCCTAATTGCAGGTACGTTTTGGTGTCATTATTTTTTTTTTTCATCTTTTTTTTCTCCAAATTTTGGTAACACTTTACAATAAGGTTCCATTAGTTAAGGTTAGTTAATGCATTTTAACTAACAACGAGCAATACATTCGTTACAGTAGGGTACTTATTAATCTTTGTTAACATTAATAAAAATACAACTGTTCATGTTAGTTCAGGTTCATTAACTAATGTTAACAGATACAACTTTTGATTTTAATCAAGTATTAGTAAATGTTGAGATTAACACTAACTGGGATTTTAGAAATATTTCATTGTTAGTTCATGTTAACTAATGTAGTTAACTAATGTTAACAAATGGGACCTTATTGTAAAGTGTTACCTATATTTTTTTTAATTATTTTAATAATTTGCTACTCATTGTCATGGATCACAGGATGTTACAGGCCATAAAAATATATTTTCTGTAAAAAAAAAAAAAAGAAGAAAAGTGTCTTTTGTAGCTGAAGATCATGATTTCTTGTTGTCTGAATTAGTGTATTTTTTTCCATCATGTATCATTGTGTAATCAAAATAGTTTATTTTACTTTTCTTTTGGTAATATTTATTTTATTTATAAAATACCTAAATAGTCATTACAACATTAAATTGTTTAAAAATAACTTTTATCTTATAAAAAAGTGTCCATAAATCTTGCGTCAATTCTGTTACCGTACCATACTTTGCCTTTAAATTGGTGGGACTATCTCCCACAACTATGTAAGATACAGGAAATGATGTCACTTTCCCTCACTGATAAGATCTGAAGCACTGAAAGGTATGTGTGCTCTCTCTGAGAAAATATTTTAGTCTAAAAAGTTCTTACACCAGGGCCTGATTTCACAGACAGGGTTTAGATTAAGCCAGGATTAGGCCTTAGTTCATTTAGTGCATTTAAGAGGCTTTTATAAACGTGCCTTAAAAACACCATTACTGCTGTGCATCTTGAGGCAAAACAATGACACTGACATATTTTAAGATATGTCAGTGTAAAATGCTTTCAGTTAAAATAGCTCAAACATGCATTTTAGTCTGGGACTATCTTAAGCCTTGTCTGTGAAACCGGATTCAAGAGTTATTTTGTAAAACGTCAATTGTTACTACAATATCAAAAGGAAAGTATCACTGATCACACAGTGGGTTGTTTAAAAGTCTTTTAATCATGATTTCATTAGTGCTCTTAGCGTTTATACCATCGGCAACCTCCCCCAGTTTCTCTTGAAGCCAATACGGAAGTGATTTAAACTGCAATTCATCGACTGGCCGCTAGGGACAGGTTTCAAAAGGGAGCAGAATCTCATTGAGCCCCATGTTAAAATGCCCAACTTTACAGCAGAAAAAAACATGTTTACAGCCTGGTACAAATTGTGGTTTTGGTCTATATAGCTAATTTTGCCCTTCATGACAACTGTGAGGGGGGTGAATTGCCAAGATGGCAACGGCCGACTTTAGGCTTCAAAAGTGCTCTTCAGAAACCTACGGGTGACGTCACGGACACTACGTCCATTTTTTTTTACAGTTTATACGAGCAAGTGGAGTTTTTGGCTAAAAAGTTTAAAATTGTCAACTCTGTTACCAATGTAGAGTAACAATGTTGACAGTATGTAACTGAATTGACAGTAACAGAGTTGACAAACAATACTTAGTATAAATAAATATTTTTTTCATTAAAAGTAAAAAAAGTAAAAAAAAAAAAAAAAAAGGAAGTAACGGTTGGCAAGCACTAAATTATTATTAAAATTGAATATGTTTTCAATATGATACTGGAAATAATTTATGTTGGTGAACAGTTTTTTCCTTAACTTTTTGAAATGCAAAATGTATCTCCAATTATAGAATCACTCATGTATTCTGTATTAAGTAACTGTAGGCCTACTATAAATATGTATACAGTATATAAATGCAAATGTTTCTTAAATATATACATGTATGTGTGTGTATTCAAATATACATAATAATTAGTACACACACATATAATAGAGCTTCTCACTACACAGTGAACAGTGAAAATGTGCAGTTGAGCTATTTCTACCTGTTCTGTCATTTAAACATAAATTTAAAAAATAATAATGATGTGCACAGGTTAATCATTTATAAAAAATACTGCAAATATTCCATAATAAAAGAAGAATTGTCAATTTTGATTTCATGGGTGATTTTCGAAATGACAATTCTTGTTTTATATGCAATATTGCCATATTTATTATAAATAATTTATCCGTGCACATCATTATTTTTTTTAAAAAATTCATTCAGCCCTCATATTCTTTAATCAAAATAACTTCCTCTTGCAGCGACATTTCGGCTGGGTCAGAAATTGCATACTCTTTTGAGTAGGTACTAAGTAATTACTTCGCGACCAGTGTTGGGAAGGTTACTTTGGAAATGTAATAGGTTACAGATTACAAGTTACCCTATATAAAACGTACTAAATAGTGTAACTATTTCAATTACTTTATTAAAGTAATGTAACTGATTACATTTGATTACTTTTCTAAATTTCTAACAAATTTTTTCTACTGTTAAATATTTAACCTCTAAAAAACAGCTATATTTATATATTTTTAAGAGAAAACACAATTCTAGATCATTATGCTATAGTAAAAAACATGATGTTTTTCTTCTTACTGATTACTTACTTATTGTTTTTTTTTGTTTGTTTGTTTTTTTAAATAAAGATATATTCCACCTAAAATATTGTTTAAATCGCATACTCTCTTGAGTAGGTTTATTTTGAATAAGTAATTACTTCACAACTGCTAAAAAGTACATTCTATATAGTATGTGTGTGAGTAGTATGAATATAATCTATACCAGCGTCAGTTACGTCGCTTCACTGCCATTCACAAATCCTCTCCTGTGGCCTCATGGGATAGTAAAAGTGTACTTTACGGGTACTTTTTGCCTACACTTTTATAAGTACTGTGAATTCGGGCATACTTCTTTTGTCACGCACTGTTTTTCGCCTGCTATATAGTAGGGAAGTATGCAATTTCGGATGCAGCCACTGTCATTCATAATTCCTCTCCTGTGGCCTCATGGGATAGTAAAGTGTCCATTGTATGCAAATTTCAGAATCTCGCTTGAAGTAGTAGGTCATTCGGGGGCTTTTTGCCTTCTCTTTTTTTTGAGTACTGTGAATTCAGACATACTTCTTTTGTCACATGCTATATAGTAGGGAAGCATGTGATTTTGGATGCAGCCCTCTTTACTGGCACGACTCACGAGAGTGGGACAACCTGTCACTCACATGACATCACAACAATAGCAAATGGCAACAATCCAATCAATTCCCAACGGACAAAATCAAGTCCCGCCCTACATTTTTTCTTGTGTGAGAAGCTGATTCGGATATTCGCCACAATAGGGAAGAAAACACTATTTCAACTTCCATTTAAAATACTTTTATTGGCGTTGCCTAATGTATAGTTATGTTTATTCAATCAGTAGCACTTTTTTTTATTTTACAGTCCTGTTACACATGTACATACTATGTACTTATTATAGTAATTACAATGACTAGGTACTAACCCTGAACCTACCCCTAAACCCCTAAAAGCTTGCACCATGTAGTTACCTTATATTAACCAATACTTTCTTGGGTACACTCTAAGTGTAAGTGCACGTACTATAAAATAAAGTGCAACCATTCAGTCATAAACAATAAAGTGATAGTAATTAGAGTAATATATTTGTTATATTTTTGTAATGCTGTCTACGAATATTAGCTAAAAGGTTGTTCTTTTTCGTAAATGGCCGATCAGGGCAAGTTGTCACATAATTTTTATAATCCCAAAACAACAATTTTATGTTTTTGTATGTTACATTTTTACATTAAACAGTATTTAAACAGTAAAATAAAATAAATAAGCTGTTAACAGCCTAATTCTTAAATTCACCATGAAAAGGAAGTTGCTTCCCTATTGTGACATGTATCCGAGTGAAGTGGCTTCTTGAACAAGAAAAAATATAGGGCGGGACTTGATTTTCTCCAAGGGGAATTGATTGGATGGTTGTGGGTGGATCTCATGTGAGTGACAGGTTGCCCCGCCCTCATGCCAGTAAACGCATCATCAGAGAAGAGAAGAGATGTCACTGCAAGAGGGAGGGAAATTTATTTTGATTAAAGATTACGAGACACGTCTCCTTGGATTAAACAAATGATGTGCATGGATAAATAATGAAACAATATTCCATAAAATAATAGGATTTTTCAATTTCAATTTCATGGTGACTTTAAGTTTATCTGCCTAATTCTGACTCTATGTCCTTCATAACTAATAAGTTGAACAGGGAAAATGTACCATTAAACTTGAATAATTTACACATATCCACAACTAATAATTCAGTAGAGTGATATATTGCTGACTAATGATATGCAATGTGCACGGTTATAAACAAATTTTCCATTCTATCTGTATTTGTTAAAACTGTGTACGTTCATAAATGCAGCTCACACTATCATACAATGACATTCTGGAATTGGATGAACTCCAACTGACGTTTCGGTAACACTTTACAATAAGGTTTCATTAGTTAACATTAGTTAACTACATTAGTTAACATGAACTAATACTGAACTGCACTTATAAAGCATTTATAAATCTTTGTTAATGTTTATTTCAACATTTACTAATACTTTACTAAAATCTTGTTAACATTAGTTATTGCACTGTGAACTAACATAAACCATGAACAGCTGTATTTTTATTAACTAACGTTAACAAAGATGCACAAATACAGTAACAAATGTACTGCTCATGGTTAGTTCATGTTAGTTAATGCATTAACTAATGTTAACAATGAGACCTTATTGTAAAGTATTACCGACATTTCAGTGTAGATTTAGGCTCAAAGCTTGTGAGCTGGATACCGATACACTTTTAGGCATCATAGGCGTTCCTGCGTCAGCATCATTTTGGGGCATTATCTGCCTGTGGTGCCCAAAAATACTGCACACACCTACGACAAACAACACTGCTGTCTAGGTAGGCAGTTTATTAGGTTTTGACACTATTGAGGGAACAGGCCTCTATGCTATCAAGCATATCCTGTTTTGTTGGGTTGTGTTAGAAAATACTCATTCATGGATGGATTTTTAGCAATATACATATTAGCAATCTCCAACTATGTATCTTATTCTTAGCTGAGGAATGAGGATATTTTTGTGTATAGAATAAATTGCCAGAAGTAGGCCTACACTAGGAATGCATTATGCTATTGTGCATATTTGTGTATGTGTGTGAGAGAGGGAATTAAAATGGATACAGGATGGTTTACGTAATCAGTTTGATAGGCATCAATAAAAATAATCAACAAAGCTACATCTTTGTGTTGTTACTCATCTCATCTGCTTACAATGAAAAGTGTATGGATCAGGGTTATTATAGTTAACTAAAACCATACAAAAACCTGTCAAATTAAGAGAAATTTTAACTGAAATAATTTAATGTACAAAAAAATCCTTAAACTTATTTTATTTCAGCTAGTTGCCAAGGCAAAATGTATCATTTAGTTTAGGTTGATGTAGAATATCTAAAACTGAAATAATTAATAAAAACTATATAGACATTTAAAAAAAAACTAATACAAATGACAAAAAAAAAAAAACAGTTATTAAAAACTTTAAAATGAAAACAGAAAATATAAAAATAAAAACTATAATAGTATCTCAATGATACTAAAATAACACTGGTATGAATCAGCTTCCTCCCATTCCTACAATTATATAAGAATAAAAGTATAATAACAGTATATAAATATAATTCTTAATACCTTGTGGAAGTTATTACAGAAGCCGGTCCATATGCCTTGCCCACAGAATGTTCTGTGATGTTCTCTACAAGTATCCTGTTCAAAACAGGATACTTGTAGCCTATGTAGAGGTACTGGAATGATTTGAAATTGTGTCCAGAATTAATCCACAAGCTTCTGTTTATTTGGAAAACATACACAGCAAATCTAGCTGACAAGTTTAGGTTATTTTTGCCATATAAAATAAAGATGAACTTGTTCAATTTAAACATGCGAGGAGTGCAAATCTGATCCTCACCGCTGGGAGGCGCTCTAATAACCACAGCGGGCAGCTTCACTGACATCCAGCGCCAGCGGTGACCGAAGAATACAGCAATAGCTGTCAGCTTGATGGAAGGCGAGTCAATGGTTGAAAGAAGGTAGAAAAGAAAGCCCTTTATGCCCCCCTGGGCATTTAATTTAATTTATCTAATTAAGATGCATATGAAACACATACCAGAGTAAATGGCTCACGGGTCAAATTCCCATTACATTTTCTGAATGAAACAGCAGCGACTGCAAGGCAAATTCTGTGTGAAGGAAATGCCAAATCAGATCCACTTCAACACACAAAAACAACGATATTTTGCAACGTAGAGCTGACTAAGAATTAAGGCCTATTCAAGACCAATTTAGTATGCAAATAAATGTAAAAACAAAGTATGCAAAATTACAATGACGTTGTCGGTTAGGCTACTACACTTTGAATATTGTGTTAGCCAAGGGAAATGTTTTTATTAATTTTAGCGGTAAAACGATTAATCGCATCCAAAATAAAAGTTTTTGTTTAGATAATATGTATGTGTACTGTGTATAATTATTATGTATATATAAATACACACACATGCATGTATATATTTAAGAAAAAAAGTTATATTTATATATAATATAAATGATATATGTATACAGTATATACATGCGAATATTTCTTAAATATATACATGTATGTGTGTGTATTCAAATATGCATAATTAGTAGCCTACACACACATATATTATGTAAACACAAACTGTTATTTTGGATGCGATTAATCAGTTGACAGCCCTCAACACTTCAACAACAGTTTCTTTCACTTTTTAGTTGAACTGAAAAATTAAGGGTAGCACATGATACATTTTCATCGTAATTGTTTTTATTAATAATCATAATATTGTCAATTAATTGTGAAATCATCACAGGACATTCTGTGGGCAAGGCATATGGACCGGCTTCTGTAATAACTTCCACAAGGTATTAAGAATTATATTTATATACTGTTATTATACTTTTATTCTTATATAATTGTAGGAATGGAAGGAAGCTGATCCATACCAGTGTTATTTTAGTATCATTGAGATACTATTATAGTTTTTATTTTTATATTTTCTGTTTTCATTTTAAAGTTTTTAATAATTGTGAGCTGTTTTTTTTTTTTTTTTAATGTCTATATAGTTTTTATTAATTATTATTTCAGTTTTAGATATTCTACATCAACCTAAACTAAATGATAAATTTTGCCTTGGCAACTAGCTGAAATAAAATAAGTTTAAGGATTTTTTTTGTACATTAAATTATTTCAGTTAAAATTTCTCTTAATTTGACAGGTTTTTGTATGGTTTTAGTTAACTATAATAACCCTGATCCATACACTTTTCATTGTAAGCAGATGAGATGAGTAACAACACAAAGATGTAGCTTTGTTGGTTATTTTTATTGATGCCTATCAAACTGATTACGTAGACCATCCTGTATCCATTTTAATTCCCTCTCTCACACACATACACACACACACAAATATGCACAATAGCATAATGCATTCCAACTGCACGTCCATACACACACATTTACTTTCAAAGCAGATATACAAAGAACAATGTGGTCTGACATGCCGAGCACTCGCCCATATAACCATATGGTTAACCTGTGTGCATTGTGAACAAACTTCCAGATGCAACACTATAATTCATTCACTCATAGTCAATGAGATGTCAACATATATTCACTGATATATTTTAAAATTCTTTTGAGGGGTTGGAAAGACATTGCACGTATTCATACATAACCACAGAAATTGAAGAGTTAACGAAACCTGGCCAGATTCAACATGAAAAAAAATGCTGGTCCTAAGTCATTTTGTCTTGTTGTTATTCAAGCTGGGGCCCCAAGAATCGTCACCACCATTCGCCCCGCTAGCGACAGCCCTAACTATATGTATATTATAAATATGATATGATGGTACATCTGTCACATGATATAATGAGCAGTTTAGTTCCAGCTGATGTCCATATAATAAATAAATGTGTAAGTAAAAAAAAAAAAGGAAAAGATTAGTGAACTGACACACAGACAGACACACAAAACTCTGCAGGGTCACATTTACAGGATTCATGACAGTTGTTGAGCAGAAAAGCCATTTATACAGAGAGAGTGTCATAGAGGTCCCTCTTTCAGATATATTATGCTGGATCAGTTGCATAACCGCTGCACGGAAGCCCGATGACAAAGCAGTGCTGTACAAAGAGATCAATCTCATATTTTATACTGTATCATAATCATAATTAGAGACAAATTTATGTGAATGTACATATTTCGTGAGATGGTGCGAGCAAGGTCCGTGGCCTAGGCGATGGCAAATTTTGTGTCGGATACCATTCATCATTCAGTTTCCTCTTAAGGTACAGCATATCTTCCACATCAGATAATGTCCAGAAGAAGTCTTTCTTTTGCTGTCATTACGGTAATACTGTGCAAATTCAGGTCCTTTCTGCAATTCTGTTTTCTTAAGTGTATTTTTAGAGGGAAATTTAAAATACTTTCTTCTATCCTGGTTTAATATGTAGAGTCATTTTGCATGAAAAAGCAAAAACAAATTTGAGTCAACCAATGGTGTGAATTTGGGGCGGGGCTATCGGTCTGAGTGACAGATGAGGGGGAGGGTTCAGGAAATCAGTTTGAAAATATTTTTGCAATTCCGTTCAATGATGCTAGTGACAGAAATTACACATCTTTAAAGAGTATTTTTCATGTTTTCAACCAATAATTTATAGTTTTAAATCCAAAATGTGCATGTTTGCTTATTTGTTTTTCTTCAAAAAGTGTCCTTTGCCATACACTCTTAAAAATAAAGGCTCTTAATCAGCTTCTATGGTTTCTTCAGATTATTAAAATGTTCTTCACACTAAGAAAAAAATGGTTCTTTGAAAGTGCCCTTATTATGCTATTTTAAAGGTTCCTAATTTTGGGTTGGAGGTCTTCTACAAGGACAAAAAACTCAAGAGTCTGAAAACAGTTAGTTTGAAGATTCAGTCGCTCTAAGCCCCTCCTTTCCGAGAGCCTACTCTGTCAAGAGAGTTTGTAGATTAACGTTGGTGGACTTGAACTTGAAAAACAGTGTGTATTGACGTCTTTCCGCGGTTGAAACAACATTCCTTTTGAAGTTCATTCATGTTTATTTGATACTATAAATTAACTAGAAGGAAGAGATAATCAGTTCACGAGCAGCTTTAACTGAGGCGCTACAGCAACCTGTCACCACACATTAAAGAGCCACAAAACGGTATTTATTGTTTACATTTCTTTAAAAAAATGACAAAATTTTTAGAGTTGAGACTTTGTTTCATATTAAAAGTAACCTGCTCTGTCCTTTCTGTCAGTACGTTGTCAGTATCCTCTTTGCTTTGCGATGTGTTTTTCACTGAGTGAGAACGTGTGGGGTGTGAGAGCGCGGCTTGTTGGACATAGCAACAGTAACTAAAGGGGGCGGGTCTTTGCGAACGGTCAATTCTGACTATACCTCGCAATTCTGACTTTATAACTCGCAATTCTGACTTTATAACTCGCAATTCTGACTTTATCTCGCAATTCTGACTTTATATCTCGCAATTCTGACTTTATCTCGCAATTCTGACTTTATCTCGCAATTCTGACTTTATATCGCAATTCTGACTTTATAACTCGCAATTCTGACTTTATAACTCGCAATTCTGACTTTATATCTCGCAATTCTGACTTTATATCATGCAATTCTGACTTTATATCTCGCAATTCTGACTTTATAACAAGCAATTCTGAGTTTATAACAACCAATTCTGACCTTATATCTCGCAATTCTGACTTTATATCACGCAATTCTGACTTTATAGCTCGCAACTCTGACTTTATAACTCGCAATTCTGACTTTATAACTCGCAATTCTGACTTTATATCTCGCAATTCTGACTTTATATCTCGCAATTCTGACTTTATAGCTCGCAATTCTGACTTTATATCACGCAATTCTGACTTTATATCACGCAATTCTGACTTTATAGCTCGCAACTCTGACTTTATAACTCGCAATTCTGACTTTATATCTCGCAATTCTGACTTTATATCTCGCAATTCTGACTTTATATCACGCAATTCTGACTTTATAGCTCGCAACTCTGACTTTATAATTCGCAATTCTGACTTTATATCTCGCAATTCTGACTTTATATCTCGCAATTCTGACTTTATAGCTCGCAACTCTGACTTTATAACTCGCAATTCTGACTTTATATCTCGCAATTCTGACTTTATATCTCACAATTCTGACTTTATATCACGCAATTCTGACTTTATATCACTCAATTCTGACTTTATATCACGCGATTCTGACTTTATATCTCGCAATTCTGACTTTATAGCTCGCAATTCTGACTTTATAGCTCGCAACTCTGACTTTATAACTCGCAATTCTGACTTTATATCTCGCAATTCTGACTTTATATCACGCAATTCTGACTTTATAGCTCGCAATTCTGACTTTATAACAAGCAATTCTGAGTTTATAACTCTCAATTCTGACTTTATGTCTCGCAATTCTGACTTTATAACTCACAATTCTGGGATAAAAAGAGATGTAAACTCGCAATTGCGAGAAAAAGTCAGAATTGTGAGATAAAAATGCGCAATTACCTTTTTTTTTTTATTCTGTGGCAGAAACAAGCTTCCATAAACAGCTGTATTACACACTGCATGAAAGGTAATATTTAAAAAAGCATAATAGGGGCACTTTAAAAATGGTTCATTGAAAGGTTCACTGTCATGGTATCACTGTCTTTTGAAATCTTTATTTTTAAGAGTGCAGATAATGTTGTAATTATTGTATTTTCCCCAAATATGTATTTATACCCCAAACATTCCATGATTTTATAAACACAGATATGTACACCTAATGGCCACTCTTTTTCAATCCCCAGAATAATATACGAACTAATAATTTTAATTTAATAAATCAAAATGCATAAGTAAAATAGTCAACGACATTCACTTGGTTGGCTTCAACCAAAAGTCTTGCAGCAACAGAGAATTGGGAAGAACATCCTTTTCATATTTTGGAGAGATTCCCATTCCCTTTGGCATTTAAAAGGGCAACTTTTCATGGGAATCCTCCATTAGTCAGACGCTCTTGCACTTTTGAGCTGCCAAAAGGGTGAATGGAGGCCAGATTTAGATGTGTAAACGCACGCAGAATTGTTTTACAATCATTAGGGGTGAAGCTTGCTGTGAGGGTTGATGTTATTTAGCATGCAGCATTTCTGTGGAGAGTGAAAATTAAGTTGTCTATAGATAATGACCAAGGGCTGGTGAGCAACGGTACTATTTACGGTCATAAAATCATCATGAGTCTGTCCGCTCAAGGAGGTAATCATGTTTTAAAAGATTCAGCATGTGCAGCTTTGTTAAACTGAACCTTTTGTAGCTTATTGATTTTTATTGCATATGACTGAGCAGACTCTTGGTGCTGATAGCTTTTGGATCTGGATCTCTAAATTTTTTTTGTGTGTGTGTTAAAAACATGATTTGGAGGATAAAAATTCGGACTAATTGGACTAAGATCTCTGTTGCTATAATTACTCGATTGCTGAAACAGTTAGCAGGACTGTAAGGAACAGATGGTGTGCTACCCACAACCGGAACCTTTCATTTCATGAATGTCATTATAAACTCTAAAGACTGAAGTTTTGCACATTACATCTAAATCACATGAGAGAAAAGACAGCATAAATCAAAGCATTGTCCAGGATGACCAGTTAAATCATTTTCAGAGGTGTTCCTCGGATCCCAGAAGTTTATGTTGTGGAGATGATTCTTGCTTCATTGCATCCCGTGTTCTTGCACAAAGGCTCTTTGCTCTTTGTGTATCAGTATTTGGTTTCATTAGGCTTTCAAAAAGCTCCTTTAAAAACACATTTTACCATCATGCTGTTCTGAGGTGAGAAGGGGAAAAGGAAAGTAGTTTTGTCTCATATCATGGCTCATTTCTTGATGTACTGCTGATTATTCACAATATTTCTCGTTCAGGGCTGTGATTGTGTTCCACTGGCGGAAAGTAGGCGGGTTCTTTCTTTTCCCGAACCCCTGCGCTGGAGTAAAACCCCGCTCTCGCCACGCTCCACCCATTCACACCGATCGCCTCCGCCCTCTGACCGCCGGGAGTTTTGTCTGGTTGGTGTTCTAGGAGGGCGAGCGTTCTTCTCATCTGGCATAGAGCAAAAAAAGGCTACGGAGGAGTGGAAACAGGCTGGAATAATTCATGATATGCATCCGTTCTTACCTGAAAGAGTTTGCGACATGGGCTGATCATGAGCACCGAGCAACTGGGCTTGAATCGTTTCAACAACTCTTCTAAATCTGCGACTTGGACCTACAAATACAAATTCACACACATCATATAACATCAGTGTGTAGTAGAAATGAGCCAAATCCCCTTTATGGGTTTGAGTGTTGTTTAGTCTCATGTAAATGTTATAAATGGAAACAATTGTCATGTTAAAGGCACCATTTTATCTTATCGTATTTGGACAGTTGAATCCATTTCTGAATCTACATGATATTCATGAAGTTCAATCTGGTTTTAAATCCCTACATAGCACAGAAACTGCACTGTTGAAGGTTTTTAATGACTTGTTACTTGCTACTGACTCAGGGGACTGTGCGATTTTAATTTTACTAGATCTTTTGGCTGCATTTGATACTGTAGACCATATGATCTTGATTACACACTAAGAACAATGTGTTGGTATTAAGGGTACTGCATTGGAATGGTTTATATCCCATTTGTCTGAAATAACTTTTTCAGTTCGTCTTGGAGAATTTGTCTCCTCAACTGCTTCTTCCACGTGTGGGGTCCCCCAGGGCTCCATTTTGCTGCCTATTTTGTTCTCCCTGTATATGCTGCCCTTAGGACACATTCTTAGGAAATTTGGTATTTCTTTTCATAGTTATGCAGACAATACGCAAATTTATCTGCCTTTAAAAACAAAAAGATACTTGCATTTTAGCTCCTTTATTGCAGTGTCTTGAGGAAATTAAGGCCTGGATGGCACTAAATTTCCTTAGTTTTAATGAACAAAAAACAGAAGTTATGCTGTTTACGCCAGGAGGCACTTATGAGTCATTAGATATGGACCTTGGTGAGCTGATTCCACTCGTGAAGCCCTATGTAAAAAATGTAGGTGTTATTATGGATTGTGATTTTAAATTGGACAAACAGATTAACTTGGTAGTTAAAGGGTTAGTTCACCCAAAAATGAAAATTAGCCCATGATTATAATGGCAGTGAATTGTTGTCTCGTTTATGAAGTCCATAAAAGTGCATCTATCCATCATATAACTGCTCCACACGGCTCCGGGGGGGGGGGGGGTTAATAAAGGCCTTCTGAAGCGAAGCGATGCGTTTGTGTAAGAAAAATATCCATATTTAAACTTTATAGACTAAAATAACTAACTTCCGGTGGAAAGCCGTATGCAATTCGACTTACGGCAAAAGAGTAACCCCTGACGCGATGTACAGAAGCATCGCAAGCTTTGACGCCTCTCGTGGATAGGGCTGGGCAACAAACTCAAGCCCTTCTTCTCTTATATCGAAATCCTCCGCCATTTCTCTTTAAAAATTCTCGTTTTAGACTTCTAATTCATGACCGGTGTTTTGTTTTGCTCTATCCTCTGCGCTTCTGCGTTCGTAAATACGCATGCGTCAAGGGTTCAAGGGTCAAGGGTTACTCTTTCGCCGTAAATCGATGCGGAAGTTAGTTATTTTAGTCTATAAAGTTTTAAATATGTGTTTTAAATATATATTTTTTTCTTACACAAACACGGCACTTCGCTTCAGAAGGCCTTTATTAATTGCCATGTGGAGAAGTTATATGATGGATAGATGCACTTTTATGGACTTCATAAACGAGACAACAATTCACTGCCATTATAAAGCTTGGATTAGCCAGGACATTTTTAATATAATTCCGATTGTATTCGTCTGAAAGAAGAATGTCATATATGCTTAGGATGACTTGAGGGTGAGTAAATCATGGGCTAATTTTCATTTTTGGGTGAACTAACCCTTTAAATCTATTTTTTTTTCCAATTGAGACAACTCACCAAGGTGAAATTCTTTCTGTCTTTTAAAGACTTTCAAAGACTTGTGCATATTTTTTTCTCAACTCGTCTGGATTATTGTAATGGCCTCTATATTGGTTTTAGTGTCTCTCCAGACTGCAGATGGTTCAAAATGCGGCAGCTCGCCTGTTGACGGTACACGAAAGCGGGAACATGTTACCTCTGTTCTCGCCTGTCTTCACTGGTTATCTGTCCATTTCAGGATTCATTTTAATATTTTGGTGTTGTTTTTAAATCTCTTAATGGTTTAGCACCCAAATATCTTTCGGACCTGATTAAGCTGTATGCTCCACTAAGAGCTCTTAGGTCTGCTGACCACTTGCTTTTAGTTGTCCCACAGGTAAAGTTGAAGAGCAGGGGCATTTGCAGTGGCAGCCCCGAAGCTCTGGAATTGTGTGCCCCTCTATATTAGACAGGCTCAAACACTTGCTGTTTTTAAATCTAGCCTAAAAACGTATTTTTATAGTCTGGCATTTGACGCTATGTGAGAGTTGCTTTTTTATTGTTTTATTGTGTCTTACTGTTTTCCTTGGTTTTTATCATTGATATTTTAGTTTTATGTGTGTACAGCACTTTGATAAACACTTGCTGTTTTTAAAAAGTGCTTTATAAATAAACTTTGACTTGACTTGACTTACACTTGCTAGAACATTTATTTTATAATTTATATAATCATACTTATTAAAATCAAAGTCTCATGAACATTAAATTTTTTTTTAGAAAATATGTAAAATACTGCTTACTGTAAAAATAAAATTCAGTGCACTGTGTAAATTTTAGCGGCATCTAGTGGTGAGGTTGCGAATTGCAACCGCCACCGCTTACCCCTTCCTTTCAAAGCACATAGAGAAGCTACGGTGGCCGACGCAGGACAAAGATGTCGTCTGAGACAGCAGAGAGTAGCTAAAGCTCTGTAGAGCAGTTTGTCCGTTTAGGGCTACTGTAGAAACATGTTTTTAAAGGTCCAGTGTGTAATATTTAGGAGGATCTACTGACAGAAATGCAATATAATATACATAACTATGTTTTCAGTGGTGTATAAAGACCTATAAAGATGTTTTTATTACCTTAGAATGAGCCATTTCTATCTACATACATCGCTGGTCCCCTCACAGTGAAGTCGCCATTTTGCGCCGCCATGTTTCTACAGTAGCCCTAAATGGACAAACTTCTCTACAGAGCGCTAGCTACTCTCTGCTGTCTCAGATGACGACATCTTGTGCTTCGAAAGGGAGGGGTGAGCGGTGGACTGAGCCGTTGGTTGCAATTCGCAAACTTCACCGCTAGATGCCTCTTACATATACACACTGAACCTTTAAAATAGAACAAGTAAAAGTAACAAGTGGTGTTTAGTCTATTTTAAATGTTCTGATTCCATTTCATTTTATTGGAAATGATTTCCATGTCAAAGGCTAATGGAACATCGTTTTTTATTTTACCCGTGCTATAACATTTATTTCTATCATGACAACTTTCGGAAGATGCATGGATAGCATGAAACTCGCTGATGATGTGTGATGTCTGCGCGAGCAGGTGCGCGGAGGTATGGAAATACATACGTTGACAGGCAGGTAGGACATTGTATCATTGCATTCGGACTGAATGCAATGATTGGACGAACATTTTATGGTCCTACACCTTCCACAGATGATATATATGCATATAAATACATTTATGTAAATACATTTATCACCTACCCTGCCTTTAACTCATGCACCTTAACAATCTAAATCGCTTGTCTCGATTTGACTGGTCTTGATTCTATTCTATTTTCATTTTATATATCATTGGCTTTAATTTATTGAAATCTGTTGTTTTTTGTTGTTTTAATGCTTGCTGGAATTGTTGTTTTTATATGCTGAGAACTGGACTGTGCCATAGATAGTTTCATTGTAACTCTGTTATAATGACAATAAAGAAGTCTAAGAAGTCCAAGGCTGTGGCCGAAACCGCCCCCTATACCCTCAAATAGGGCATTATTTGAGGGGTCAGCAATTTGTAGTGGTGTCCAAAACCATAGTGGACGTTATTGAGTGCACTCATTCAATCCCATAATGCACCGCGATAACAAGTGTACAACTGATTTACACTCAACGGCTGCAGAATACCCATAATGCACTGTGAGAGTCGCAAGCCAAATGAATTGAAGATGGTGCCCGCAGCTGAATCGTTCATCCATCCATTTTACAAAACGCTGGTCCAATGTGAGCATTCCCATAGTGAATGAGGGTATAGAGGGCAATTTGGACGCTCACCAGCTATTTAAATGTTAAGAAGCAAGCTCATTGGCTGCAGATGAACCAATCAGCTTGTGTCATGTAAAGGATGTAAATATCATCAGGTTGCGTTAAGAACCCATCAGCCTGCGCTATCTAGAGTTTCATGACAGAACTTGGTATATAATCATTTAATCATACCATTTATTAAAATCAAAGTCTCATGAACATTTTTAAATATTTAAGTTGATAAATAAATATATACATTAATAAATAAATATTTTTAAAAATATATTTAAAATACTGCTCAGTGCTCACTAAAAAAATAAAAAATAATTTTAATGGAAATGATTCATGATTTTCATGTTAAAGGCTAATGGATTTCCATTTTATCTTACACTTGACATTTATACAATAATTTATATAATCATACTTTTAATTCAAATCAAAGCCATATTTATTTATTTATTTTAATGTAGGATATTGACTATTGCTTCAGATTACGGCTACAATGATACACTGTAAAAAAAAAAAAATATATATATATATATATATCAATTAAAATTCAATTTAACCAGCATATTTCATGTAGCTTAAATTTTTTAAATACTGGCTGTTCGCAACAAGCTTAAGGCAAAAGAGATGCTGCCTCCTGAAACTTTATCCGCTGGTGTCGCTGCTGTGCTGGACGGTGTAAAATTGAGTGATTTAAACACTATTTGATCTCATGTTTTGTTTCTGTACTACAAATGAAATGCTCTGAAGTGAGCAAATAAATCATTACAATTAATCATATATATAAAAAAACAGTTCTTACCTGATATGAGGCTAAAAGTTACACTATATATTCCAAAATCCTTCTGTCCATCCCTCTCTCTCTCCCGCTCCCGCTCTCTTTCCCCCTCAGAGAAGGAGATGTCTACCTGGAATTTGACAGGCTTCTGGAAGACAGACGGACCTCCAGAAGTCTTATACTCTGCTCGGAAACTCGTCTGAGAGATTACACTGTGACTGAGGGAGGGAATCTAAAGACAAAAGCAAGAGAGAGAAAAATTAAAATTCTGTCATAATTGACATCATTTCATTTTTTTTCTTCTGTTGAACACAAAAGAAGATATTCTGAAGAATGTCAGTAACCAAACAGTTGATGGACCCCATTAACTTCCATAGTATTTTTTTCCCCATACTATGGAAATCAATGGGGTCTATCAACTGTTTGGCTACCGACATTCTTCAAAATATCTTCTTTTGTGTTCAACAGAAAAAATACATTTATACAGGTTTGGAACAACTTAGGGGTGAGTAAATGATGACATAAGTTTCATTTTTGGGTGAACTATCCCTTTAATGCCAATTCACACTGCACCGACAGACACCAGATTACAGTACATCAATTCTCAAACACCCCACGACCCAACAAACGGCAATTCAACATGTTCAGTCGATGAAAACAAGCGCCTGACGGCAACAGATGGCGACAACGGTAACACACTGATCTGACAAAACCCACCAAACCTGTCCTTTAGTCAGCATCTGTTGTGCAAGTGTGAATTGGCCTTTACAGTATAATAATGTATCAAATATTAATACACTATACTGTTCAATAGTTTGGGGTCAGTAAGATTTTTTAAAATAAATTAATACTTTATCCAGCAAGGAGGCATTAAATATGAATTAAGCTGCCGTTTTCACCACTGATAATAAGAAATGTTTCATATTAGAATGATTTCTGAAGGATCATGTGACACTGAAGACGCTGAAAATGCAGCTTTTGATCACAGGAATAAATTATATTTTAAAATATATTACAAAAGAAAATAGTTATTTTAAATTGTAATAATATTTCAGAATATTTCTGTTTTTACTGTATTTTTGATCAATTAAATGCAGCCTTGATGAGCAGAAGAGACTTATTTCAAAAACATTAAAAAAAAAAAATTTTGAACAGTATTGATTCATTTGGATTAATCTGATTAATCATCATATCATGCAGCACATTTTATTAAAACGTTTAATCCGTGCACAAATCAGGTAGACTCACAGAGAGGAAGGCATGGACGATATCAGCTTTAATGGAACTAAGAGGTTTGTCTCTGATGACCACAAAAATCTGCTCTTCTTTCTCCAAACTGATGAAATTCCCAAACCAGGACCTTTTAGCCAGCCTGTCGGAACACAAACACAGACAGACAAACCCTGAGATAAGCTGTAAGACTCATCACAATTATGCCGCACACTGAAGAATTAGATCACTACTGTCATTATATTTCCCTCAATAGCACACACAAGTCGCTGTGATGTCTACTCAAAATGCGAGTGTTGACATCTGGGACATTTCTGGAGGATGTCACTAAAATGCTCCCTGTCGAATGTTAGATTGTTAGACTGAGTTTTTGCAATATTTTTTATTTAGAATGTATGGGAATTGAATTTTATGAAGATGCTTCTTTTTCACATGCAATGTGGGTGTTACCTAAAGGCACAGTAGCAAAAACAGTCAAAAGCTACTGTTTTTGTAGCACAAAAAACATTTCCTAACATTATAAGTGGACCTCAGGGAATAAATTAATGTAACATACAATTTATAATATACAGTAAACCCTTTAAAATAGAATGCAATGCTCTCCAGATGATTCTTCTTGGCATCATACATGCTGGGATGGCAAATGTTTCTTACTCTGGGCTGGATTCTGGTGTTAAACTGGACATGTCCTCTGAGGTTGGCACTATTGGGAAGGTAAGAGTAAGAATGAAACATAGAGCGAATACAACCTGACATTGACTACATTTGATTATTTGACAGTTTCATATTTCAGGGGTTTTCAAACTGAGATCCAGGAACCCCCAGAGGGCCACAGTATGATATACTATTATAGTGTTTGTTCATATTTGAATTAGATTTTATTTTAATATTTTCTGTTTTCACTTCAATTTTAGTTAAAGTTTCAGTAATTTCGTTTTTTTTTTTTTTTTTTTTTTGTCATTTATATTAGTATTATTATTATTAATTTTATTTATTAGTTTTAGTTGATTTAGTTGTAATTATTTTAGCACTTCAGCCAGAGTAAACTAAAAGAAAATAAGAAATGCTGAGAAATAACTAGCTGAAATAAAATAAATTTTTAGGGCTGTCAAATCTCTAACATAAAAGTTTGTGTATATATATATGTGTGTGTGTGTGTGTTACAAACTTTTATGTTAGACGTGATTAATCGCGATTAATCGAGTTGACAGCACTAGTTTTTTACAATTGCAGTTAATATTTATTTTATTTAAAGTAATGAAAATGATATTAGTTAATGATATTTACCCTGGCTGCAAGGGAGTCCATACAATAATTACAGTAAATACATTTGGGTAAGTAAATAAATGAACAAATAAATAAAAATATTATTTAACTTTTACTGTTTCATTCTGGTTTCCAAGGTCAGAAATAATGAGATTAATCATGTAATCAATAATTTTATTCTTCATTTACTTTTATGTTTTTCTTTAAGTGTATACATCTAAAAGTACTCTAATAATAGGTAGAAAAAAGATACAGTGTCAACTTAATAGAAGGTAAAAAATATTAAAAAATGATATGATCAATGAGTTATGACTCATCAAACTAAGTTAAGCAATTTTAACTTTTTATAAGTTATACAAGATTCAACTCATTTTTTAAGTAATTTAATGTAATTTAAGTTGAAACGACTTAAACATCCAAGTTAATTGTACTTAAAAATTTAAGGCAGCAAATGTAAATGCAAGTGTAAATATATTCCAGATAATATTTTTATTTATCACCAGAAATTGGTCTTTAGGGGTCCATGGCACCAAAAAATTTGAAAACCCCAACTTGATTAAATAAAAAGAAAAAGATAGCGGCGCCCACCCTGCAGCTTGCGGCGGTGGAACCGCGGCGACCCCAACAGGTTGTTCTTCAATGAGTTGAGGCGTGTCCTCCAGTGGGCGGAGCTACTGGCCGCCATGCCACCGCCTCCCCCTGGACTAGAGGGTGGGGTCAAGGACAGTGAGCCCACGCCCACATTTCCTCCCTCGGCTCGGGAGGAAGAAGAGGAAGAGGAGGAGGAGGGTGGGGTAGCGGTGGGGGGGTGGGGGTGATGCACAGGGGTACCCAAGGGGGTTGGCAGGGGAGAGCCCTGAGGGGTGACCTGAGACATGGGATACAAGCTTTTAGTCACCGACTTCAGCACCGCAGATGGAGAAGGAAAGAAGAGGAAACGGGGAATGGGTGAGAAGAGAGGAGAAGGGGAGGGAGAGCGGGAAGTGGAGGCGGGCAGGGGGAGGGACTTCATGGACTGGAGTTGGGGGCGTTCAGGTGCATTTTTAGATGGAAGCGTCTGTGTTTTGGGTTCATGCGATCGATTGGGACGAGTGGCGGTGCTGCCGCTTCCCGCTTTGGTGGCGGCAACTACCTCTGGCTCACTGAAGGTAAAGACAGGGCTCTGATGGGATGAGGAGGAGAAGAAGCGGGGTGGAGGGGTGAAGGCCGTGGCAGATGAAGAGAGAAATCGGAGTGAAAATGAGCAATGGCAGGTGATACGGCTTAGTGCACAGTGATGGTGTATGGGGATATTGTGTGTGTGTGTGTGTGTGTGTCTAAGACTGACTGATGTGCATGTTCATATTAACTCAGAAAATGTGAATGATAAAATGGCTAAATATTCAATAAAGATATAAGAAGCCCTTTTGGAAAAATGACAAACAAAAGTATTAACTCAAGGCATAGTTCATCCAAAAATGTAAAAGTAAATGTGTACATTTAAAATAAGGTCCCATTTGTTGTTTAATGCATTAACTAACAACAAGCAATGCATTTGTTACAGTATTTATTCATCTTTGTTAACATTAGTTAATAAAAATACAACTGTTCATTGTTAATGTTAGCTCAGGTCCATTAAATAATCTTAACAGATACAACTTTTGATTGTATTGCGTTAGTAAATGTTGAAATTAACATTAACTAATATTAATATATGCTTTAGAAGTATTTTTCATCGTTAGTTCATGTTAACTAATATAGTTAAACAAAACTTTATTGTAAAGCGTTTCAAAATTACAGTCTGTTCCTCACACAAGGCTATTATAGGACTTGAAATCTAATAGGCTACTAGTCATATAGACTACTTTGTGTATTTTTATGTAATTATTTATAACAATTTCTAACTTCGATACAATACCTTGGAAAATATAAATATTCAATACCATTTTCAAAAAAAATGCCTGATAGCTCTGAGTGGGATTATATAATAAAAACAATAATATATTATTATTATTATTATTATTAAACATATTACTATTGAAATACAACAGCACTGTAAAATAAAAGAAATAATATTTCACAAAAAGTACATTCATTATTTTACTTTACACTGCAGTAGTAAAATTACAATACTTGTGTCTTAATATCCTCACTAGCAAGAGCTGAACCCTCAGGCTTTTATTTTGGCGGAAACCTTTTACATTTACAAATGCATCTCATGACAAATCTAGTGAAATGCTGCAATCATCTGTCCACAAAATGTTGGAGATTATGCGATTGTGAAAAAGCATAACCGGCACGTTGCATTCCCAAATGCACGTTAAACTCAAAGTGCATGCAGAGATAGAGTTTGCTGCATTTATTGTGAATCGAGTCACTCTGAGAAGCTAAAAAACACTGTATCAAGCTGCTTGTATGTAAGAATACAGTGCTGTGCTTTGCTCTTAAACACACAGCGCAACAAACTATACACTTATTTAATTAAAATACACACTGCGGTGTGCCAACTCACTGTCTGCGGAAAATGAGTATTGAAACCGTTGCAAATATTTCAGTATCAATATGTATGGGAAAAACGATATTTTTGTCAACACTGCTGCTGAATAACTCCTTTTGTTTTCATAACAATATAAGGGTGAGTAAATTATGATAGAATTGTCATTTTTGGTGAACTATCCCTTTAATAGAAAGAGGTTGGCAAACAGGCACTTACCCTGGGACTACTCAGAGGACTAGAAGAAAGGCCAGTTGATGCTCCACTAACAGATCGAGATCTGTGGTCAAGAGTCAGTAGAGCTAAATCAATATTTACAAAGTTCCATATATGCATTAAAACATGTATATGACTGTATGTGTACCTTTGGCTGTGCGAGGAGGTGTCCAACGCTCTGCGTGGGGGTGTGGGAGAGCCCTGCTCCGTCACACTCAGCACCTCCAGACTCTTCCTTTCTGGCCGGCAGCGGCCGTGACGAGTTAACATGGGGGAGTCTACGCGCTTCCGTGGAGGGTCTATATAGAAAGACAAAACGTTTGTAGTTTGCCTGTAGCTTAAACAGTATGGCTCTAGCAACGCCAAGGCCGTGGGTTCGATTACCAGGAAAACTAATAAAATGTATACCATGAATGCAATGCACTGTAATTTCCGGAAAAGGCGCACCGGATCCAATTGCATTGTTGAAAGCAAAAAAAAAAAAACATGTCACATTTTATCATTACATTCACAAATAATGTAAAATACTGGTAAATAAAAAGAAACGTTTACAAACATTATAAACACTATAAACCACTCACTCAACAACAACAAAAATTCAAATCTAACAGTATGCCGAACAAGAATGAAAAATGTACATATAAAATAAACACAAATTGAGATGTTTAACTTTTAGTTTGGCTGACTGCATTTTAGTTTGATGATGAATAGGCTGTGATGTCAAGTTAGCAATAGACCAATAAGTTGTGTGCACTTTCTTGATATTAACTCTTTCCCCGCCATTGACGGAAATTTCCGGCTTTCCGTGTTTTCACTGTTATACGGTAGGGGGGCGCTATTGCACATCTTCTGAGTCTTCTGATCAAAACAGGTGAAAAAGCAGCAGAAACAAGCGATATCTTATGTAAGCAGATGCATATGTAAAATAATGCGATCATCAATATTAAAGGTGCTGTATGTAAGAATGACAACTAGTGGTTGAAATGGGTACTGCAGTCCAAATTCAAAATATTGTTTGCCCCGCCCCTCCTCCTCAGACTCAACGCTCACGCGGGCGAAATACTATTGAGTAAACTGGTCACGTGCTGTATCGCACAGACCAAAACAAAAACAGACATTCTGACACGGAACACACATTTCAAAGTAGAATAACTGGCTGTAGCATTGTTTTTCAAAGAAACGAGTATATGAACTCAGCATGTTTCCTAAATATCTGCAAACATATTATGGTATTTGTATGCTTTAGTACAGTCAAAAACTTACATACAGCACCTTTAAACAGCATATAAATCAAAAATGTGATTTTCTCAGCTTTTTGCCAAATATTTTGCTTTTTTTTATGAAACTTACCTACATTCAAGTATTGATAAGATTTTTTTTTTGTTTGTTTGTTTAAAAGCAGAGAGTCTTCTGTTTTTTGACATATTGCATGTTCATATATTCATAAAACAAAATATTCAGGGGGCCATGAAACTTTTGTGAAAATAATCAAAAATGCTGGCGGTGGCTGGCAATGTTTTTCAAAAACGCTGGTGGGGAAAGAGTTAATTGTATTATTTAAAGTGCCCCTATTATGCTTTTTTCGTATATTACCTTTCATGCAGTGTGTAATATCGCTGTGTGTGTACGTAAAAGGTCTGCAAAGTTTTAAAGATCAAAGTGCAGTTATTGTCTCCTAAAAGAAAGAATTTATTCTGAATTGCTAAAATGAGTTATCACTCAGTAATTCCAGTCTCACTTCCTGTTACAAACCTATGTAGCAATGTAACAAATTTGCATAATGCCAGCCTATGGTCTTCATCGGCTGCCCGCGAACAACGTCTACTTCGATCGCCCTCAAACACTGTAGCAGCTGAAACTGGAAGAGTTTGGTTTGTGTTGTCAAGAGCTGTGTCCCAATTCAGAGGCTCAGAACGTTGTTGTTAAATTGGACGGTCTAGCCTACGGAGGATTGTTCTTGTCGCCTAGCAACTGTGACAGCTGCCGCTGATGAGCGACAGTAACGTTTGTACTGGACTTTTTTGAAAGTTATATTAAACTGTCTGAAAACAAAACAGGGTTCACAAACTGTCTAATATTCACCATGGTCCATTTCTGTATATAATAAAGAGTATAAACTATCTATATCACATTTTAGTAAGACATAAGTCAACATTTGAACCGCTTTAAAGTTTTTAAAATTTGTATCATAAGTTGAAACCCAATACTTATGTTCAAAAGTGTAATCCGGCAATTTCTCTCAAAAAAATCCTGTCGCCACTGGCGCGCAATGAATTCTGGGGTAGGCAAGGGTGCGAAGGATCCATCTGTTGTATTCTTCGTTGCACAGGAAACGAAAGACGCATTTGGAGGCTGCATTTGAAGGAGACTTTGAATTGGGACAGACTTCGTCTGACTTCGATAACAACAGACTGGGCCGTCTGACCAATCAGAGCAGAGTAGGCTCTCGGAAAGGAGGGGTTTAAAGAGAGTGAACAAACCGTTTTTAAACCGACTCTTTTTGAGAAATAAGGTATATTATGATAAAATGAAAGTGTTTTTTGACCTTTGATGCATGTAAACCTGTTGTAGGAGACTCTAATTAGGAACCTTTAAAATAGCATAATAGGGGTACTTTAAGTCATTTCGGAAAACAAGTCACAGCTCATTTCAGATGTATTCCGGAAAATGCCAAATGTATAAATGTAAATGACCACATGGTTTCACATGAGTACGTGTAATGCTGACCATTAGTTCAACTGTCAGAAACATAGGATTCTATAAACTGTACTTTATTTAACCCTTAATTTTAACTGTGTTAATGAACAATCCAGGGGAAAAGACACAAACCGATGTCATTTCTGGGAGGAAGATCCTCATCCTCATAGCTGGGATAGCGCTCTTTACGGTCTAACAGGAGATAATAGATCATCTTCTCTTGGTTATCTCTGAGGAAAGGAGCAAGATAAATAATACAAAATGTTAAACATTAAGTGGGTTTCTGGAGAAAATGTGCATGGTACTTGCACTCACTCTTCACACTGCAGGTCTTGGGCCAGTTTAACCCGGTCCCTGAAACAGCCTAGAGAATACATGCTGTCCAGCACATCCGGGTCCAGCTCTGTCAGAGACATGATTCGGCCCATACACACACGCCTCGGGGCCGGCTGCTCCGGACACGGCTCATTGCGTCCAGCTCTTGATCACACACAAACAAACACACAAACGAACGTGAGCTGCTTGCACAAATCTGCGATCTTGCCAGTTGTGAAAGACACAAGCTGAAATCATTTTAATAGCGATCTATTCCAAAAATACAGCCATAAACACACACATAATATGCTTTCACTACATCTTGACTACAGTGATAGTGAGAATATAAATAATCAATACTTACTGATACCAGGCATGTTTCTGGATGGCCTCTAGCTGCAGGGGAAGGACAACAGATGGTGTAAATTGTATAATCTGTTGACAGGCAGATGGCGCTATAACTCAAGTAGTGTTGTAGTGAAGACCACCGTCCTAAACCGAGACCAAGTCAAGATCAAGACCAGTGTGTGTTGAGACCAAGACTTTGAGGGGTTGAGACCAAGACAAGACCAAGACCAATTCAGGGCAAGTCCGAGTCAAGAACAAGATCAGACCAGCACTGGTACAAAATTATCTAATAGATCCACATTTACTGCCTGAGAAATGTCTTATATTTAATCAATAAAGACAATTTGAATAATAAGACACTATGTAGCTGTTACCGATCAAATTAAATCACTAACAAGAAAATTAATCTTTGCATTGCACCTTACAACTGCATAAATAATTGAATTGAACATTTGAATAAAATCAATATCATGTTGGCAATCTTGCTCATATATGAAAACAGCTCTCTTGCTCTTGTGATATTGCTTAAAGTCCCCCTGTAGTCAATACTTTTATCCCTTAAAACTCATCTTTGATCACCAAAATGACATATTTAAAAAAAATTTCCTGTGAAAAAAATTATTCATGCCTTAAAATAGCTTGAATGTAACTCTACACCCTTGCTTCATTTAGTATATGTGGATTTATGAATATGCAAATTAGCCCCGCCTCCACTCAATCACACAGGCTGGTCTACAAGTCGATGTATCAGAATGGTATTACGTTTTATGTATCGCTCTCTACGTTATCAAACAGTTAATAATGTGTTGCTAATGTTACACAAACCATGTTCCCGTTCGCCATCTCAGTCTGCCTTATAAAAATCAGTAACCTTAGAAACGCTTTGAACATCTTAGAACGTCAGTGGAGAAAGGCATATAGTTCATCATAACATCGTAATGTACATCATATGCACAATTCACCTGCTATATTGCTAAATGTACCCGATTTTTCATATCAACAGAAAAATATACCGATAACCTGTCTTCTCTTGAGACTTCCCTGCTTAGTTAATGATATGCTAAAGCCTGCCCACACGTTGACGTGATTGGTTACAAGGTAGTTTGTGATGTCAGAAACACCGGCGATTTTAAACACACACTGCCAACACACATTTATGTCCAAACACCATGTAAAAGTGAATTTTGCATAATAGGTGCCCTTTATCTTTACTTAACATTATTTTATTTATCCGCTATATTGAAGGATATTGGTTTACTTATGGCCTTTTTGTGCACTTGTGCTTCACTGAGACTTGAGAGTTTGTAGACGTTTAAGAAGCTGTTGTGTCGAGTGATTTATTGCAATATTGAGGTGTTCAGTTTTATTTTGATTTTAGAAATTAAACATGATTTCTCATCTTACAAATCAGTTGTTTCTTATTTTCACTGGCATGTCTCTCAGGTGTTGAGCGCTAGTGCATCTTTGAGCCTACATTCAGTACGAGTAAAATACTTAAGTACTGTTAAAATCAGATACTCTAAGACTTTTACTCAAGTCGTATTGGAATTGGTGACTTGTAACTTGTCATTTTCGCTGTAAGGTATCTGTACTTTTACTCAAGTATGGGTTTCAGGTACTCTTTACACCTCTGCAGAAGACTAAAAATTATTATTTTTTATAAAAATTTAAGTAAACTTTATAGTTACCTACTCAATGTGTAAAATATGATATCAATAAAACACGTTGTCAAATTATAGGCTATTTGAAAGGATTATTGCCGCTTCCATAAACATCAGTCTATACTTTACAAACTATGAATGTTTTTTGCTAGTACTTATCTGTATTTAAGTGTCAGACAGAAACACAAAATAAACATTATATGTTTGAAAACACTCAACAGTTATGATATATGACGAGCGCTCTGTCTCTGGCTCAGTGCCAGCCAAATCGCAAACGCAGATTAGATTTTAGCAGTTGACGACGTGACGCACTGAACGTTCTAATCACACCGGTGTGATCGTACGCTTCAAAAGCTTAATTATCAAATGTAAAATATTATTTTTGATTTTCTGGAAGCTGCATTCAAATCCATTTGGCTCAAAAATCTGAGGGGGGCACGGTTTGAATGGGCATGAAGCCTCTTGTTATGACGCAATTTAGTATAGAAGAATAAAACGTCATCAGCATGCGCTAGTGGTAAACAAAGAGCAAGATGAATCGCACTTTGGCAATGGTGGTTATTATGAGAGCTGAAAAAAGAGGAGGAAGTGAAAGAGGAGAATACGGAGGCAGTCATGGCTAGGGAAAAGAGGACAACTTGGCATGTCAATTTTGCAAATGGAGCTTGAGGTAAGTATTAAGTTTTAGAGCCATGTCGCATTGATCAATACGCAATTTCATGTTGCATTTTTATTGGCTAGTCAGTAGGCGTAGGTTGTAGCAGCAAGCACACTGTGTACATTTCTGACACTGTCAGAAAATTATTACAGGCTATCTTTGGACTCAAGGCTATCTTTGAACCTTTCTCACTGTACGACGTAGGACCACCGTTTAGGAGCCACGACCACAGAAATTGCCACGATTGGTAATTTTTCGTCTAGGACAGCCCAAAATCGTACAATGTGTACCAGGTATTAGTTTGACACAGCGATAAGACTGAGTACAAACTGGTCGAGACTCAACACCAAGACCGGTCTTGAGTACTACAACACTACATTGTAGTAAACATGCAAGTGTAACAACAAGTATGCTTATTCACAGTTCACAGTACGCCCTCACCGTGAGTCTTTTTTCAGGGTTGACCTCGATCATGCCCCGCAGCAGAGCCTGGCAGTCGGGTGGGATGAAATGGGGCATGTGGAACACTCCACTCTTCACCTTCTCCAGCAGCTGCCGCAGGTTATCGTGGTCGAAGGGCAGAGCGCCCTGTGGACAGCAGACAGGAAGACCCACATACTTAGACACAGATGGTAGTGACATGCAAGGAGTGTTTCGGTTATTTGCTTAACAGCCTTTGAGCTAAAAATGAGTAATAGGTGATGTGTGGATAATGCCCTCCGAGAAGCTCTCCTTAAAACTGATTTCCTCACCACTAGCAGAGCGAAGAGAATGACTCCACAGCTCCATACATCAGCCCGTCGACCGTCATATTTCTCACCCTACAGAAGAAGCCAGAGACAGTAGTAAGGTCAATGGTACACCTTCAGACAGAATGATGCTTTAAAACATCTATGTTAGTTTTTTTGGATCTATGGACCTACCCTGATAACCTCTGGACATGCATAATGAGGAGATCTGCAAATAGTTTGGGAAAACAGAGTATGAAAGAGAGTGAGAACGGTATAGATTGTTTAAAATGTTTTCATTTACAATAACAAAAATACTCTGTGGCATTTATTTAAATGGAATTAAAATATAATTAAGGAATAGGGAATAAGAAGTTGTGCTGAATGGTGGCTTGACAAAATGTTGCTTCTTCTTCCGAGATCAAATTTCTAAAATGAATGCAGCCGAGCCAGGGTTGCCAAGTTTTCCCTTTTTGAGGTTTTCCCGCGGAATTGGGCTACTTTCAAACGGTTTATTTTCCCCCTGCGGGTTAAAGGTTTGACATATTGCATTAATTGTATTTGTTAATGTATATTGCATTAATTGTTAATGTTAAAACTGCTAACTGCTAAGATGTTAAGTTTTTGTTAAGGAGGGCCACTGGTAGGGAGATTATTTGAGCTGTGTTTATGATCACTAAGACAAGCTTTTCAATTTGCATAACAGTGACCGTAAAATATGTAGCCTATTTTAGGTATAAAAAGGCAATATTTTGATATTGGGATATGGGCATTAGGCCACTTTTCAGCTATTTTGAATGGCCTTTGGGCTAGTTTTGTTACGCAGATCTGGCAACCCTGCCTTTCAAACTGTGATCAACCGCCAAACTCTGCACAGAGTTTCAACATGCTAGAAACATACCAGCAATGTGTTAATAATACGCTAGCAACATGCTAGAAACATGCTTAAAATGCTAGCAACTTGCTAAAATATAGTAGCAACATGCTAGCTATATGCTAAAACATTCTAGCGACATGTTAAAACAAGTTAACAATGTGTTAAAACATGTTAGCAAAATGCTTAATCATGCTACAAAATGCTAGCAACATGTTAAAGCATGAATAGTACATTATTTTAGCAGATTCTAAAATGTGCTAGGTTAATACTTTATATTATTGAACAAATGTATTTATCAAGTTCTATCCTACTGCAAAAAATGTCTAAGCTAAGCGAACAAGTGTTTTTACAGTAACCCTAATCAATACTTGGATTTTTAAAGCTTCATTCAGTAGTTCTTTGGCTATTGTTAGAAGGTTTTTCGTGTACTTTAAGAACCGCTACCACAATGTGTTCGACGCTGCATTGACATCTATCGACGTGGATCAACATGATCGTCTTTTGTAGTCTTTTTTTTTAAATTACACTGATATACAAGCGAGTTTTAGAGAGTGGTTTGAATGCACCTTTAAAACTTAAAATGTATGAATGTCATTGCATTAGATAACAAAACATTGGATAACAAGTGGCATTTGCTTACAGTTGCCACAGTGCCAGTGATTGTGTACTTTAACACAACTGATAAACTGTATTGACCAATCAGCATCCAGTAACAGAAATATCTATTTCATAAACCATAGCAATGTGCAATACCATTGCAATATGCAATAAAGCAAGCAAACAGCATTATAAACCACACACACACACACACACACACACACACACAATACTTACCCACAGCTTGTCTCTAGCAGACTGTCTCCCACCTGTAGTGAGGCCATGCCAAAGTCAGCAATCCTGATATTGTTCCTCTCATCCAGCAGAAGGTTTTCTGGCTTCAGGTCTCTATGACTACAAGAGCACAGAGGACAACCGGCTCTGAACACGTCACTCACCAACAACCCTCCACAGAAAACACATACTTTGAAATAAATAAATACAGCTCAGGGTACAAATGCCAAAACATTAATACTTCACTCATCCTTGTCTTTACAGTGGCATACACCTGGATCTGCTCAACTTCAAGACTAGAGTTACAACCACCACAAATGGAAATGAGTGACTAAAATCTCCTCACTTAATGCTCATGTTGAAAACAAACCACTGTCAATACACACTATCAAACCACTATTTTAATTAGATTTTACTTTATGTGTTTTCACTTTATAGTGCCCCTATTATGCTATTTTAAAGGTTCCTTATGTTGTTTTGGAGGTCTTCTACAATAGGTTTACATGCATCCAACGTCAAAAAAACACTTTTACTCATAATATACATTGCACATCACCTCATTTCTCAAAGAGTCTGAAAACGGTTCATTTGAAGTTTCAGTGCCCTATCATACACCCAGCACAATGCAACGTCAGGCACGACGCAAGTGTTTTTTGCTACTTTCAGCCCGACGCAGTTATCATTTTCACATCCAGCGCCACGTTGTTTAAATAGCAAATGCACTCACGTCCATCTGTTCGCCCATGGGCGTGCTGGTCTGAAAACGTGTGTTCAGGCGCATTGTTGGCGCATTGCTATTTTGAGGCAACTGAAAACGACTGCGCCATTGACCAATAACAAAAGCCTGGTCTAAAGTCAATAGCGCAGTATTTTTTGTGTTATTTAAAGGGCACGTTAGTAATATGAGCCTATAGGCGTGTGCACAACGTGCGTACACTCTGCTTATTACACACACAGGGACGCGCAGCAGCACACAAACATTTTTAAATATTAAAAATAAAAGGATTCCTCTCTGGAGAAGCGTTCAGTCTTTCCGCTCGCAAATTCTGCCATGTAAATAGCGAATCCGCCATGGTGCAAGCGCAACTGGCTTTTAAAGGGAATGGGAGATGAGACTCCCAAAACACACCCATGACTCATTAAGAAACTATACGTACAACCCTTTTGGACCATGCGCCTGGAGCGCCGACCGTTTTTTCCATTGTACTAGCAACACACGGACACACCCTAAGTGCTCCTGTGCCATGCGCTTCAGACCATGCGCTCAGATCGTTAAAATAGGGCCTCTAGTCTCTCTTTCTGAGAGCCTACTCTGCTCTGATTGGTCAGACGGCCCAGTCTGTTGTGATTGGTCTACTGCATTACATATCTGAATTTCAGCTCCGGAGGCTTCCTCAGCGCTTGGTACACTGTGATACGAACAGGAACGGTGGTGTCGGTTTTTCTGCATCAATTCGAGCATGAGTCCTCATCCTTTTGAAATGCATGCAAAGTGGATTCGCAGCGTTGAAATCAGCATCTTCACGACATGTCAACAACACAAACCAAACTCTCCTAGTCTCAACTAGTGTTTGAGGGCGGGTCAAAGTAGACGTTGCTCGTGGGGAGCCAATAAAGACCATAGGCTGGCATTATGCACATTTCTTACATTGTTACATAGGTTTGTAACAGGAAGTGAGACTGGATGAGGCTGATGACTCATTTCAGCAGTTCAGAATCGATTCTTTCTTTTAGGAGACAATAACTTTATTTGTCCTGCACTTTGCAGACATTTTGCATTCACAAACCGCTACATTACACACTGCATGAAAGGTAATATTCGAAAAAGCATAATAGGGGCACTTTAATTTTATTTTTTATTCATTTGCATTTATTATAATAACCCTGATATGATCATCAAAAATAGATATATTTATTTTATTAAATATTGAAGGAGCAGCATAATTTATGACAAAGGAAATGAAAAAGAAGGTTTTGGTTTAAAACAGCTTGGGGCAAAAGGCTGTATGCAAATACTTTCTGTCACCATATTCAAATACAACTGAAAACCTATTCAAAATAATCACCAGCAAATGGTGTTATTTCTGCTTTTAGTACAGTATGATCTTGAAGCTATAATGTGAGTAAACAAACAAATCTCATTTGTGATGCAGTCAACGTTGGGACCATTAACGCATAACACCTTCAACAAAACTGAAAAATATGTTTATGATTTTCATGAGCTACATCAGCTAACAAAATATTAGGAGAAAAAAATGTGGCATGTTGTATGTTATTTCTTGTTCTTATTTATATTCTTTTATTTTAAATTTTGTATATGTGAGTATGCACATTTGTGTCTTACCATATGGAGTGACTATGACAGAAGTCCAAAGCAGATATGATTTGTCTGAAGAACTTTCGTGCCTCTTTAGGCGTCAGTCTGCCCTTCTTCACCAAATAGTCAAACAGCTCTCCACCAGAAACATGCTCCAATACCAAATACCTGCATGAATGTGCAGTGAAACAGTGGAGTAAATGTTTTAAGAAGGGACAAAGGATGTGTGTTCTGAGTGAAGCCTATAAGAATTAATGTGAAAGAGTTTTAACTCACAGGTATTTGTTATTCTCATAAACATCATGGAGTTTCAACACGTGTGGATGCTCAATCAGTTTTAAAATAGCAATTTCTCTCTCCACCTGGTTAAATGAAAAAAAGAAAAAATTATATTTGCCACTCTTTCTTTATAAAGAGCCAATTCTGAAACACAATAAAGTAGTTTTTCATTAACAAGAACATACCAAAATGTACCATGGTGTTCCTATGTTTTGAAACATGTACCATGGTAATACTGCCTTGGAATGGCATGTTAATACTATAGTAGTTATAAATTAACTAAAACTAAAACCATAAACGTTACTTGAAATAAAAATGAACATTAACTGAAATAAAATATAAAAAATAGTGCTGTCAAACGATTAATCGCATCCAAAATAAATGTGTGTGTACTGTGTATAATTATTATGTATATATAGAACATTTTGTTATTATAAAATATTTATATTTATATATACAGTACATGCAAATATTTCTTGAATATATACATGTATGTGTGTGTATTCAAATATACATAATAATTATACACAGTACACACACATATGCTGTATTATGTAAACACAAACTTTTATTTTTGATGCGATTAATCGCGATTAATCGTTTGACAGCCCTAAAAAAACGAAATTAATTTTTTCATCACATTTCATATTTTCATTTAGGGTTAACTAAAACAACTAAAACTGAAATAAAAATATATACAGATTTTTAAAAAGCTAATAAAATGACAACTAAATTACAAAAGCTTTAGTTAAAATAAAAATAAAATTGTCAACTAATTCAAATTATTAATAAAAACTATAATAGTATCTCAATGATACTAAAATAACACTGGAATATGGTAATCATGCAGTACCACAGTATCCGATACCATCACTGTACCATGGTAAAACATATTATCATTTAATTTGAACATGAATTTCATTATTATTAGCGACTGTGTGAAGTACGTTATTATTGTTTCCTTACCTTCATCAACACAGATTCTGAGAGTTTTTCTCTGTTGACTATTTTGATGGCTACTTTTTGACCAGTGATGCAGTGAATCCCAAGCTTCACCAGACCTATTGACATTCACGAGACAATTCATCAGTGATGACTGCTTTGAAAACAGATTTAATACATAAACGATTTAATACATAAACGACGTCTCCTTACCTGTCTGGCCCTTCCCGAGAGTCTTTTCTAGTCGATACGGCCCCACATACTGAGCTGCCTGGGTCACTGACAGTTCCTTAGACATAGTGGCGGCCTGGCTCCTGTTAAACTTGCTACTGCATGCAATATTATCACAGCGTACTGTTTCTGAGCTGAGTTTTTCTACAATAGTCTTGCAGGGGCCTGAAACAACCCGGAAATGTATCCATGCTGAGCTTGGGATTCCCTAAAATCTGTCTGGGCAACAGTCACACGGGCCTGTTAATTATTCTGAAATCTTTCAGACTTGTCTTGTGAGTCATGTAGACGAGTGGAAAGATACAGATGGCAATGCAAAGATAGAGTTAGGTCCATAGAAGCAGCCTAATTGATAGCTTTGCCCATCAAAGTCACCCGTCTCAGAGTTTTAATTCACAGCGCATGCCATTACAGAGAGCCAGGTGCAGTATTGACAAGCTCCTGTTAGTAGCTACTTATGACCAGTGATTCTAGATGTATCTACCAGCTGACCATAACAAACACCATTTAGAAAGTCCTCCTTATTAATGTATATGGACACAAGCCTTCAGTGCACTTATGCTAGGCCTAAATCACAGGTAAAGGAACCAGAATCTTACCATTTACTGTTAAACAAACAGGTAAATCTAATCCCGTTTCATATTTAACAGCACAGACCAGAAATCAAGTCTGATGGTGTATGTGACTGTAAGGAGATCCAGGTTGCGCTGCATCCTCTCGCATCACTGTAGCGGATCTGCCAGATCTGTTTCATCTCTGCTGCTGATGTTGAGCTCCCTCCTTCCGCACGGACCGCAGCATCCTCATCCTTCTCTTCTCCGCCGTGTCCTCTCCCGCTGGTCCCGCGCACGGTCGCATCCGCTGTGCACTTTCGGGGAAGGGATTTAATGGCTTTGATGCAAATGTATACGTTGCGCACAGATCGCTGATATCTTGTGTGTCTTGACGGTATATTTGCGCTGTAAAGCGTTATTTTCTTCGTTCTGGTTCCTCGCATCAGCATCCGGGTCCCACGCCCTCCACCTCATCATCATCATCAACCCTCCCTTCCAACACACTCCCCCACTGCACCTCTCGCTACAGACCTGGCCCTTGCAGAAACGTACCACAGCGTTACAGTCAGTGGTAATACGCTCTTGAAGTAAAAGGTTCTTTGGATTTTTAAAATATTCAAAAAAATGGTTCTACTTTTTTTTTTTTTTAAAGAACCGTTAACAGAAAGGTTATTTGGGAAACCAAAAATGGCATCACTGCGAAAATCCTCTATTGAAACCTTTATTTTTTTAGATTGTAGGCTACAATGATATACGTGTACAGAATGATTAACACAGGCCTATTCTTTTTTTTTCTCTCTTTTTGTTTCGTATCAAATAGAACTCCAAAGAACGCCGTTCATTATCCCAGCTAACAGGTAATGATCTAATCTAGGGAATTTGTAAACTATTTATTTTTAAACTATTTGGCTAATGTTGTTTTTTAAAAAAAAAAAAAGTTATTTAAGTGACGTTAATAGAATGTTGGTTCTGAGCTTTAATAAAACGTTAGCACAAAAACGTTATTTAGCTATAGAATGTATGCACGTGACGTCACCGTCGGGCGGAGTGACTGCGGTTACGCCCACTGAGTGGCAGAAAGACTGAGTGGCAGCATTGGTTTTCAGCATGAAAGCCGCGAAAAACATTTAAACAACATCTAAAACGAGAAAGAGCTTTGAGATTGACTGTAGAAATACATTTGACAAGAAATCTGAGGTATATTTTTACAGACTGGCGAAAGGCAAGCAAATGGATCGCTGCACTTCACAGAAACAACTCCAAGCAGCGAAACGTGGATTTGCAGTTATCATTTTGTCTCAGTATATTGAATTTTGGGGTAAAATCACACCATATATATTGTATTGTTAATTACATATCCTGTATTGCTATATCTTGTAGGCTATTGTTAATAATAATGTAGGCTATTGTATTGACAACTTTAACATCTTATATTCTGCATAATTGGATGTTTTTAAATAAACACTGACAAAAACTATAAGTTTTAGGGCTGGGCGATATATATAACAGTGATCACCCGGATTTAGACCTACCTATATATTGTTTTATTGACCTCAAGGCTAGATTATTGTAATGCTCTACTGGGTGGTTGCCCTGCTCGCTTAATAAATAAACTGCAGCTGGTCCAAAACGCAGCAGCTAGAGTTCTTACTAGAACCAGGAAGTATGACCATATTAGCCCGGTTCTGGCAACACTGCATTGGCTCCCTATTAAACATCGTATACATTTTAAAATCTTGCTGATTACTTACAAAGCACTAAATGGTTTAGCGCCCCAGTACTTGAGCGAGCTCTTAACGCATTATACTCCATCACGTCTATTGCGGTCTCAAAATTCTGGCCAGTTGATAATACCTAGAATATCAAAATCAACTGCAGGCGGTCGATCCTTTTCCTATTTAGCACCTAAACTCTGGAACAGTCTTCCTAGCATTGTTCGGGAAGCACTCTCTGTCAGTTTAAATCTAGACTAAAAACACATCTCTTTACTATGGCATACACATAAAACATTTTTAATTTCTATTATTCAAATCAGTTAAATGATTGTTTTAGGCTGCATTAACTAGGTCAGCCGGAACCGGGAACACTTCCCATAACACCTGATGTACTCGTTACATCATAAGAAGAACGGCATCTACGTTAATGTTAGTCTCTCTGTTTATCCCGAGGTTTACTGCAGTCGGCCGGATCCGGGCCGTATCCAGACCAGATGGTGGACCTTAGCCTGGACATGACGACCATATCCCTGAAGTCTGTAGAGACTGTGTCAGTTAAACTCCCCCCTGTAAATGCCGCATCGACACGACATCCTCATTAAACCCGTCCCCGGCGTGACAACTCCAATCTTTCGAATAATCCTACGAATATCTTTTGATCTAATATGACTTCTGACCTGTAATGTTGCCAGAATCATAATCATACACTATTTGTTCGTCGGCCAGAGGAGAACTGGCACCCCGACTGAGCCTGGTTTCTCCCAAGGTTTTTTTCTCCATTCTGGCCCTGAAGGAGTTTTGGTTCCTTGCCACCGTCGCCTTTGGCTTTTGGCTTGCTCAGTTGGGGACACTTAAATTTCAACTATATTACTGATCTGCCCGCATTGACACTATATGATAATTGAAATGAGCTGGATGACATCACCGTTTTCACCAGAGCGGCTGTACAGCCGAATCAAATTCCGTTGCATTATTTTCCTGTTACCACTGTGAAGCTGCTTTGAAACAATTGCCATTGTAAAAAGCGCTATATAAATAAAGGTGATTTGATTTGATTTGATATTGTATTTATATAAAGCATTCACGGGCAAATTTGTAATTCCCCGGCGTCGAAATCAGGTTCATATAAATATCAGGAAACATGATTCCTGGCTGCATGTCAGTGGATCACTGGATGTTGGGTAAGTTGTGAGGAACACGTATATTGAGTCCAACCTTTAGTTTAAACGACAATCGTTTGTTTTACTCGCGTTTTCGCAGTTTCCCCATTAAATCCAGTCATGCAGCAGCGCTTTTGCCACTCAGTCCCGGCTGAGGGGGCGTGTTCCAGCGGGAAAGTGACGTCAATGCATACCCGCTATACATTTGTTTTTCTGAAACGTTTTAGTTGATCGTTTGACTAATATTTTACTACTTGTATCAGAACGTTCAGAAAACTTTAAAAAGTAATGTTCCCATCAGGCAATATTCAAGTTTTAATATACTTCACCTGCTAAGAGTTAAACAAGGTCACATGGGCTCTGTTGAGTTTATTATTATTATTATTTTACATCACTGTGCTCGTATCACAACCATGATGCGTCAACCCAGTCATACAAATTGCTTTTTTGTGAATCTTTTTCCAATTATATGTAGGTCCTAGCTAGCAATACCATAAAAACTACGTCAACAGCATGATTATTATGTGATGATAAATATGAAAATGGTTTTGTCAACACCTTTAGAAGTTCTTCAATAGATAGTGCTGACAGTCACTTTCAGAACAAATAAATGAGCAGCACTGCCAGGTTGCTTGAGTTATCAAGTATGCAGACCACTGCAGTTAAAGGTAAATCAGTCACTGCATATAGTTAATTATTATGAAGACATTTAGTGTCAGTTATTTAGCGATCACTGTTATATACCTCTGAATGGTCATGGTCATTGATGTGTTAAAATCTGTTGGACTCTGTGTGTGAGTAATGGCAAAAGAAATAAACAATTATAGTAATTTATTCAAAATCAGATGAAATGCATTACGCTTTTTCACAGTGTAAATTTGAAAAAAAAACAAAAAACAAAACTGGGTTCTTCTTTCTTCTTTCACAGTTACAAATAACATGGATGACATAAGGGACACCGACAAGACTTCTCAGGACCAAAATGAACAATTCCATTGCTTTCCAGGACTTGCACCCCTTTCACTGTCCTTAAAATGGTTCAGTCCCGTACAATGTGAGGGAATGCAAGGACACTGGAGGACCCAGAAAGGAAGGACCTAAGTTAAAAATAGCAGAAGAAAATCAGAATGGACAAATCAATGCATTCGTCCAGACAGAAGATAAATGTACACACTATCACTTCACAACACTATTATAATGAAATATTCTATGTGCCACGGATAAATTGAGTATATCAAAGAGTGTAAAAGTCAAACTAAAACATAATAAAATTAAGAAATAAAAATACTTACATGTCAAATCCTTTCCCCCTCACGAGGCCGCTGTGGCCCCTTTCACACAGGCCTCAAAGGCTTCCAGCAGCTCCTTACAGCCCTCTGCTCCTGCCCCCTGAACACTGAACATATATAGTGTGTTTAGTGCTAACAATGATAAAACACTTCAGTGCACACCTATGAGAATATGATTCTGTCGTGCAAAGTGTCTGTGCATTGATTTCTTTGTTTTTTGAAGGCGGATCTTATGTCAGGCTCAAAGGGGACAAATTCTTTGAGGTCAAAGGGTCTTAAAAGTTTCAGTGACTGATCTGGTCATGCTCCGCTACTTCATCACATGAGAGAGTTCTCGTGTTTTCAGTGTTCTGATTTTTTTATGATATAGGTAGTTGGTTTTAAAATGCCCCTATTATGCTTTTTCAAATATTACCTTTCATGCAGTGTGTAATATAACTGTTTGTGAATGTAAAAGGTCTGCAAAGTTTTAAAGATCAAAGTGCAGGACAAATAAAGTTATTGTCTCCTTAAAGAAAGAATCGATTCTGAACTGCTGAAACAAGTCATCAGTAATTCTAGTCCGACTTCCTGTTACAAAACTACGTAACAATGTAACAAATTTGCATAATGCCAGCCTATGGTCTTCATCGGCTGCCCGTGAACAGCGTCTACTTTGACCCGCCCTCAAACGCTGTAGTTGCAGCTGAGATTGGAAGAGTTTGGTTTGTGTTGTCGACATGTCGAGAAGACGCTTTGCATGAATTTCAAAAGGACTCGCCCTGGAATTAATAAGGGAAAAAAACGACACCATCATTCCTGTTCGTATCACTGTGTATCAAGAGCTGAAGAAGCCTCTGGAGCTGAAATTCTGTTAGCGGTCGACCAATCACAACAGACTGGGCCGTCAGACCAATCAGAGCAGAGTAGGCTTGTGGAAAGGAGGGGTTTAGAGAGACTGAATCTTTGAACAAACCGTTTTCAGACTCTTTGAGAAATGAGGTGATGTGCAACGTATAATGTGAGAACCTTAATGGGACCTATTTTAACGATCTAAGCGCATGGTCTGAAGCTCATGGCGCAGATGCACTTAGGGTGTGTCCGAATCCACTTTTGCTAGTTTAATGACGGAAAAAACGGTCTGTGCGCCAGGCGCATGGTCCAAAAGGGTTGTACCTAGTCTCTTAATGAGTCATGGGTGTGTTATGGGCGTGACGTGCAATAAACCAATCAGAGTCTCATCTCCCATTCCCTTTAAAAGCTAGTTGCGCTTGCACCATGGCAGATTCGCTATTTACATGGCGGAATTTGTGAGCCGAAAGACTGAAAGCTTCTCCAGAGAGGAATCCTTTTATTTTTAATATTTAAAAATGTTTGTGTGCTGCTGTGTGTGTAATAAGCAGAGTGTACGCGCGATGTGCACCCGCCTATATTACTAACATTCCCTTTAAATAACACAAAAAATACTGCGCTATTGACTTCAGACCAGGTTTTTGTTGGTCAATGGTGCAGTCGTTTTCAGTTGCCTCAAAATAGCAACGAGCCAACAATGCACCTGAACACACCTTGTTTTCAGACCAGCACGCCCATGGGTGAACAGATGGACGTGAGTGCATTTGCTATTTAAACTACGTGGCGCTGGACGTGAAAATGATAACTGCGTCGGGCTGAAACTAGCAAAAAACACTTGCGTCACGCCTGACATTGCATTGCGCCGGGTGTATGATAGGGCCCAATGTGTTTTTTGACATTTGATACATGTAAACTTAGGAGACTCCAAAACAACATTAGGAACCTTTAAAATATATATATGTGAAATGGCTTTTCAAACAAGAAAAAATGTAGGGCGGGACTCTCCATGAGGAATCGATTGGATGGTTGTGGTCTGAGTGCAAAAGTGCCCGCCCATTTTTTCAGTGGCACTGGTTCCGGAAGTATTTTTTCCATTCGTTTCTCCAGAAAAATTTCAAAATAGTCTTTGTTTAAGTGTTATAAGCCATGAACCAAGCCAACTAGTTACGAGGTGAATCATAACATTTTAAACTTTGATTTGAAGCAAAAAAAGTATTTGAAAATCTGACAAAAATACAAAGAGACTGTGTACTTAGTGATAGAAAGAGCTACAATCCCATGAAGCATTGCGAACAGCATCAAATTAAAAACGACTGAGAAATATAAAACTACTCATTTAAAAATTATGATTATATATTTATATATTCAAATATTTAAGTATTTTGAGAGCGGTGCTTCATGGGAGTGGGCGGAACTAACGAGATCTTTTGGATTGTTTTGCTTGTTTCGACTGATTAGTGGAATTTTCTGTACAGCATTATGGGTAATGTAGTTTTTCAACACTAATTCTGCTTTTAAAGTTAAAAGTTTAAATAAGTTGAAATAAGTTGAAATAATGTGGGCTAATGGCTTAAACAGAAGCAAATACTATCGATTAACAACCTTGTAGCTCACAGTAAGGCTGTCACTATAGGTTTATAAGTTATCGTTAAAAATCAGCTTCCCTATGGAGAAAATGAATGGAGTTTTTACTTCCAGAACCCGACGATCTCATATGAGTAACAGGTTGTCCAGCCCTCGCACCAGTAAACACATCATCAGAGAAGAGAAGAGAAGAGAAGAGAAGAGAAGAGAAGAGAAGAGAAGAGAAGAGAAGAGAAGAGAAGAGAAGAGAAGAGAAGAGAAGAGAAGAGATGTTGCTGCAGGAGGAAGTGGAAGTTATTTTGATTAAAGATTACAAGAAAAAAAAAGATATTACATTTGTAATAAAAAAAACAAGAATTGTCTATTTTGATGGTGACTTTAAAACCTTTTTAACGTTAAAAAAATTTTTTAGTGACACATAAAATCTAAAATGTATTTCCCATATAGATTCAGATCATGGTGTCAATCGAAAAGTCTAATGGACATGTTATGCATCAACTACCCTAGACTTATATGTGCTAAAATAGCATTAAAAAAAGATAAGAAATAATTCTTACACACTAGACGGGATCTGCACGTGACCGCACCCTTTACCCTCATAAATAACGCAGACATTGCAATACAGGAGATGTAACGTGAGCTGTGAGCACACATCCACTCCCTCGCCGTTCCATGTGTCTATGAGTCTATTTAAAACCACATCACAGATATACATTACTTAAAGTTCATGCTAAATTTGGCATGAAACGGAGACAGCATATTGCTCTTGTTTTTTCTATTTGCATGTTTTTGCATGCAAATATAAGATATATTTAGATTTTGACATGCATGTGCTTATGCATATATCTGACTTACTGTCATACTGCAAAGACCCTAGTAAGGTGCTGTTCGATCATTTTTGACTGAAAAATGTAATGTTTTGTTTTTTTAGAATGTTTTACTTCATCGGAATGGTACGAAAGGTTGTGGCACTTGCTAAAATTAAAATAAAATCATGGACATGATTCAAAAAGGTTAAATGGTCCTGAAAAAAACAGTCACACTTGTACTGTTGGCGGTCAAAAATTAGAGCATTGGAAATGAATGGGAAGCGAATTTCATCTAGTGGAAACGTTTGGTACTGCGCCCGAACAAAATCTTACTGAAAGCTCATTTTTTGAGATATCAACCTCAAATTTGGAACACAACTTGTTTAGATTTATGGCTTTGATTTTCACACAGTTTTAGAGTAAAAAATGTTTTGGAAAATATATATTTCATTAAAAAAATTAAGGTCCCACTTTATATTAGGTGGCCTTGACTACTATGCACTTACATCAAAAAATAAGTACAATGTACTTATTGTGTTCATATTGTATTGCAAAACACTTTTGCTGATATTTAGGTGGGATACGGGTAAAGTTAGGGACAGGTGTGGTGGTATGGGTAAGTTTAAGGGAAGGGTTAGGTGTAAGGGAAGTGTCAGTGTAATTAAAAATGTAACTACAGAAATTAATTACAGATGTAATTACATGCAGGTAATTTTTAAAATGTAAGTACAATGTAAAAACATGTACAGTATGTACACAATAAGTGCATTGTATCAAATTATTAATTTAAATGTTAGTACATAGTAGTTAAGGCCAACTTATATAAAGTGGGTCCAAAATTAAATAGTATTTTATGCATTTTTCATTATAATAAACTTAAACTTAAACTTTTTTTCACTAATACTCTGTGTCTTCTTTAAAAAGACTTCAGTCTGTGCTCCAAAGCAATCAAGATTTACAACAGGTCTATGCAGATTTTAAGGTTTATGCTCAAAAAGTGATTGACAGGTAATAAATGGATCATAACCTTTCTATAAATATAATTTAGTACCATAAAAGCCCCTAAAAATAGATAATATTACATTAAAAAAATTATCAAACTAAAATATAGTACATTCGTATCATTTAAATATTAATTTAAAAAACTGTAATTTTTTTTACCATTGTATTGATTTTGTATCTCAAATACTGGATTTTCACTGAATAATTATTTAATGCATTTGATACATAATGCAATGCTCTGTTTCTTACAAATGCTATATTTTCTGTGTAAGTGGCCAAAACGGAAGTGATGCACTGCAGATGAGTTCTCTTGATTAAATCAGTTAAGAGATAGTCATAAAGCAGATTGCAAATGGAACAACTTGTGCAACTCACCGTAAAGTTCACAATATTGTGTCATTGTGTGAGTGCAATGACCTCTGACCTTTTGACCTAGAAATAGAGCACTTTGCTTTGTTAACAATAATAGATGGAGGTTAATCATTTAAGCGTGAGGGAGTACAAGGCAGAAAAATGACATGAGCTTTATTCAGAACCTATTGTAATATGTATTTCCCAAACTCTGTTGACATCAAATGTACCAAGAGTGTTGCAGCCACATGCTTTAACTTAGCAACATGATGGCTAACATGGGTAATTTTCCACCTACATCATCACTTCCAAACCCTGCTCTCCCTCTGCACCATGTGCTCAATCTTCTCTCCTGTCCTTCAGTATCTAACACCAACTTTAACTCATTCACAAACCACTACAGATAACCAGGTGCATGATAAAAACTTATGTTACAAACAAACATACTCATGCATGTAACAATTTCGTCAAAAAGCACCAGATACAGATTCACAATTCAATTTTGCATTAAAGTATTTCGTTTTATATCCTTGCTGAAATATGACTCACCATTTGTCCAGCTCATCTTTGGGAACCTTGCACTGAGCAGGAACTTCTTCAGGCATTTTTCTTTGTTTGTGTGAGAAAAGTCAGTGAGCTGAGGAGAACCTTTAAGAAAGTACAGGCTGAACAACCAATATATATAGGATTACTTCCCAGTCTGTGGGTGGGAAGGAGGAGGAAGAGAGGGAGGAGAAACAGGCTGCAAAAAGTGTCAGAGAGGGCAGAGATATAGTAAAGGTGACCTGGGCAAAATTAACCTCAATGGAATGAGCCTCGGAGCATTTTCAAAATAGTGTGTGAAAGCACATGTTTACTGGGTTAAAGAGAAAGTCTGTCAGCAGAATGTCAAAAAACGGTTAATGGTACATACATTCCATGTTATATTGCGTATGTCATGTAGTTTTCTGGTATGAATTGGTATCAATATTACAAAATATCTGCAATGTTTCTGCATGAATGTAACAGCTAAAACAATGCAAATCAAAATCCAGCATGTTTGCCGTAAACATTCATTTTAAAGTGTGAATGAGGAGATTTAAATTTTTTATAAAACTCAAGCTATTTATTTCATCATATTTTTTAATGTGTATTTTCCATATCAACTGGCTAGTCTAACATTTTGTGTATTGTTAAAGGCACACTATGTAGTTTTTTGCCGCTAGATGTCGCCTATTCAAAACATAGCCGTAGCTTGATGACGCCGAGATTGAGCGCGGAATCATGGGAGTTGTTGTATTCACCTCACAGCCAGTGGAAAAGAATCGGGACGGGACGGGACGCGGGCAGAAATCATGCTCATGGATGAGATTATTGTGGTATTACGCAGAGCAGGGCCGAGTGCTGTGGGAGCTGAACAAGGTCGCTGAAGCAATTGCTAATGAGAGACGAGCGAAACTTTTATTATGCCACAGTCGCCGCTTCCGCTTCTTCCACTCATACGTATGTGGGGTAACGAAGCGCTGTTTTATCATATTAGATACATTTGAGTGTGTTGAAAATGATGTTATAACGTTACTCCGTGCGTTCGCTCTGCGGCTGCTATGAGACAGTTGTTCCACACTGCAGTAAGCTAGATCGATATTAGAATATCATATTAATAAATGCTGGATGGCTTGTGTTGCTAAATGGCATGCAATTAATTTTAAAACATATTGTATGAAGGAGAAAATGCTGTATTACTGTACAATAATTTGTTTTCTGTCTATAAATGTCTCCACACAGTTGTTCCCTTGTCTAATAAAACACATAATGTATTAAAACGTCTTTGGTGTTTCCATGGTTTCTACAAAATAAAACCGGAAATCGAGGGTAACGCGGGTATGATGTCATTGATAGGCGACGCACGGACACGGTCTGTGTCCTGCTTAAAATTGCTTGTTTCTTTGGGTTTAAACATTCTTGGAAACATTTGGGATAATGTATTTCAACAAAATATATAACACTGTTCTAGTGGTTTTTGGATATTTTAATCCAAAAATCTTACATATTGTGCCTTTAACAGGAGGGTGAGTATATGATATTTGAATTTTCATTTTTAGTTGAACTATTCCATTAAATTGCCAGTTTTTCTTAGAAGTTCTGCACAGAGTACATTCTCAAATATGAGAATATTTGATAAAATATAATATTTGAAATTTGGCTGATCCTTGACGTGATCGCAGGCAGCAGCAAAGTTGATTCTGCGCTAATTTGATCTATTATTTTATGTTTTTTTTTTTGTTTTTTTTAAATGTTGTAGATTTAATTAGCAAATAAGAGTCGCTAAAATGATTGAATATATTTTGAGACAAAGTCTTAATGATTTTCAGTTTTGTTTTGATTTTCAGCAACAGTTTTTCAATAATGGAAGAATATGTAAAAGTATGGAATGTGGGGTAAAAGGCGCCCCTGCTGTTGGGGCTAAAGGCATCATATTTAACATGATAATAAATAGTTCTAGCTGACTTTTCCATTTGTTGACATGACATGGTTAGATTCAGATGGGAAAGATCATATATTAAGTTGGGTGTCCACCTTAGAGACAATCACCATATTTATAATGAAACCATCATATTTAAAAAAAATATGATATTAATCATGTCATATAATAAAATATAATTTATTGTTACTACTGTAAATCTATATAAAATTATTATGGGATCTCCTTCAATGCTTTCAGAATCTTTACTTTTTAAAATTATTTTGTTTCAATATTTTTAAAATATATTTCTATATTAACATATTTTAATGACAGCATATTTACTGAACAAAAATTAATTCTTTTATTCATCAAAATAAACAGAAAATAGTTCAAACTTTGAAGTGATTGTTTTGAACAAGTATTAATATTATTAAAAACATGTTATTTTAGCTAAAGTATCAACACTGTGTGCCTTCTACCCCATGCCACCCCATACATTTATAAGATTTTTAAACAAAATAAACCACTTTTATGATTTATTTTCACACAAAATCTGTTGCTCCATAAATGTTCAATCAAGCACATTTTTCTTAAGGTGTGCCTTTAGCGGTTGTACCCTATAGCAGGAAAGACTCAAATGTAACGGCACACTCAGTGCGCACTGCAGCGCGCTGTCCCTCAGTCAAACACTAGATGGCGCAGCGCTCTACAAGGGCCACTGCAGGGACAAGAACAAACTACAGACTGAAAATGAGCGACAAGACCTCAGATATAACCAACAAATGCTTCGACTTTTAAGAGAAAATACATTAATAATAATAAAAATTAATTTAATACGTTCAAAAACAACAGTTTATGTTGATCAAAAGTCATTTCATGCCTTTATTTTGTAGTTCTGACATGTTTATCTGGCGTACTTTCCTAGCTGCTGACGTTACAAGCGCCGTTTACTGTTAAAATTTTAAAAGTAATATTCTAGCCATATGCTTAAGCATTTGCAGTTTTGTGTTGTAATGGTTTTAATACAACATCACAGTATGGCAAAGTATGTCAAAACACGTTAAAACGCAACTTTGAAATTGAATGGCACTGGACATCACAATAATGACAAAGCTATAAAAAATGAAATTTAATGTGCAATGAAAAAACATTTAATTGGTGTTTTTTTATTTTATTTGTGTCGCTACTTCCTACATCATTCATCATTCACAGCGCAAGTATAGGCATATGCCCCGCCCATTTGCGAAGTCCAGCCCACTTGCGGCGTACGTCCCTCCCACTTGGAGATCTCCAGGCTGCAGAGATGTACTTGATTTTTTTAATCAATTTTTTTAATCTTAATCTAATGGATTTTACTATTAGTAGTCTTAATAAACCGCTTTCAGTACCTAAAAAGACATTGAAACACGAATGGACATTAGCATAATATAATATAGCCTAATATAGGCCTACACAATGTTAGCTACTAATTACATAATCAACAGTGTAATTACATTACTGTAGGCTACAAATTACTCTCTCTAAAAAGTACTGCATTAATTATTAGCCTACTAATTACTTTATAAATCCCATATCAACCTTGACCAGGTAAACAATACAAGGATAGACATGAAACTGCTCTTTTAATTCTTTCAAATAAATGATATAAAACTGCGTAAATTATTCTTGAACTGACCAAAGTATTTAAAGGCAGAAGGTTACATTAAAAACATACTTTTTAAGAATAGAGGTTAAATGTCGATGTTAAATCCGCTATTTTTTTTAATAGAATTGTTCTACAGTCTATACAGTATTTAATGCAATTACATCAGAAGTAACTGTAAATAAATTACAGAAAAATTAAGAGTAACCCCTTACTTTACTTTTTCAAGAGAAAAGTAATTAAATTACAGTAACTAAATTACTTAGTAATGCATTATACCCAACACTGGGCCTAACCACTGTCTAAACATACCCTGAATGTGGGTTATACGTCTTTTCAAAAGGCTTTTTCAATCTACAAATCACCAACATTTACCATGGATTTACTGTAAAAACTCCAACCATTGTTTTGTGTCTCAAATGTGGGATAATCATATTGAATTTTATTATATTATTAATGTTATCAAGCTATAGCTAAATACGTAACTATATATAATTTTTGAGTGTCTTTAGGCTGTTTTTCATAACAAATACATAGGAATTGCAGTTTTATACCACGTTTTTCCTAAATGCAATAAATAGACGTTAAATTTTGATGTTAAATCCACTATTGATTTATATAGAATTGTTCTACAGTCTATATTTAATGCAGTTACATCAGAGAAGTAACAGTAGGCTAATTAAATTATAGAAAAATTAAGAGTAATCACTTACTTTACCTTTTCAATGGAAAAGTAATTAAATTGCAGTAACTAAATTACTTAGTAATGCATTATACCCAACACTGGGCCTAACCACTGTCTAAACATAAATCCAACCATTGTTTTTTTGTTAGAAATTTGGGACAATCATGTCAAATTTGATTATATTATTAATGTAGACAAGTATTAGATATATTTGTTATTAAGCAATAGCTAACTATGTAACTATGTATATAGGCTTTAGGCTGTTTGTTCATAACAAATACATAGAAACTGCATTTTTATACCACATGTTTTTCCTAAATGCAACATTTCACAGTCCCCCTCTAGTGGCCAGTCGGTGACCTGCGCCTCTGCGTTCACTCTAGCGGCGGGCGTGAGAATGTCTCCCGCCTACAGGCTTCTCTCTACACGCTCTGCATCTGTATTTGTCAGGCTCAAATCCAAGGGAGACGAACGAGGCGCCATCTTTCGTGCGTTTCTCCCTCCAACGATGAGAAAATGATCTCGAAACCGGTGGTCTGTGACACCTACAATCTGTAAATAAAGGCGTATATGAAAAGAACTCGTATCTGAGCAAACAATCGATTCATAATATACAAAAAAATATATAAATTTGCTATTCATAATCCACTGAAGGGGACAGCAGCAGCAAGGTGTTGTCTAGTGTCGCCCATTTCGTGATTCCGGAGCCGATAACGAAAAGGGGTCCTGAAACCGGGTTGTTTTTCACGAAGCGGACACGGATATGGCAAAGGCGGCGGGGTTGCCTGACCAAACGGCTTATTTGGTGCTTTGGTGACATTATTGTGCTATTAAAGCCAAAGGTCGGTGGAATAGTTGCCGAAATTCCCTCGGATCGCGCGCCCGTCACGTGGTAGGTTCCTCCTTTTTCTTTGTTAGTGGACGATCTCGAGCAGCAGCACTTATGTTACATAAACCTAATCCTGCAAACATATCTTAGCTTCTAGTTTAACTCCTTTTACACCGTGAACTGTTGTATTTGCAAGAATATAATGTACAGTTTTATTTATGGGGCTTGTATGGTCGCTTCTCGTGCCTTTCTAAAACAGATTACTATCTAGTACTTTGTCATGCAATAAACTCATACGTATTCTTTTGTATTATTTATTTCCCATGTAAATTATCCCCCCCTTTTTTGATGCTATAACACGCGGCCTCGTTTTTCTGTACTCAACTTATCAGTTTGAAACCGGTTCTCGTTCAAATTGGTGGTTAAAATGACTTGCATAACGTAATCAAGGACGTTTGAGAGCATATGTTTAATGCTCCTGCTTACTGTACGGTGCCTGAATGCATTCAAATCAATTTTAGCCCATATACAATGTATTTTATGAGCATCTACGTCTAGAGTCTGAGCTGAAATGCTCCTTCATTTATGCACGGAAGTGGTATGAATGTTCATGTGGTCTGAAAATTAAGACTTGTGTGTTTTGGTTGTAAGAGCTAGACAGACATTCGTGTGTGAGGTTTTATGAACGAATTTAACTTTAATTTAATACACATTCCTTATTGTCGGCGATCTGAAGTGTTTATTATTCTTGTATTTCCTGTATTATTTTCTAGAGGAGCTCGCTTGTTGAAAATCCCGCATTTATTTGATTTTATTTGAAATTACTAGCGCGAAGACAGAAACGTGGGTTCTTTACGTTACGCTCGCTTCGCCCCTTCTTTGTTAAACCTTAACCGGATTTGTCATGTTTACTACTTTGACATATTAACCTAGTTAGGATCTTCAAACTCGAGAACTCTCGGATAATAATTTAATAATTTTGTTTTAATGTTTATAGGTGATCTCGGTAATCTGTTGCTAATTAAAAATGACTGAAGACACTTTTGAGAAATATTAAAACATCAGTGTTCTAGAAAAAGCTGTTTTTATTCTACATAGCGCGGGGTCGCCCCCTCATGGGCACCACCATGTTGACATCACATGACCAGCCCATTTCATGCGATGTCATGCAATTGACCGTGTTACTAATAATATTAGCTTTATTAAAGGCACAATATGTAAGATTTTTGGATTAAAATATCCAAAAACCACTAGAACAGTGTTATTTTGTTCAGTTGTGTACTTACATTATCCCAAATGTTTCCAAGAATGTTTAAATCCAGAGAAATAAGCAATTTTAACCAGGACATGGGCCACTTCTGTGTGTCACCTATCAATTACATCATACCTGTGGTACCCTCGATTTCTGGTTTTATTTTGTAGAAACCATGGAAACACCAAAGATGCTTTATTATATTGTGTTTTATTAGACAGGTGAGCAACTGTTTGAATACATTAATCGACAGAAAACTAATCATTGTTATATAGCTAAACACAGTTAGTCTTGTTGTTTAAATCTCGTTTTCTTGATTTACCGCAAGTACCATGTTTTACCATGCCTAATATCGGTATAGCTTACTGCATTGTGAACAAGTGTCTCATAGCAGCCACCGAGCGAACGCACACAGTAGCATTATAACATAATTTTCAACACACTCAGATGTATGTAATATGATAAAACAGTGCTGCGTTACCCCACATACGCATGAGCGGAAGAAGTGGAAGCGCTCGTCTGCAGCATAATAAAAGCTCCACGAAATCCAGGCGTCATCAAGCTACTTTGTTTTGAATAAGCAACCTCTAGCGGCGAAAAATTACATACTGTGGCTTTAATAATATGTTTGCTTTATGAAGCGTTATCAGCTTGTGCTTACAAAGCATAACTATCTGATGCAGAGCCAGATGAAAATAAACAGCTTTTGTGTAAAGCTGCAGCAGTTAGTAAACAGATATCATTTATCACCACTGGTAATATTGGGTCGAATAAAAGCCAGCTTAACTTAAAAACCTTGAGTGTGATTCTCAGACTGCTGCCAATTAATATCATTAGTAAAATGAAATACCATACTTCAGCCTCTTTTGTCATGTCGGTATACTTCCTTTGGTAATGTAAAGGCTATTAATGTAATTATGATGCAACATAGCAGTAAAATGCGCTAATGCTAATGTTGAGTTATGGTATTTGTAAGGTGGTAATTCATGAGCAGAACCTTATACATGTACTCATGAAGAGATAGTCTCTTATCTGTTATCTCCTAAAGGCATATCCCTAATTCCGTTGACACAGATGGTCTGCTGAGGAGGAGGGGACAATGAGGAGGCTTGCTCTTACATAAACTTGAATAGAGTAGGTCTTTCCCTACTAAAGACTATGATAATGGTCCCCTCTCAGTTAAGGTCAATGAGTTTATTAAGGTGAAGAGCACCAGAGCAAATAAATTCATGGTCTAGAAGTGCTGATAAAACCGATTCCTGTTTGTGTTTATTCACTCTGTTATCTCTAGTTATCTTCTGGCCTGTATTTATTTTTTATTTAGCTGGTGTGTTGAGACTAAAATGATCAAAATCAATATGGCATCACAATTGACCCAATTACTTTTTTAATGTACTTTCCTGGTCTAATTTTGAATGGTTCAACAGTGCATGTTGTTCCAAGGTGTTTCACTCCAAAAACCATTTCCCTATCTCAAAAACTAATCTTGTTGGGACTATTCGACAGAGGCTTCAGTTGTGTTTCAGCTATTTTCCTCATGAATGCCTCCGAAATTTGAGGCTTAAAATGAGCCCTGTTGTAAAAAAACCTTTAAGATAAGAAAACTCCTTACACAAGGAGTGGGGGGGGCATATCCATTAAATATACTGTTTCAAACATAAAGAGGTAGATTGCAGAACTGCAGTGGGTTGCAAACTATTTTAAGGCATTTTTTAAAGTGTTAGACATTAAGTGGACTAAATGGCTTGTCTTTCCTGCAGGTTATTATTAAAGGTTAATGAATAGTTGGGTTAGGAATGGCGGAAAAAAAATCTTGTTGGCTTGAATTTTGGAGAAGGAATATCGTCCAGAAATTGAAGTTGGGTTTCAGCTCATGAAAGCTTCCACAATTTCAGGCACAAAATGAGGCCTTGAGGCTCTGGACCTTGTTGTAAGAACCTTTTAGATAAGAAGACTTGTAATAATAATGTCCTCACACAATTCGTGTGGATAAATGGATATTCAAGCCCCACTAATTAACCTTTTTCAGTCATAAATATGCAGATTACAGAAGTGCAGTTGGTTGCAAATTGCAAATTCTGGGTGTTTTCTGGCGATGTATTAGAAATTAAGTGGGCTTGTTTAAATAGCTTGTGTCTCCAGCAGGTTATTAATGAATAGTTAGGTTAAAGATGGAAAAGAAACTTGGTAACCCTTTATGTGTAATGCATTATAAAGGTATTTATGATGTACGTTATAATGTATTATATCTTTTGATAGATAATTGTAACCAAAGTTAAAATGCATACAGTATCTGCAATATGTTACATCTGAAATTGGTCATGTTTTTAACTCATTATACTTTCTAAAGGTGTGCTCAATGAATAGATAAGTATTATAACTGTGGTTGCACTGCAGTTATTCATGAGACCATACAATGCATTTTAATGTGTATTACAAGGCATTATTAATGCATTAAAAAGCATTTTATAATGCATTATATATAAAGGCTTTAAGTAAAGTGTTAACAAAATCTCTTGCGATTCATGTTCATTTTCGAAATATTCATATTAGCAGTCTCCTAAATGTCTTGTTTTTCCTTTGTAGCCAGGCTGTGTAGGTGGGCTGGAGTGAAGGTCTGGAGGTGCAGGCTGCATGGCTGCGATGGCGCCCGCTCTGACTGACGCCCCAGCCGAAGCACGCCATATCCGCTTCAAACTTGCCTCTCCCTCATCCACCCTGTCCCCCGGCAGCACAGAGAATAACAGCAACGCCAGCAACATCCTCATCTCCGACTCGGTCTCGGACTCTGCCGGTGCTCACAGCAACGGCAAGTGTCACGTCAACGCCGACGACGGACAGAACTTCACCCATTACCACAACGTCAAGTGTCAGGAGAAGGACCCCCTGTCGAAAGCCCCATCTCTGGGCAAACTGGCACCTTACTTGTGCTCGGATGTCACATCATTGCCCTCGTCCATTAAAGTCAAGGAGTCGCTGAAGCTGCAAGGTGTCCTCAAGCAGTCGGTGCTGAAGAGCCACGGCCTGCTGAGCGGCTCCATATTCCCTAGCGCTGCTGCAGGCAGCGACTTCCTGCTGCGCAAGCGCCACGCCCTTGAGCTGACTGGAGGTCAACTGAAGAGCCTTGTCAACGGTGGCGGAGCTGGAAGTACCATGGTGCCTGTGAACGGACTCTCCAAGAAAGTGGCCGTCCCTAGTGCTGCGGTGGCTGAGAAAGGCAGTGTGGCCACAGTGAATGGAGACAGCAACCAGCCTTCCACCAATGGGGAAGCGTTGTTATCTGTGTCTTCAAAGTCCGTCGGTACCTTTACAACCAGTGGACAGAACGGCGATGTGAAGCCACAACAGAATTTGACACCAAGCATTCAAGGTGTGTCATCACACAGGGAGCTCACTGCTTTGTCTGAGGTTAAAGCAGAACCGGAGAGTCCCGTTGGTGGAATGGTTTTCGAAACAAACAGTAACAATATTGTTGGCCTTGAAAACTGTCCCTCATCCCTTAGCTCTTCCCCAGTCCATGACGACACAACCCTACCAACACCCAACCTGGAGGCTCTGCTCAGGGATCGGGTTCAACAGAGCCAAAACAGGCAAACGGACATCGAAAGCCGCCTGCTGCGTCTTCGCAAGCGGCTGCAGGTGGTGCAGGCCAAGCAGGTGGAACGGCATTTCAAACAGCAACTCTCTGGTTTTCTGGACCGCACTCTGACCCCCTCATCTAGCCGTAGGGCGGAGCCAGGAGCATGGAGAGGGTCTCGTGCTTCTGTGGACACGCACACACATAATTTGAATCGGTTTTTGAAGGGTGGCAGGGTGGCCTCGGAACTGGAGCGACTGCATCTCAGTGGCACCACACATTTACACGCGACGGAGACCCAGTTTGACTCGGATGCCACAGAGAGCAGTTCAGGAGGAGAGAGTGACGTCGAGGAGGAGGAGCTTGCCAGGGTGGATGTGGACCAGTGTCATATTAAACTGTAAGTCAAACATTTGTTTTCAGAAAGAGCCTACTTTTAAAGTTAGCATGAAATGGAAAATTGTTATTGTGAACAATTCATTTGTGCATCTGCCTCCACTCAGTCTCACCCCCACACGTCAAAATCCAATCAACAACCAAGTCCACGCCCTACATTTTTTCTTTTCGATAATACGTTGCACTCAGATGTATGTCACAATGCGGAAGAAAAGATATGCTGCTACTTCCTATTAAAAGTTTGGTCACACTTTAGATTAGGGTCCAATTCTCACTATTAACAATGACTTTTGCCTCAATAAACTCCTAATTACTGCTTATTAAAAGTAAGGTAGTTGTTAATAGTTAGTAAGGTAGTTGTTAAGGGTAGGTATTGGGTAGGATTAAGGGATGCAGAATATAGTCATGTAGAATAAGTAGGGGTGTAACAATATATCGTGTCACAATGCAAAAATGCAACATTATGTATCGTGGGTAGTGACAGTCTGTATTGTGTATAGTTCACGCAAAATTAAAATTCAAGAAGAAATTCAAGTTTACAGAGTTTTAGTGTCAGTACTACATTAAGCTAATATATATAATCTTGAATGTAATGTGTAAAAATGAAATGGGGGAATATTTGTGGGTCCTGATAATGCCAAATGTCTTATATTACCATCAAAAAGTGGCCTACATTATTTTAATTATATCTAGTCAGTCACAGAGTGCAGTCATATTCGTCTAAAATAATTCTGTATTTTCAGCTTCAGAATCATGAATATTTTTATTCTGGCGTCACCGGTGTCCTGTGCATTGGGTTACCAGCACCAAGTCGAAGCCTATTCATTTCCACCCGCAATGTAATACTAAATTTAGCATTTTAATCAACAGTACATTTTTTTACATAGAGTATCGCAGTAATATCATATCATGAGTTCAGTATTGTGATATGTATCGAATTGTGACATGAGGGTATCATTGCACCCCTAAGAATAAGGCATTAATATGTGCTTTATAAGTGCTAATAAACAGCCAATATCCTAGTAATATGCATGCTAACAAGCAACTAGTTAATAGTGAGAATTGGACTCTAAACTAAAGTGTTACTAAAAGTTGTAGTAAGACTCCCAGTGAGCTGCATTTTTGCATACTGCGTACATGTAGTTTTGAAACAGATTTTTTTTTAGATTGACTTTTTTTTAGGTATTTAATAAATTGGATTTGTAACATTCTTTTGCATTTCTGGATTTTTCACTGATCCACGACACTATTCTTTCTGGAATTTCCATTGGAACGAGGCTGTTAGTTGTCCCAAGTGACGTACTATGCACTATGTACTGTGTACTCTAGTGTCTAGTGTATGAATTTTATATGGTTATTTTGGCTCCTACGCCACATAAGAACAGCTGTGATGGTTGAGTGCATAAAGTGTCCAACATTCCACATGTTATTTTTTTCGGTTAATTAAGTGCAACATCTGGCACTTTTTCTTTTTGGAATTTTCAGTGAACTAGTCACACTATTTATATACAAAATGGCATAGAACAGTGCATAAATGTGACGCACCTTTTAAGTTAGTCTCATCAAACCTTTGCTATCATGAAGCAGGCACGTTACATGTGCTGTTCACAGGAGTCCCAAAGGAGCGTGGGGGCATGTTTGTGACTCTAGGCCTGTGTGTTCATGCCCTGAACCTTGTAGAGAGTCACTGTTAATTTCCACTCCGACCTTGTTTGTACAGTGAGATCATGTTGTCATAACCGAGTCTAGTCTGAAGTCATTTCGGCTGTCCTCCTCAGCTGTGGACTTACTTGAAAACTTAAGCAAGGTTAAATTTCCTGCTTGGCCCCTGAGGGAGAGTCTGATTCATTGTAGGTGAAAATAGAGATGGTGAAACAGAGAACCCTGATGTTTTAGTTAATATTAAAATCAAAGTAAACCACAGGTGATGAATTAAAAAAACTGTTTTTCTAGCTGTTTCACTTTCATGTGTAATTTTTGTTCCTATTTCCTGTTTTCTTACGCATATACAGAGCACAGAATAACAGTTTAGCCATTGTGAGCTATGAAACACATTTCTTACACATTTCTGACCAGTTGTGTTGGTAAACTGGGCTATATATATATATATATATATATATATATATATATATATATATATATATTCAAATATCCTGTTGCTTTGCAGATCAGCCCAGTGAGCATTTAGGTTCATTTTGACCATATTTTATCTGATTTAATATTTAGCGAGATAACGTAAGATGAGGTTAGAAAGCGATGTTAGGTTTTTAGGTTGATTTATTAATGGGAGCAGTTTTAAAAGGAGCCGTTTAGCAGCTTGCTGAGCTAGCTTTGCACCTTTGACCTAAATAATCAGGCATCCGTGAATGCAGATTTTGGATGTCAAATTTGAGCTCACTGAAACATGCCTCAGTTTGACTAAACAGCACAATCACATATGCCTGAATCTGTTCCTGGTGTGTGTTTGCTGGCTGACCCTGCTCTAAATAAGTGTGTGTGTTCATGGTTGTTGATTTTCAGTGCCGTTTCATCATTTGCAAGCAACGTTCTCTGACTAATCTTTCTGGGCACATGCTTATGACATCACAGTGTGACGGTTGGGAAATTGGAGCATGAGGAACTGCTGCTTGTTGACCTCTGACTGCAGTTAAATCAAGATGAATTTAAACTTTGTGCATCCAAGGACATTGATCCCAAACACCCACACTTATTATTGGAAGCTTTTAATGGAACACAGCTGCTATGTAAATGGAAGATTTACTTTTACTGCAATTAAAGACCACTTTAATCCACTGAGAGCTGGTGTGAAGAGAGCTACAGAGAAGTTTTTCTTTTTTAAAAACCTTCCATTTATTGAAAAATAGTGTCTACTTTCCTTTGACAAGTATGTTGAGAGATTGTGGAGCGTTTATTGGCTGATGATGATGATAGTGTGGGTGAATCTCACAAATTCATGCCCAGGTCATGTTTCACTTCAATTTCAAAAAGAAAGAAATAACATTTTTGCATATTTTGCATAAAGTTTGGGGTCATTATGATTTAAAGGGATAGTTCACCCAAAAATGAAAATTGTCATCATTTACTCACCCTCTTGTCGTTCCAAACCCGTAAGACCTCCGTTCATCTTCAGAGCACAAATGAAGATATTTTTGATGAAATCTGAGAGCGCTCTGACCCCTCTATAGACAGCAATTAAATTAACACTTTCTTCTGTGGAACATAAAAAATATATTTTGAAAAATGTCTGAGTTTTTTTTTTTTGTCCATACAATGGAAGTCGGTGGTCACCAAAACTGTTTGATTATCAAGACTCTTATGCAGAAGAAACGTTTGGAACAACATTTTGTAACAGAAATACAGTAATGCATTATTTCATTTATGGTGGAAAAAAATTGAGGGGTTGTGAAATATAACCCTACATATTCTAGTCATGAGATTCACACACAAATGTGAGAAAAAGACGAGCTAATCAGGAAGTGCCTTTTTTTGATTTGTTAAAGACGAGTATTAGTGTATTTGTTTGCGTTTGGGAAATACGATCCAGATTTAAACTGTGTGCCTGTCATGTTCATTTGTGTTGTGTTTACATTTATGAAGATAGTTTAGTCTTTCATAATATCCCCAAATCTGCTGTTGGCCTTTGACTGAAGCTGATATATTTTTAGGTATGATGTTTGGAAATGTAAACCATCATAAACACTTGTCATGTTGTCAGGCCTTTTATGATTTTCTTTTTTTTCTGTTCTGCTGTCGTCTCTCTGTCACGTCTGTATCTCTCTCATTGTTTAGTCTTTCTTCACCATTGTCTCTTATGTTCTCCTCCCATTCCCGCTGTCTGAGCCGAGCCCACTTGTGTTACGTAACCTTTCCTCTCTCACTTTCTCAGACGCTCTCTTTTTCCACTTGCATTCCTCCACCCCTTTTCACCATTTCCCCCCCATAATTCCTCTGCATTTCTCTGCCAAGCCTAACCACCTCGCATTCTTTTCTTTTTATCCCGTTTTTCTTTCTCTCCATCCATCTGTTCCATTCTTGCTCTCATCCTCGTGCATGTTTTGCATCATGACTCAAGAATTACTGCTGTGCTTAAATTCTTTAAGATTTTTATATTTACCCCACGTTCTACAAGCCTACGTTTGCGTTTTTGAACGAATGTCTTGAATGATTCAATGACAAATAATTTATATTTTTTTACATTCACTTGTCGCCACCTACTGGTTTAACGGTGCAATTGATACAATTTGGAGCGTCAAGTTGGTTTCAAAAGGTGATCTCTACTGAAGACATCAGTGTTTATATCCGAACTATAAACTTTTATCCCAGTAACTCTGTGATAATATGAATTATTTTAAGACAGAAATGACATTGTGTGGTTGATGATACTGCTCCCTCTGGGTCATCAGGAGCGTGAACACAGATTTTATTGTTCCACTGTGATTTTTAAAAGGTTTAATAGACATCGCTGAATCATTGACATTTAGGAATAAGATCGCCCGGGTGTTTGGATAGAGATTGTGATCTTTTAACGATTAATCGTGCAGTGTACACCAGGGGTCGGGAACCTTTTTTGACCAAAGAGCCATTTTTTTAATTTTTGGTTAATGCATTTTTCCAAAAGAGCCACATTAAAAAATAATACAATAATAATAATGTTAATTATTATTTTTTTCAATAACATTTCAACAGTAGTATTTATTATGTCCATAGACAACTAAAAACAAACAAATATGCAGCAAACAATTAATAAGTTGCAATATGGAATTAATTCTGCAGCGCTTTCACTGTGAGGTTGTGTTACCAACTAATGAGCATAAATCCTTGTGTGTGTGTGTGTGTGCGAAGGAGAGTGAACGCACACAGTGCTTACATCTACTGTGTTTATGTGAATACTCGACTTGGCATTTTGATATATTTTTGTGTTTATTTGGCCGTTTAGGCGCGCAACCGAAGACAAAGGCTACTATGCTTGTCCGTGTTGCGTTCAGAGCGCGCGCACAGTATCCTGTCAGTAGAATTCAGTTCTCTTTCGCGACTTATCGTGCTTTTAATATTCCTTTTAGATAGAAAAGAACAGGATGTGCTTTATTTCTCATTCATTCATGTTTCGTTATTAATAACTTTAAACCGTATCGTCAACTGAAATCTGCAGGGATTTTCATAAATACGACACATTTATAGGACATAAAAGGTCTCTGCGGCAAAAGCGAATTGTACCAGTGGGTGAAATGTTTTGAAATGTCTCTTTGCACAGCAAAGCACCCGTTTCAATAAAAGGATATATTAAAGTTTATATAGCCTACTTTTACATTTTCGCTGCTGCTCTAAAAATGTTTTAGACACACTTAAACAAGCTACACAGCTGCTTGAATCCCAATGCAGGATTTTTAAGATTTTTATATTTACCCCACGTTCTACAAGCCTATGTTTGCGTTTTTGAACGAATGTCTTGAATGATTCAATGACAAATATTTTTTTTTTTTTTTTTTTTTAACATTCACTTGTCGCCACCTACTGGTTTAACGGTGTAATTGATACAATTTGGAGCGTCAAGTTGGTTTCAAAAGGTTTCAAAGTAGGTTTCAAAAACCTACAGCAGGAGCTGTAGGTTACCAAACGTAAGTGGTTAGTTGACTGCTGTCGCGAACCGCACTGAACACACGCGGCTGGTACAACTTGAATATGAATAAAAGTAGAATATGCAGGCAGTAGACAGCAAAAAAGCTCATTAGACTCACTAGTCACAAAGAAATTCATCCCTCTCTGTTCTAACTGCTTTTATTCTCGCTTTAACCTTTAATACAGTGTAACCCTGGATCTGTATGAGTGAAAAATAACAGGCAGTCCTCCATATAAAACAGTTTTTATAAGCCAACTTGCATTTATCTGTGTTTTGGTTCATCCAGTCCCTCTGTCTCACAGTCTGAAACCCAAGAACAAAGGCAGCAGAACATTCATGCTAAATGACTTTGTCTTTGTACTCCCTCCATCAGCCCAATGTGATTTATGAAACACAATTACGAGATGATTCACTTCACAGCAGGCACAGTGAGGGAGGACGACTCCTTTTGTTGTCCTCCCCGTCGTCCAAACGCACACGTGCACATATGGAAGAGTAGACTGACGAATGACAACAATCAAGCAATTGTTATATAGTGAATAATCACAGTTAAAGGGGCAATCACACTACACTTTTTGTTCTTTTGACTTCCATTCATATGCATGTGAAGGCAGGAGACAGGAATGCGAATTTAGCTGCGTTCCAAAGTTCAAGTTTTGCGAACTCTGACCGCAAATTTGTGTATGGGAAGATGTATGACCAACATTGATACGTCTCGGCATGACCTCTTATGCCGAGTTCAGACTACACAGTGTTTTTATCTGTTACAATAGTCGCTGTTTGAGATTTATGCGATCTTGACTCCTAAATTCTTGTCGTGGATAAGAAACATCAAACTACACGTTGCTTCCCGACTAGTCTCACGTAGCCAGACCTTCAGACTGACGGCAGAAGGTCTGGACTCTATCGCAACTTTCATTGGTCAAGAACCGCCCAAGAGGACGTTTGACTGACATGTAACACAACCAGTCACAGTTCGTTTTGTTCCGCGTCATGTTTAGGGGCGTGAAAATGTAAAGTCGATGCCCCTACGATAACAGACCGGCGTGCATATATAAATGATTCAATCAAGAACGTTGTTCAAGTTTACTGCAACAATGGAGCCGCGAACTTCACATACTTTTAAAAAGTCCAGCCTTTAGTTGATCCTGGTAAGCGGTCATTGTCACAGCTCATTTCCCATTTGTTTCCAGGCGGAACGTTAAAGAACGCAACACACACGTCTCGCGGACATCCTGTAGAATTCAACCAATCAGATGACGACTTCAAAATTCCCAAAGGTTTTCCAGATAAGTGTGCCATATGCGTCAGACGTTCAGCCAATGGTCCGTGGGCGTGAGTCACGTCTGAGGCTGAGACTACTTCCTGACCAATAGACCCTTTTCACATTTCCGGGTTTCTCAGAAGCGGAAGTCGTCATAGTTGGGTTAATTTCTATAGCGGTGAATGAGAGACTAACATTAAATATATTTTTGTGTTCCCATTTGCTCAAATATCAAAAGCAAATCTCCACAATAGTGTTTTCACGACTTTCAAAAAGAGGAAAAAAATAGTCTGATAATGGTAGTTGGAAGAGAGAAAAACGTTAATTTTACCGTCACTCCCATAGATGCTGTATTAGAAACACCCTCACAGCAGCATTAACTAGTTTCTTGTAATTTAATGCAAAGGTAATACAATACTAAGTATAGTGTTATAAATTTACATAATAAAAAAAAAAAATTAAATATCGAAAACGTTGCACGATTTACGATGTTGATGACCATTAAAACGCGTCATCACAGTCTCTGAAAAGGGTCTATCATCACTTGCCGTCTTTAACGGCGTGCGTGATGTATTTGAAGCCACAAACAATGGCTACCAAAGCGGCGTGTTAGCTTAATGCTAATTCCGGTACTCACCGGGTTACTGAAGCGCCTCCGCCTTTGTTTGCCAGCATTTATCTTTTTTCACTCTGTCATGGTAGTCCCTTAAAGAAACATCATAACGGCATGAGTATTGTTGCCATAGCTCCATAAACCTTTCCTCCATTGCATAATTCCACCTAACAGCAGCAATACCATCGGCTCTCTTTCGTGTCGCCATGTTTAAAAGCTGCTGTGTTCCTGTTGGAGATTTAAAACAAAATTAAACATGGCATGCTAGTCTTTTTGTCGGGACGTCGTTAAGCATTGCAGACACGGCGTTGGTTGTCCACTATGACACATTATACGAGATAAAACAATTGATGCCCATTGTTTTTTACGCATCCCCTTCAAGACCCTAAGTCAAGCGGATTGTGCCAAAATCAGGCTCATATCGTGTAGTCTGAACACGGCATTAGCTGAAATAAAAGTAGTACATTTGTAGTGTTGCAGTAAAGTGGAGTAGAGTGCATTTTTACATTTCGGATGTATTATAGGTTGAATTATGTTCTTAAAAAAGATGCCGCAGAGTTTGACGTCAAATTACAAGCAGTGTTGGGTAAGTTACTATAAAAAATAGTAACTAATTACTAGTTACTAATTACATCGTCAATAGTGTAATTATAGATTACTGTACAAATTACTCTCTCCAAAAAGTATTTAATTACTTATTACTAATTACTTTCTAAATCCTATCAACCTCGACTAGTTAAGTGATTCAAGGATAGACATGAAACGGCTCTTTTAATTCATTCAAATAAATAATATAAAACTACATAAATTATTCTTAACTGACCAAAGTATTACAAATGTGAGAAGGATACATAAAAACATGCATTTTAAAGTTAGACTTTAAATTTTTGTTAATTCCACTTATTATATATAATTGTTCTACAGTCTATACACAGTATTTAGTTCAATTACATCAGAAGTAGCTGTAATTAAATTACAGAAAAAATAAAAGTAATCCCTTACTTTACCTTTTCAAGGAAAAAAGTAATTAAATTACAGTAACTAACTAATTACTTAGTAACTAGTTACACCCAGCACTGATTACAACCCTTGCAGTGGCTAAAGAGACCATCACACTACAACTTTTGTTCCATTGACTTCCATTCATATGCATCACAAGCTTTCATATTTCACTGCGTTCCAAAGTTCGGTGAAATCTGAGCTGCAAGCATTGTAATTTTGCAGCATTGCAAAAAAGACACCACAGACTGTTGCAGTGTCTGAAGAGATTTTGCATTCTCAAAGTTTAGTGTGACACCCCTTAAATGGGCTGCTGTAAATTAGCATGAATAATTCGGTCACTTTATTTGGAGCAGGACTCAGTGTCGCCCTTTGTAGGCCTGGCTTTTGAAATTCTGCTACATAGAAGGGATAACGTACAATCAGTCAATCAAATAATCTTATGTAAACGGGTAGATGTACACAAAAAAGGTAGAAATTTGGAGAAAAAAATCAGTGTTGATTTGAGTTTAAATTGATGTATTTTGTGAGAAGAGACAACAGCATGAAACTAAATACTTGGCGCAACTCAATCAATTATAAAATCATTGTACAAAAACATTTGACCTCAGGTCAGAACTGAGTAATATTTTCGATTATCCCATATGTGCTGGCGGTTCATAAGGCTCAACAGTGCACATGTATATTTCCACTCCATTTATCTTTCTTACAGAGAGTTGCCGGGTTCCACGTGGGCAAATATGACCGTATGAGGCGGTGCTCTGTGTATACTGAGGCATGACACAGTGGGAATGTGCTGAGAGGGACGTTTACCATGGTGGTGTGCTTTTGTGTAGGAGTGTACCGATCACACTACAGGAGTGTCATGAAACTCCGATAGACCAGCATGGGCAGCTAATGTCATGTCTGTAGTCACAATACTATCCCATCACACAAATATACACCTTGCTCGGGAATGTTCTCTTTCAAATGTTGACTAAAACCAACAGTAGAAATTTTGGATTATTGTCTATTGCGGTTACACTCACATGACTCTGCAGTGGTGTCGTCATGAAAGATGATAATTTTTATGCATTTTTATTAAGACATGCCAGTTTAAAGCGCAGTAAGATAAATTAGATGTTTTTTCACACAGTGTGAGTAATGAATTGTTCTTTTTTGCTGTTTTTTGTGCTTTTCTTTGAGTATTTCACCGTTTACGTCAAAATGGGCTTTTTGGCGAGTATTCATGTGAACACAGTCGTTAACAATTGGGATAAAATCAGATGTGTACCAGTATATTGGATCTGTGCGTTAGGTCTCAAAGTGACAGAAGCCTCATATACCTGTTGCTGTCTGTTTTTAATGGAAAATCACTCACTGCTCTTGACTGAATAACTTTTGCAGCTTTAAGTGTGTATTTAATTTATACCGTGAAGACTATTTGGCATTTGATCATTCAATATCTGTAGTATTTAATACTGAATTATTACTAATGTTAGGTAGACCACTCTTTATTTCATTTGTTCACTTGTAATTAGATTCTTTGTTTTGATTATATTACTGACTGTTTACTTGTCTTCGGTAAGCTTGAACTTTTTGCTTGCATTAGTTAGTCTAGTTTTGTGTAGAATGTATAATTGTATATTTGTATATCATATAATTGTGACAATTTTGGCGTCATAACCTTATTTCTGGTAAAAAATAACTATGCTTATTGTGTAATAAAAACACTCATGATATATATTTTGGTCTTATTGTCTACCCCTAGTCTTACGATATTTCCCTTTCCTGCCATCTCTTGGTTGCAAAGGAAGTGGTTGAAATTCAAGCAGGCAAGTCTGGTTTTGTGGGGCTGTGACATAGACTATGGCTGTATTTAAAAAAGGGATGAACAGTATTGTGGCGTCTGTAAGTGACATGCTTAGATGGGTTTCTGTGCTGAATGTGTTTAACAGTGCCATCTATGTGTTATGCATCATTATTATTACAGTCAAAATGATTGATTTTGTCTGTAATCTGGACCATCAGGGCTGGAAAAGTTACAGAGAACAATTTAAAGGGTTTCCTGTTTGTTTTATCTGTGTCGTCACAGCCAGTTTCTACTCAATGAAGTAAACAGACCGTAAGAACTAACCCTCTAATGACTCTCCTAGTTGGCTAAACAACTAAATATGTAACCTAAAACGTGTTTAACTGGATTGGTCACTTTTCTCTCTCAGATGGAGAAGAGCAGAAGGCCGGTTTGCCAGAGAAAGAGCCACAATCATCAGTCACTGGACATGGCTGCAGGCTCAGATATCAGATCTGGAGTACCGCATCCGACAGCAGGTCGACATCTACCGCCAACTCCGCGCCAGCAAGGTTAGCATACGCTTGATAATCTGCAGTGTGTGAGAGATAGAAAGTGTTTGTATTATAAAAAATAAAAAAAACAGCATCCAGTGTCAGGAATGTTGGGAATTAGTTTAATGGAAATAACTGTTAATTTAGTTGTATAAAGTTGTTGTTTTTTCACATGCTCTCTGCAGGGTCCTTTGGAGCTGGGAGACTCCGCCCCTTCCTGCCAGAGAACCATAAATATAATGGAGACTAAAGAGAATGTCCTGACCTCACCAACATCCCAGAATTTCACTGAATCCCAGTCTCGTTTGACAGACACATCTGAAAACGACATCTCTTTTAGGTTCTGACAAAATGCTAATATTTCATATTGTGTTGGAGTAAATATTTGAATAAAATTTTTATATAAATATGTTAACACATTATTATAACTGGACCCAGTTTATATTAAGTGTCTTTAACTACTATGTACTGACATTTAAATGAATCATTACATACAATGTGTAGATTATTTATATATATATATATCTCACACAGTACACACTTTATACTTTAGATATAAGTACATTAAGTACAAATAAGAACATGCCTAACAGCTCATTTTTTGATGCAAGTACATCCAGACATCTAATATATGACCTAAAAACTTTATATTAACATTATTATATAAAATTAATATATAACTTTATATGAGCGTTATTAACCAGCTATTATTGCAAAATAAACCCAGACAGGGTGAATGCAGTGGTGTCTTGTTTCACGATGTCATATTATCCATTAGCTTGGCAAAAACTGGATTTTACATCTTTTTCACATTTTCATGTTTCAGTAGCGTGGCAGAAATGTCAGACACGTGTCCTTCGAGTCTGGACAGCAGCTCTACGTCCGCACGAACACGCCCATTGGTGACCTGCAGAAGACGACGTCTAATTCACCCAAACACTTTCCACAATCTCAACGGCAAGGTATGTGTGTGTGTGAAGTTTGTTGGTATGAATGTATTAATATTCCAGGAGCACCTTTTTTGCTGATTTTGAAGTGTGTCTGAAGTGAGTTTTCTCCTTTTATCAGGTTCAGAGAGTGTCGTTTTCACCTCCACCAGTATGTGAGGTCAATGGCTCGTGTGTCATGTGTGGGATTGCTCGTCCCCTCTCCAAACCAGACTTGCATTATGATCGCCCTCTGCTGGAGAGAGTTGCACATCAAGACCGCAGCATCCACCCTGTTCTGTCCATGCAATCGGGTGAGATGTAGACACACACACACACACACACACACACACACACATATATATATATATATGTGTAAAACCATTTTAAATTATTTAATTTCACTATAGATAGATTACACATGTGTGTGTAGTAAAATAAAATGATTTAAAATCATTTTAATATATAAATTGATTTTAAAAAACAGCTGAATGTTTTAAAGAAGTTACATTTTTATGCATGTGTTATCATTGTCAGATTAACAGATTATCAATTTTATAAATTAGTTGGTGCAGTCCTAGACCCTGTTTACACCTGGTATTAAGATGCGTTTTGGTCAATCAGATCAGAAGTAGAAGAGGCAGACACATACCTGTTAACACCTGGTGTTTTAATCTTTTTGTCCACTTTCAACCACTTCTGTCCTAATTTCTTCGAGGGTCTATGGGCGGGTAAATGTATGGTTTTTTTCAGATCTTTTGATCTAATGGACAGAATAAGCTTGCGCAATTTACATATGAACGTGATGGGAAAAACATACGGAGAGCGACAGCTTTCGTTTCTGCTCTGACATCCGCAAGACCATTTCGAACGCTGTGAGTGTGTGTTAGAAATCAGGAATGGTGAGAGAACATTTTCGTCTTCAAACCAAACTTGGGTCTTCAGCCAACAAAGTTTAAATCCTGTCTGGCTAGTGCGGTTCCCGTAATGTTTACGCGTTAAGTCCGTAGGTGGAGAGTACGTTTTGTGGCTGTTCGAACACATTCCACCACATGAGCGTTTACACTACGAAAACAATCCAGTCGAATGCATTTTCGACTACCTTTAAAAGGGGTCGAAAGTGGACAAGCTCAAAACGTAGACCCCGTTTACACCTGTATTTAGCGTCATCCACTTGTGATTTGATCGACCAAAACACATCTTAATACCAGGTGTAAACAGGGCCCTAGATGTGATAAAATGTCATTTATTGTAACAATTCTGTCTTAACTCTTTTTTCCTCCTCTGGTTGGTCTCTCAGACGTGGCTCTTAGCTTACAGTTGCAGAAGGTGTTGAGGTCTCATTGGCAGACTCGTCCCTTTGACAGGATCAAGCCGCTCAAGAAGATCTCTCTCAAACACAAGCTCTCCATCACACCATCCTCATCATCATCTTTCCTCTCTAAACACAAATTCAGACTGTCAAATTCGCATGCGGCCGCAGTCCGTAAGTACACAAACATGTTGATTCTTACAGTTTGCGACAAAGTGACCAAAGTCATTCACTTTTAATTCTTTCTCTTTGTCAGGATTGGCTCGTCACAAGAGCAGGTTGGAGAAGCTGCACAGGCAGCAGGTGGACAACATCTCATGTGCCCCAAAGCCGGACACACTCACACCCTGCAGGCCGGATCGTGTGCTGGACCGGAGTCACAGCAGGAAGAGAGTCAGAGAGCACTCACTGGACAGAGCAGACTGTGAATGTACTGCTTTCCATATAAAAATGACTCCAAATATGTCCTAAAGTGGTCTTATGTCTTTTTTTTTATGTTTTGATTTTGTTTTTGGGCTCTACTATAATAGGTTTTCATGCTTGAATGTTCAAAAAACAGTTTTTTTTCACATATTTGACGTTTTTGCAGCTCCTCACTTCCTAGTCTGCCAGCAATGCTCTGTTTAGTTCCTGTCTCTATGAAGCCCCTTACCAGCTCAATGGCCTTAGTTTTGAAATGAAATGTTCAGTAAGCACATATCAGTGTCTTATACGCATGTATATATTTCCTCTTCTCATATAGCACCAAAAGTCGTGATGGATGCAGGCAGTCCATGTCCGTCTCTGTCCAGCTTTCACTCCTCCAACACCAGTCCCTTGACCAGACAGCTCTCCCTCCCCGTTGAGAGCAGCACTCCTCTGGGAAACAGTGTGGTACGTTCATTATTTCCAGCCGATAGCACTCTGGAACGTGGCACAATTGAACTTTGGGCGACTTCGGAATTCAAAACCCAACTTGTGGTCCTTTCCGATCTCGTCCCCTTTTTTGCCACTATACTATTGGGGGGAAAAAAAGCACAAAAAAAAAAACCTTAGTGCAGGGTACTTTATCTAAAAGTCTTATCATTTAAGAGGGCTTATGCAATAGCAATGGTTTAAATGTGAATCCTCAAAACACATTTAAATGTGCCACTTTTGCACGTTCTGATGTTTATAATATGATACATTGTAGACGGATGTAAGAGTGCATATTTTATCTCACTAATCTTTTTGAATGAGCAGCTGGAAGTAGAAAAGCATAGAAATTTCCAAAGTGTATTTTCAGGCTTGTGTATAATTGAAAGTCCTGCATTATGCATAAAATCATTTTTCTGGATATTATATTATCTTGTGGCTTCTTTCTGGGTCACTATGTAACAGGAAGAAACAACTAAGAACATTAACACATTCAATATAGATTTTACTAGTATCAGCAGAATAACCAATCAGTAAAATACAATATCGGTTGACCTCTAATTGGTGTGTGATGTATAATTTCAAGTGCATATGTATAGTATGTATTGAATAAAACATGCCTTGAGTATTTTAACTACTAATTGCATGAGATTGTATGAATTTGTACTGGATGGACATAGAATAATAATTTTATTTGTACAGGCCTTAAAAATGGTCTCAAATTTGAATTCTGCAGATACATTATTAGTGAGCCTACATAGGCAGCTTCCTTCTAAAGCCCAAAGTACACTTTATTTTTGATGTGAATGTTTAGCGTATATATGCGTCTCTAGTAAATCGTTGTTGTTCTGTCTCATCCGTTTCCTTTTCAACTGTGAAACAACAGGCCGAGCCAGTGTTGCCACCAAATGCCAGTGTGGATTTAAGGTACAGAGTAGCTCATATGATCATTTTTCATTTATTACTTGCATTTTTGTTCTTTTCTACAGCCCATACGGAGGAGAAGAGGCGAAAGTCCGTTTGATATCAACAACATCGTCATTCCCATGTCAGTGGCCGCCACCACCAGAGTGGAGAAACTTCAGTACAAAGAAATTCTCACACCCAGGTGTGTCTCTAAGTCGCTCACAATGCTGCTGTTAATTAATTTAAGCGGAGTAATCTACATTATGATATCTATTATGTATTTAATATAATGTCTATTAAAAAATGTACTCACTCTGTTGTTCAGATGGAGGGAAGTGGACACCTTAGCCCAACCTCTGGCAGAGGAAGACGATAACATTCCGGTAAAATATCCATCTTTATTTCTCTTCAAGCATTTCAGATCAAGCTATTGTCGATCCTTATTAGCGATGTCACCTAATGATTCCTCCGTGTAGGTGGAGGACCTTTCAGATGCCATGTTCTCTAAACTCCATCAGCCGTGTGAGGACCAGGAACGCTCTCGCTGGCGATGGACGGCTCTCACACCCGCCAAGAGGAGAGGCAGCAGGTACTTGTCCTACTTGATCTTACCAGAGAACGTTTTTCCCAAATTTTGAGTTTATAGTTAACCATGCCATCCCTCAGGTCCTATAAATCGCTGGACGGGCGGACGACACCTTCAATAGTCGGAACGAACCCTTCAACGCCCCAGCCCTCTTCTCCAGACGCAAGTCACTTCCACCTCCTGCAAGACTACGGGCCCGTGCCGTCACCCCTGAGCCCACCCAGCCCCGACACGCCTTGCTCGCGAGACGCACACACACCGCATACCAGAGACACATACAGATTGCTGTACAGCGAAGACACGTGCGGCTCCACCTCAGACTGCACATTTGAAGAGAAGGTAACATACACACGTCCTCAGGCTGTTCACTTCAACTGTGCTCATCAGTCCAGAAATTAAATCATATTAATTTTCTCCATAGAAAAAATGCATTTAAAGTAGGGATGCACCGATATGAACATTTTGGCCGATACCGATAACCGAGAATTCTTTACATTTGAAAGCCGATTAACGATATATTGGCCGATCAATCTAAATAAATCCAAATTTTAATATAATTTGAGAACCTGATTACAAAAACAAAAGTCTCACCATTAAAAGCCATGTCCCAAGCACACAATTATAATGTTCTCATTATAATTTTATGTAGCCTATATGACAGACTTACACTGCACATGTTGCACTTTTTTAAGTGATTTCAATCATATTTCAAGCAATTTAAAAACCATCATGGCGAACAGTGCGCATCTGAAGTGTCTCAGCTGAAGGAAATAATACATTATTTATCGGCTTTAATATATCGGCCAAATTTTCTTATCGGGCCGATAACGATAACATTAAAAATGAACATATATCGGCCGATACCGATATGGTGGCATATATATCGTGCATCCCTAATTTAAAGTGAGAAATACTCTTTTGTTTTACATTCTGCTTTCTAAAGAACAGCCTGAAATTATTCTGGATTATTAAATGGTGTGACCCTTGTTGATAAGTGCTGAATATTGATTCGATTTCATATTCTGTTCTTAACACTCTGCATGTTTTCCTGGCAGACGGTCCCGCCTTGGGAACTCAGGAGTTTTCCTTTGCCTGAGGACCCAGTTGTGGAGCCTGAGATCGACATGGATCAACTGAGCTTTCCTACAGGCCTCAGAGCCGACGGCCACTGCAGGGCAGAGTCAGAGAGTGACGCTTCCTCGCCGTGACCACGAACTGATTAACGCCCACCCACTAACGGGAACAACCTTAAAACCACACCTATGGCATTAATTGAGAAAAAACTCTTACTAATCAAAAAAAAAAAAAAAGATTCTGTCGGGACTTCTGTTGTTTGATATTCAAACATCAGCCAATTATTTTCACAGTTTTTAGTGAATATTACCGAACATAGAAAGCTAAACCTGTCTAAAACGAAAAATGAAAGAAAAATGTAAACGAGATGTATGAAAGTTGTTTCCATAAATGTTTTCATAGTCAGCTAAATATATCATTGGGACTTAGTGTGATATTCTAACCTGTCAGGTGAACACTATGTAGTGCACTGTGTAGCAGACTTAAAGAGGGCTTGACCAAAGGGTGCCTCTCTGCTGACTTGTTATATATGTATGCTTGTGTTGTGAAGTGACAAACCAAAACCTGTCGAAAATACTTGCCGCATTATTCTCAGTTGATGATCGTGCACCAAGCAGAGATATTCTCCTCAGTTAAAAAGCACTTCACAGGACGTCAATATCTTGTTCTCTTCCTCGACCCTCCCCCTTTTCTCTTTCTTTTTTAAAACTTCCCACCAGCATTTGGAGCATGCTAATGTTCATGACATCATGTATCACAATGTAATGGAAAAATTGCAAGCTCTGCAAAACAAAGCCTTTAGTGCACATTAGTTTAGATCTGACACTTCGGTCCTTAAATGTTCCAGGATCTTTTTACATCATCTGTTGAGATTGTACTTTGTATTCCTTCTTAAAGGAGCCAGACGTTTCACACAGACCTGCCCTTCTCAGGTTATGCAGTTTTACGGAATCTTGTGTTAGCAAGGTGTCTGTTTTTCCTTCACTTAGTCAATGTTTGTGACCCCATATTAGTGTTCTTACTCAGCACTGTCGCCCCTTCGAAAATCTACTTGCTATGCAACTTGACGTTATTGTTGTGGCCCTGTCTCTTTCTTTTTCATACAATCACAATGTCTTTTTTTATTTCTTTGATGTGTGTTTCTCTTCATAGCTATTTGAGACAGGTTTCATTGTAATTTGGACTGTTTCAGAAGTTAAATCATTTGCAGAAAAAACAAAAACACCCTTTTGTAAATAGTACCATTAAATCAAATCAAACTCCATTCAGTTTGTACGTCTCATTGTTTGTGATGTAACGTGGTCAACATGAATCAGCATTTACCCTGAAACGATTCTGACACCGTGTCTGCACTGATGCGATCAGAGACAGAAGCCAGTAGAATCCATTGTAGCCTCAGACGTCACGGCCACGAACCTTTGGATGAACGTCTATGCATATGGGGCAAAATTAAAAAATCACTTCAGGAGTTTCGAAGTCGTCATCTGGTTTTTTGAATTCTACAGGATTTCTGGGAGACGTGTGTCGCGTTCTTTAATGGCCCAAAGCCGTCGTGATGCCAAACCCCCTCATGGAAGAAGAAAGCTGTCGTGTTTACAACTGTGAAAATGAGCGCTTATCAGGATCAAATGAGCGCTTATCAGGATCAACTAAGCGCCGGATTTTCAAAAGTTTACGACGTAGACTAAAATATGTCCAATATTGTAGGGAAATCAACGTTACATTTTCACTCCCCTAAACATGAAGCTGAACAAAACAGCCATCGCCTCTAGGCGGTCCTTGGCCAATAAAAACTGCTATGGAGTCCATAAGACTTGATCGCTTTATATGATAAACAGATTTAATTTAGGCTTTTATTCACATACTATAAACATTGATCAGCAAACATAAACAGAAGCTCAACCGAACCTGCTTGATGTAACAACAAACCTCATTGGTTCTTGAGGAAGCTCAAACGTGCTGCGTAACACGAGAATGAACCTCATTGGTTCTTGCAGAAGCTCAAACGTGCTGCGTAACACGAGAATGAACCTCATTGGTTCTTGATGAAGCTCAAACGTGCTGCGTAACACAAGAATGAACCTCATTGGTTCTTGAGAAAGCTCAAACGTGCTGTGTAACACGAGAATGAACCTCATTGGTTCTTACAGAAGCTCAAACGTGCTGTGTAACACGACAATGAACCTCATTGGTTCTTACAGAAGCTCAAACTTGCTGCGTAACACAAGAACGAACCTCAGTGGTTCTTGAGGAAGCTCAAACGTGCTGCGTAACACGAGAATGAACCTCATTGGTTCTTGAGGAAGCTCAAACGTGCTGTGTAACACGTGAATGAACCTCATTGGTTCTTGAAGCTGAAACGTGCTGCGTAACATGAGAATGAACCTCATTGGTTCTTGAAGCTCAAACGTGCTGAGTAACACGAGAATGAACCTCATTGGTTCTTGAAGCTCAAACGTGCTGTGTAACACGAGAATGAACCTCATTGGTTCTTGTACGTTTTTTGGTTCTTCTGTTTACCACAACTGATGTGTGAGTTGATGAATGCTTATATGTGAATAAAAGCCTAAATTCAATCTGTTCATCATATAAAGTGATCGTGTCTCTTCAGAAATTTTGGACTAAAATGCTCAATTCATATTGATTAGTTTTACAATCTCTTTATGAAGTTTTTATTTTATCCCTCAGGAGTTGATTAGATCATAAACATAGCAGCATGGAGGCAGACCTGAATGTTTGCAAATAATTATGGAGGATTACTTCTGTCCTGAAACCCTTTTGAGAAGACTTTCTGTCTGGGACATGGTCAAGTTCACAGCAATGTATTCCAGTGGTAACTATTTTTTTTTTTATTTCTTTTTTTAAAGAATGTTATTTGACCAATGATTATGATAATTTTCATTATTAATGTGAAATATTGCTTCATTTACTGAAAATTGATCTTTGACAAGATTTTAAGCTTTCAAGGAAGCAGTAGCCTAAAACTGTTTTTCAAGCCCCAAATATATCCCATAAATTTGGCCAGGATGCCGGGGTTACACCCCTACTCTTTTTCCGAAGGACATCCTGGGATTTTTAATGACCACAGAGAGTCAGGACCTCGGTTTAACGTCTCATCCGAAGGACGGTGCTTGTTACAGTATAGTGTCCCCATCACTATACTGGGGTGTTAGGAACCAGCACAGACCAGAGGGTGAGCACCCCCTGCTGGCCTCACTAACACCTCTTCCAGCAGCTACCTAGTTTTCCCAGGAGTCTCCCATCCAGGTACTGACCAGGCTCAACCCTGCTTAGCTTTAGTGGGAAACAAGTGGGTCTTGGGCTACAGGGTGATATAGCTGCTGGTGTGAGCCATATATAAATATATGTTATGTTACATTTTATATATAAAACATTAAATATGTGCTCTGATGTATTATGTATTAATAAAGTATAAGTATTTTGAGTATAATAATAAAAAGCATAATAAAAAAGTAGACATTTGCTTAATATCCTTTATTTCCAAATTCACATGTACATCAACAAGAATAATTGTAAACCAGTTAATAAAACACACAAACAATATTGACAACCACAATTCCCAAGCTAAAATTTACAACTGCAAAAATGGTGTATGGAGTCAATGACAACAGGATGGCAAAACTGCACTCAGAACCATGTCGCAGGTGTGCTGCTATAGAGTGAGACATTTAAACCAAAGGACCGACTTTCTTAACCTCTTCTGTCTGCTAAAACTCACTTCCCCCCCTCAACACAACATCACAAGCAGAACAAAACATCCAAGCTCTGCCCACCTTTCCAAAAACACCCTAGTCAGAAAACGTTCAGAAACATGCCGCCAATCCATATAAAAACTCAGCATGCAGATTAAAGTGTTGCAGGCATGGTCTCTGAACTTCTCTGCTTATTTTTTTTTTTTATTTCTTCAAGTCCTCATAAACATACAGTCATAAACATACAATAAACATACATTAAATATCTAATGGTAGTTACACAGCTCCTTCTCCAACACAAAGAAACAGGGCTCGCCATCTGAGTAGTGCTCTTTTCCACTACTATCTACATAGATTCCTAATAAGCACATCAGCAATTACGGGATACACGTAAGTAGGCGTGTAAGAGGCAACGCAGTATCTCAGGCTACTCACATGAAATGCATGCAAGGAGCAAAGATAGTGTGGAGTGGTTCAAAGCTCATTAAACATTCTGCGATAGTGCAGGGGAGAGAATTTAAGCCATATGATTGGTTAAGATCATTACATCATCATTCAGTAGAGTAGAATACCTTGACTTAACATTTTACAGCTCTAAAGTGGAAGCGGATGATGTGTTCACGAGGAGGCGTGACAGATCAATGTTCAACAGCATGCTTGTGCTCAGGTGATGGTTTTCCGTGAAGATGTTAAAATTTACAATACAGTGTGTGCCTGACGAACAACAGTTTGGCAATTCATCTCAAAAATGATAACTCAGCTAGAGCTGGATTTCATAGCAGGATAAGAGAGGAACTGTTGGCAGTATTACGGAAACAATGACAGGTGCATAGGTTGTGTTTTTCCACAAGAGATTCAATTAATGTTCAGATTTCTCACATGCAACCTGTCATCAATTAAACAACATTTTGCGATAACATCAGTTAATGCATTATGAATCAAACTAATTTTTACAGCAATTTATAATCTAGGTTCATTTTAATTGTTCATTGTTAGTAGATAGATAAAATGTTAAAAATGTATTAGTATATGTAGAAATTAACATTTACCTATATTAATAAATGCTGTAGAAGTATTGTTCATTTTTATTTCATGATGACTACTGCATTGCTAAAAAACTTGAAACTTATTAAACATTGCCAATAAAAGTGTCCAAAATGGCGTAGACATGTAGCTACAATTTGAAGATATTTTCCCAGACAGCAACATGGTGTCGGCCCAGATCTGGCCCACATGTGCTGTCTGGGTTGTTTTATGCTTATGTTAAAAATATAAATGCAAGTTAAATGTTCCAAAAAACAGTAGGAGAGGCTTTTTCAATAATTTAAGACTGCCAGTAGGCACACAAAAAAGTGTTTTCATATCATAAACATCCCATATCCGCAGAATAATACTGTAAGAAAGCTTTCTTTATGAAGCTCTGAAGCTCATGGTTCACTGCAGGAAGTGTAATCTCTGATCAACAGCACAACAGATTGAAAGAACGAAAAGCGTTCAGCTTCTACACAAAGCTGTTATGCACCTGTTTTTCTTCGCGTAAGCCTTGCAAATCATTTCAGAAATGGACTGTGGGGCTTTAAGGTTCTTTCTTTCTCAAAGTCAAGATTCAATGCTCTAATTTTCATTTTAAGCACTGCTAAGCGACTTATTCATAATCTCTATCTAATTTTATCCTGATTTAAAAATGAGAACAATCCTCTCTGAAAGTAAAAATGGGTTCTGTCTGAACTGTCCTAAATCCGGTGCTAACCAAAAACCAGGCATGCCTAAAGAACATATAAAATGGTCAACAAAAGGCATACAAATACATGAACGTAATTTTGTGCTACTAAATATAGTCAAGGGAGGGCGGCTGGAAGAAGTTCCCAATTGTTAAATTCCCTGCCTTAAAGCAAAGGACGAGTGAACAGGCAAATTCATACATAATTCACAGTTAAAACAGCTTCATTGGCCTATAACAAATCTGAAGTATTACAAAATCGAACAGTGATAGCCAAAAGTTAATTGGCATTGTTTTCTGGGCCACAAAATGACTTTCAGAGAGAGGTTAGAATACCATCAGGCAGGTGAACATGTGGGTTCTGTTTTTCTGGAGGGGAGGGGGTGGGGTTTGGGGGCGTGGCTGGGTGGGTGGTGGCATGGTCCAATCACAAGCCCTGCTTGGCCAGCGATGCAGACACCTGGTCGGCGAGGGTGGAGAGCTGCGGCGGGTCTGCCATGTTGATGCTGCCAGAAGAGGAGACGGTGCTCAGGCCATGTGGCGACTCATCTAGAGACACGATTTCTGCGCCATGGTCGGTTCGCGCTTTGGCCTGCTCACGGAACAACAGTTTGTGCGACTCAATCTGGGGAAAGGAAATATATGATAACTAATGTGCGCAAATGAAATGCCTGAGGTGAACTGGATATTGGCTGGGATTCTTGAATGGAGATTAACACAGAATTCTAGAGTGAAAACTCCCATAAAACCATGCATTGGCATCCAGGATCATTCCGTATTAGGAACTCCCTAGAAATTGAAGCAAATACTAATCTAAATCCTTTATTCCATCATTTGACATCACTGTTGCTCTCTAGTGGCCATTAAGCTACAGGTCAGGACTTGGATGTTATAAAATCTGAAATATTTCAGAATGTACCGTCAAAATGCTAAATAATAACATACTCAACTGACCAATGTATAAATAATTAATTTATCAAACAATAAAAAATGTGTAAGATGGTGTTAAAAAGGGATAAAGCAGCATACAAAATCATGGGAAAATAAGTCAATAAAAGATTTCTGAAATAATATAAATATAAACACAATTTAAACTAAACATATTTCAATATTTCTTTTAAAAAAAGTGTTCATTTTTTGGTCAGTTGCTCATTTGTACTGTTGATTTCCCATCACTCTGAGCCAGGAGATGGCACCCAAGATGCATTTCACAAGATACTTGTGCAAGCTTATTATAAGCGATAGGCATTTATTTTGAATTCATTTATATGAAATAATTTACCTTTGTTGATTACTGATTCATCTACTAATTTGCACATTAATTCACTAAGTGATTTCTTATTTGCAAATGGATTTATCATGTGATTATTTAACTTTTTAAGACACTACAGTTTTTCCAGGCATTGGTCAATTTTGAGATTTTGGGTTATTTTGATTCAGGATATTACCTTCTTTCAGATTAATGTAAAACAAACAACTTAAATACACATTTTACACTTTATCTATTTGTGTCTGTAGATTTTAATTACAATACATATCTGTATTGAGATTTTCTCATGCAGAGAGCCAGAAATCTCCACTTCTGCAACATTTATATACACAAATCTTTCCTGTTTTATTCCTATATATTTTGAAGGTTTTTACAGAGGGGTTTGTTAATAGCATTTTATAACAATTTATCCCTAAAAACATGGTGAAAACGTTTTTTTTTTTCTGACTGTTGACTCTGTCTGACTGATTCATCAAGTCATCATTTACTGACCCTGGTGTTGTTCTAATGCAGTATGTCCTTCTTTCTTTTTTGGACCACAAAGGGGAATTTAAAAAAAAAAAAATGCCCGTCCATATAATGGCAGTGAATAGCAACCAGCATCAAGCTTTTTTAAAAAGACACAAAAATTTCACAGAATGATCCTATGCGACACATGCCGTATATTCCAAGTGTTCTGGGGGTATACGATAGGGTTTGGTGAAAAACAAACATAACACAAAAATAGGGCCAGATTTACTAACAGCTTGCTCCAGCACAAACCTTCTTTTGGCATTAAAAAACTACTGTCAGGATTTACTAAAAACATGCAGTGAAAAATTTGTGCTGAAAAGGCGTGGACAGGGTTATTTTTGCGGTTGACCTTATTGCATATGCATTTGTAGGAGTTTCCCTTTCAGACGCAAAATTTATGTGAAGAGAGTGCAAGGTGATTTACTAAGGTTTGCGCTTGTCAATTTACTGGTATTTGCGGCATTATTTACTGCCCCCCAAAAAAGCAATTTGCTCTTGGTAGATTGCATTGGTCATTATGGAAATGATCCGGCTGCGTCTGTGTTTTTTAATTTGCACGTCATTAGTAGATCACATGCAGAACTTTACACTCCCATCAGCGCTTTTTGGAATTTCGCTCTCACGCTAATTTGCCCTGTTTAGTAAATCTGCCCCTTAATGTATTATTTAAAGCAAATCCTGACCTTGGCCATTGCTATTCTGTGCTCGACTAGCGCCTCAGTTCACTCCGACTCGCCCAGAAATAAACTCAAATGCGACATGACATATAATCCATGTACTTTCTTCTCTGAGGTGAATATATCCATTGTGTTTGTCACAACAAACAGTTCTGTCAGTTCCAGTCTGGAGATATTTAACTCAGTGAAGATTTCTAGGCATTGTATTTCATGTTGTGTATTTATTAATCTTGATTTCTCACAACTTGTGTGCTTTTTCTGGGCGAGTCGGAGTGAGCTGAGGCGCTAATAGTCTTATGAACACACAGTCGAGCACAGAAGACCAACGGCCAACATTCTTAAAAATTACAAAAGGAGGTTTTCACAGTGATGCCATAGAAGAACCATTTTTTGTTCCCCAAAGAAGAACCTTTCAGTGAACAGTTCCTAAAAGAACAATTTTTTTTTTAATAATCTGAAGAACTCTTTGTGCATTTAAAAGTTGATAATGTTCTTCATGGATTCCAATAAAGAACCTTTAACCTTTATTATTTTTAAGACTGAAGGTCAGGATTTTCATTAAATAATAAATTAAATTTCGTTTTGTTTCTCACCAAACCCTATTGTATACCCCCAGATCACTTGGAATATATGACACGTCACACGGGATAGCCTACTTTTGCGTCATTTTTAAAAAGCTTGATGCTGTTCACTATTCACTGCCATTATGAGAGTGCGAGCGGGACATTTTTTAAAAATTCTCCTTTTGTGGTCTGAAAAAGAAAGAATGGCATTCAGCACTAGAACAACACCAAGGTGAGTAAATGATGACTTCAATTTACCCTATTATTAGTAATGTGTCCCCATATATGAGCACTCTCCAAATATTATATAATAAAAATATATGAGAGTACAGTGATGGTTAATTTGATGTGGATATCTCTGTCTACTTCGGGCACGCGCCCCTCTTTGAATACTTACTGGAGTCCTCAATTTTTATCTGGGGGTTGCTGAGGAGGATGGGCTCTGGGGACATACTGGCAGATGAGAGGGTGGGGGTATCAGAGGGGTCTGGGGTGAGGAAGCCCTCATCTTGGGGCGTATCTGCCCCTCTCCCCTTCTCTCTCTAGAGACGGACCCCAGGGTGGCCAATGGGTGGTGAAATGAACACCATGGTCAACCAAAACAGAAAGAAACACAAAATGATATGGGTTCAACAAAAAGGAAAACGATGGTAACACAAATATAAATAAACAAATTTTCAAATTAAAGATGAAGTATGTCATGTTTTTTCTTAAAACAGAAGTATAAGCAAGACATTAATTCGTCTTCAAATTCTGAAGCTCACGGAATCAAAACAAAGGGCAATGAGATGAGACTTTAAAGGAGTTAAATTAATTCAGGGGATTTCGTTAAGCCTGGCCATCTAAAGAACCAAATGACTCAAACCCAGAGGGCACCTGAGACAGATTTACACAGGCATGGTTGTAAAATGATAAGGATTTATAAACGTTCATATTTAACTTTAGGGTGTAGGTTCTACAGCTGAGGTAATAATTTGAGTATCGTTTCCCATCAGCGGAGGACATGTCGGCTTACCCTCCTGTTGCCTCCTCCAGCCACGTGTTTAATGTTGTCCAGAGATCCGACCTTTGACTGAGCCTTGAAATCAAGCTTCTCAGACCTGATCTCAATGTTTCCTCCACCTTGAAAAGGCATTTGAAATTCCTCATGACTTAAATTATATGTTTAATTATGTACATGCATTCAAAACGCTAAGAAAATCAAGTCCAAAGCTTGAGCTTCGATTGTCTGTGGCATCTAAAATCCAAAGTGGATGTCTACTGTTACCTGGTTTGTGACGAATGTTGTCTTTCGATCCGCACTTTGCCTGCACATTGGTCAGGTCAATCTTTTTGTGGAGGATTTGGACCTTTTCAAAACAAAAAAAAAAACAAGGGTTTTAGTATTCTTTCAGGCAATTATATAAAATTGAAATTCGTTAAAAACTATCCAAACACACTTTCATTTACATAAGAAAGAGAAAAAGCTTGAGAAAATAACAGATAGGTGCTAAAGTGCAGTTGGTCAGTAAACTTTTCAGTCCCTTGAATGCAACACCATCTTGGTGGTTTAGTCATTGGTTTTTATTTTTAAAACCAATATTTATAGCAATGTAATCAAATTTTCCTTGAGCTTTTGACATACAAGAGGTCATCAGGTGCACTTTGCAGGTGAAAATCAACGCCTACTTCATCATTGCAACTTTGGCCCCGCCCACTGGTGTGTTAGTGAGATGACGAGGATAGAAGAGCGATACAGCATCACTGGACTAAAAATAACATTACCTTCCAAAGGATCCTAATGCTAGGAATGTGGTTATTTATTTTCAACAATGTGAATGTCTCAGTTGAGCATTATGTGTTTGTTCGGTACATTTCACTGTGGATTCTTTGGTAAATCAGTCGCAATTTCAGCGCAGGCTTTGCAAACAGACTTTTATGACAGTAATGCCATAACATGTAAGTAACTGTGTTAATTCTAATGGCTGATCTGTGACCAGTGGTTTCTGATATGTAATGATTCATATACAGTCAGATGTGTCAGTAAATCAAACCAGTGACTAAATGGTAAACTTCACATTGTTTCTCTTAGTAGAATAAAAATAATCTGTCATTTATCTGTGATTAAATTATATATAAAAAGCGATCAAAGAACGCTCCCTTTACAATCGCTGGAGCTGTCAATCAAACAGCGTGAGTTTATCAGTGACTGAGTTCTGGACTCGAGCCAAAACTCTCGTAATAATCAACAAATCTCTTATTTACATTGTGTTTGCACTGTTAGTTATGATGAAAGCATTCGTTAGTGTGCAGAAATCGAGTCGCAATGACGAGATCAATGCATTCATGCGCTCAACATGTCTGTGATCACTGCAACCTTTCATGCCACAATCTAAATATAATGCTATAATCTACACTTTTCACAATTAGTTTGGGCATTTACACTGAAGTCTCACAGCAGACACGCCCCTTCAAACAGTGTTCAAATCAGAGGTCTAATCAGGCTACGAAAAATGCTTTTTATTTCTAAATTATGACCATTTTTGATGTAAAAATCATACTAACATTATAAGTGCACCCCAGGAAACATTATAAAACAATAAAACAATGCAGTTTATGACCCCTTTAATTATCTAGTTGGTCATCAGTTCATTTTAGACTATGGATTGAGGACACAACATGAGAACGGTACAATTGTGTACCATTCCTGCTCCCAAAAATAGAAGCAATGACCTCATAGCCACAGCTGTTGGGGTTTTTTTCCTGTATAAAAAGGCCTCAGTGTCTTCAGAGTGAGGTCAACCTTTAGCTTGAGCCAACTGCTCACCACAAAGAAAAGCTCGGCTGACCAGAGCGCTACAACAAGACCCCTCTGTGCCTTCAACAGCAGAGGAGAGGAGCTCCTCTTGAGTGCATAAGGATCTCTGTGGATCCCTTGCTGGTCCTTTAGTGAGTGTAATGACTGCCCGTAATGACAAGCCAGTTGGCATTAAGGGTTAGGATTTTAGAGGTGGTCTGGTCATCTGTTTTTGTAAGGAAAGAGGGTTTCCTAAAAGTCAAAAATCAAAGTCTTCTAATTATATGGAGAATTGTTTATTACATGCTTAACTTTATTGAAGTAAGGGAGGTTTCTGTTTTTAACATTTCTTGTGGGAAATGTAATCGCTCTGAATGTCAATGCCACAAAACAGCAAGTATGTCCTTCTGAGTCAACGCTTAAATGTATCGAGGGTCACAATTAATTGCTGTTCTTGTTCTAGGAGGTTTGGAAATGAAAGTGTGAAAAATACATATTGAAGCTAAGCAATTCAATACTCACCAAAAAAGCAGTAGCTACGTTTACATCCACCCAAATAAATCTATAATTTATAATCTGTTAGATGACGCCTTCATGCAAAAACCTCAATCAAACCAATTGAGCTTGATCTGAATTATATTTCAATCCGATTGGAAGGGCATTGCGAGCATACGTACGTTTACTTGCGTCTCATGTCCTACAAACTGTTCAGTGGAGACTGAATATTTACTAAATATTTGCTAAAAAAGTAACATAAATGCCAGCTTTTTTAGATTTGTCATCAATGCAAAAACGACAATGCCCTCCGTTGACATTATTGCAGTGGCTTTCTCTGGTTCTGAACGTTTTGTTTGGAATAAATGTGATGCACATGTAATCAAATATATGAATTGGATTGCAACATTTAGGGTTTATATAAACACAACTTTCAGACTGAAATCGGATTGGATTCATTCTGATTGACGAAAATTAGTGCATGCAAACAATCCTGTTTATGAGTTTTAGAGGGTGAGTGGACATATAGTCATAGCTAAGAAACCAAGCAGTATTTACCGTGCATTAATATAAAATAGGGATACACAATAGATCGTTACAATGACTATTTAATTATGAATGCTCATTTAGATTATCTTAAAGGGTTAGTTCACCCAAAAATGAAAATTCTGTCATTAATTCCTCACCCTTATGTCATTCCAAACCCGTAAGACTTTCGTTCATCTTCGGAACACAAATGAAGATATTTTTAATGAAATCTGAGAGCTTTCTGCCCTCCATTGATAGCAACACAACTACCACTTTCAAGCCCCAGAAAGGTAGTAAAAACATCATTAAATGTGACTCCAGTGGTTTAACCTCAATTTTATGAAGTGATGCGTGCGCAAGAAACATAATTTAACACTTTATTTACAAAATATGACTCTCAAACGCAACAATGTCTGCTTTCTGGGGCTTGAAAGTGGTAATAGACTGTCAATGGAGAGACAGGAAGCTCTCAGATTTCTGATCTTCATTTGTGTTCCGAAGATGAACGAAAGTCTTACGGGTTTGGAACGACATAAGGGTGAGTAATTATTGACAGAAATTTCATTTTTGGGTAACCCATTAATTAATGCTCACTATAAGTTACACTCTCTCAAAATAAATATCCATCTTTGTTATTGTACATTATGATGTTGAGATGCCTAAATTCACTTTTAACATTTAAAATGACTGATTTTTATTTTGTATGCATTTTGACAAAAGCGATTTATCGGTTATCGGATATTATAATCAGCATATTAGTATCAGCCACAATTGTAATATCAGTGCATCCCTAGTATTAAAGTCTCTTTAGACAACAACAAACTGTCCCCTGTTTACTCACTTTTCCTCCTCCAGGTACATGTTTCATATTATCTTTGGAACCACACCTAGATTGCACGCTACTTAAGTCCAACTTCTGATCGAGAATTTGCACCTGAAAGAGTGAACAGTTTGGGGAAGACAAGGAGTTATCTGTCTTTTTAGCTCAGGACCAGAGAGCAACCAGAGGAAACTAACATGAATGTGTAGGGCTTTGTGACAGGGTGTCCCAATTGTTAATCCCAAGGTTTCCACAAATGGTCATAACTTCAGGAAGAACCAAGACTGAAGGTGTTGAGTTCAACCCATAGTTACTCACATTGCCACCTCCCGGTACATGTTTGATATTGTCTTTGGAGCCACACTTTGACTGGACATTACTAAAGTCCACCTTCCGATCCAGTATTTTTATCTGAAAAATGAAAAAGTTGGGGAAGAGCAGGAGTTATCTTTCTAATTATCTTAGAGGCAAAAAGAACTGCTAGTGAGGAAGAGCCATGAGTTTGTGAATGGTAAAGCAAAAACATTAACTCACTATAATGGCTTTGTTGTCTCCCTCTCACTTTTGACAATTAACACAACAGTCGTAAAGACCCTCTTTTTCAGTTCATTATCAATCAAAAAGTGACTGTGTAACAGACAGACCTACTACATTCAATGAGATTGTTTTTACAAGGTTTCCACAAATGGTCATAACTTCAGGAAGAACCAAGACTGAAGGTGTTGAGTTCAACCTATAGTTACTCACATTGCCACCTCCCGGTACATGTTTCACATTGTCTTTGGAGCCACACTTTGACTGGACATTACTGAAGTCCACCTTCTGATCAAGAATTTTTACCTGAAAGAGTGCAGAGATCAAGGAAGAGAAGAATTACCATTTTTGCTGATGCCAAAATCAGAAAGCTTCTGACAGAACCTAGAGAGTTGTTTCACTACTAATATCTGAAGTCATACAGTGTTTCTAACTTAATGAGGAACATCTCAGGAACATCTCAAGTCAGTAAGGGTTGTTACATTTTTTGGTAAGGAACGAATGACTGATGGTATATTTAGTAGTGAACCGGGTCTGGTTAATGGTTTATCTCATAGTAACTCACATTGCCACCTCCAGGTGTGTGTTTGATATTGTCTTTGGAGCCACACTTAGAAGGGACATTACTAAAGTCCAACGTCTGATCAAGAATTTGTACCTGTTTAAAGCAAATGTTTGGAAGTTTTCATGAACAGAAAAACATCAAAATGATAAAGGTTCCCTCATTCTCATGAAACATAAAGACATATTATTAAGTATTTCAGTTCTTTCCCAGAATAGACTTGACATACATTTTAGGTTGTTTGGACAACTGGATAGTTACCATTCTTGGGAAATGTAACCATAAAAAGACTTAAAGATATTATATTAGTCAATTCTCACCATGGTTATTATAATTAACTGAAACTAAAACTTTAACCATTAAAACATTTCCAGAATTTAAAATAAAAATGAACTGAAATTAAATATATATTTAAAAAAAACGTACAATAAATCTTGTCTTGGCAACTACCTGAAATGCAATGTTTAAATTGATGTATAAAAATGACTAAAACTGAAATAAAAATTAATAAAACACTATAGACATTTTTTTTAAATCTTATAAAACACAACAAAATTACTAAAGCTTTAAGCAAAATGAAAATGAAAAATATATAAATTATAAAATAAATTCAAAATACTAATAAAAAACATAGTATCTCAATTATACTAAAATAAAACTCTCACTGTACAGTATAATTTGGAAATTTGGAAATTCTTAAATAACATTTGCCATGTAGTGATAGTTTACTATGGAAGCTTGTTTCCGCCACAATATAAAAACAATGTAAAATATAATTACAAATTTTTATTATTGCGAATTCTGACTTGAGTTTACATCTTGCAATTCTGACTTTTTTTCTCAGAATTGCTTGATATAAAGTCGCAATTGTGAGTTATCATGTCAGAATTGCAGGATATGAACTCGCAATTCTGACTTTTTTCTTGAGAAATATAAACTCGCAAATCTGAGAAAAAGTCAGAATTGTGAGATTAAAAAAAAAAAAAGTTGCATTCAGTGACACAAACAAGCTTCCATAGGGACAGCCACTGACAAATACCGTTTGGTGATCATAAATGAAGGAATAAAACTTGTGTGTTCGAATCATTCCGTAGTAACTCACATTGCCACCTCCTGGTACATGCCTGAGGTTGGCTTTGGAGCCACATTTTGCCTGCACATTACTGAAGTCCACCTTCTGATCAAGAATTTGTACCTGTGAAAGGCAGAACATTGCGAGAGTTGACTTAACTGTTGTTGTAGGGAAGAGAGAGAGATTTGAGTAATAAACAGGTGAATTTTCATTAGCTGATGAGATTGGAACAATATGCAAAGACGTAACATCATGTAATATATAAGTGATTTTGTAACTACTGATAAAACAATTTCAATCATGACAACTCTTGGAATAGTTTTAGCATGTTATTGAATATGGAAATGTTGATGCATTTGGCCTTGGTTGACTAGATCTGCTACATGCTGCTGCTGTTGATTATTTCTGCTACTGCTGAGCAAGTACAGACTTGCTACTGCTAATAGATACACAGACACACTGCTGTGAGCATGTAAGATATGCTGCTGCTGCATAACTAGACATTCATATCCCGTAGCAGATCTTGGCAGGTGGAGCTGGGGGAGGTAGAGGGTTTCAGAGGATCTCTGATCCGCTGCAGGAACACTGAACCAGACTATTTAATTGCTGAGCAAGCAATCTCATTGGCTGCAGGATCAGCAGAGGCCAATCAGCTTGTTCCATGTGGTAATGATGTGATTGCTTGCAGATTGCATGTAAAGGACCTATCAGCCTGTGACATGACAGAATTAGATTTATACATAACTGTGAGATTATTTAACAATAAATACTAACAACAAATTGTCTTTTCCATACACACTCATTCTTTGACCACACTGTAGAAAAATTATATGATCAATAAGTCATGGCAATATGTTTTTCCATTACTTTACCTCATCATAATAAACAATTTCAACTTTGTTTTTTAAAATTATACATAATTAATATGACGTAAGTAGAAATGACAAGTACAGCCAATTTGATTATTAAAAACTTCGGTTGAAATGTTCAGTTGCTGCATTAACTTTTTGGGCCCTATCATACACCCGGCGCAAGTGTTTTTTGCTAGTTTCAGCCCGACGCAGTTATCATTTTCATGTCCTGCGGCACGTTGTTTAAATAGCAAATGCACATTGTTGGCGCGTTGCTATTTTGAGGCAACAGAAAAACAACTGTGCCATTGAGCAACAAAAACCTGGTCTAAAGTCAATAGCGCAGTATTTTTTGTGTTATTTAAAGAACGCGTTAGTAATATGAGCCTATAGGCAGGTGCACAACGCGTGTACACTCTGCTTATTACACACACACTCAGCACACAAACATTTTTAAATATTAAATATTTAAATATTAAAAATAAAAGGATTCCTCTCTGGAGAAGCATTCAGTCTTTCCACTCGCAAATTCCACCATGTAAATAGCGAATCTGCCATGGTGCAAGCGCAACTGGCTTTTAAAGGGAATGGGAGATGAGACTCTGACTGGTTTATTGCACGTTACGCCCAAAACACACCCATGACTCATTAAGAGACTAGGTACAACCCTGTACAAGCCTGGCGCACAGACCGTTTTTTCTGTCATTAAATTAGCCAAAGTGGATTTGGACACGCCCTAAGTGCACCTGCGCCATGTGCTTCAGACCATGCGCTCAGATCGTTAAAATAGGGCCCTCTAAGTTGAAGTATGTGGAATTTTTTTAACAGTGCAAAATTTTTTATAAAAAATGAAACATCCGATTTAAATCTGATCTCAAACCCAACTGCAAACAGAACATTGAAGAGAATCAGCTCAAGATGAATTACCCGGCCGCCTCCAGGCTGGTACTTCAGGTTGTCAGTGGAACCAACTTTGGGCCGCACGTTCTTCAGATCAGGGAGGGGTGCAGCGGCGGACAGTGATGTAGGTGAACGGTTCTTCGGAGATTTAGGGGTCGAGCGAATCACTGCGATCTTCTTGATTTCATTTCCTGTGCTAGGAGGCTTGCTACCCGCAGCTTTACTGGCAGGGGATTTGGGAGTACCAGGGCTGTTGTGCCCACTGGTATCCGGGGTCTTTGGAGAGTCTGGGAAATAGTATACAGTTATGATAACGATGACAATTATCTCAATCAAGTGCTCCATTCTTCAAAAATATATACACAATACAATATACAGTAATGGCAAAAAGTGATATCCAACCAAGGAAAAATGGCTTCTTCACACTTTATCCAACTAAATATTTATTAAAGACCCCCTGTGGTGAAAATCAAGTTTTTAATGTTGTTTATATGTCTCTGTGGTGTTTTTAATATGCTTTAAGACAAACCATGTGCAACACCATAGTATTTTCTCCTTAAAACTGCAGTGAAAAAAAACACGGTTTGAAATCGCCAGTGTTTCTTACGTCACAAACTACCTTGTAACCAATCACGTCAACATGTGGGCGGGCTTTAGCATATCATGAACTATTCTCTGAAGCAGGGGAGTGCCAAGAGAAGCCAGGTTATCCTGGGATATCTTTCAGTTGATATGAAAAATCTTGTACATTTAGCAATTTATCATGTGAATTATGTATATGATGTATATTATGATGTTATGATGGACTATATGCCTTTCTCCACTGACGTTCTAAGATGTTCAAAGCTTTTCTAAGGTTACTGATTGTTAGAAGTCAACTGTCTGTTTGTGTAACATTAGCAACACATTATTAGCTGTTTGATAACGTAGTCAAGAAAAAGGTTAATCATATTAATTACTGTTAAGTGTCTGACACTGTAGAGAGCGATACATAAAACGCATTACCATTCTGATACATCGACTTGTATACGAGCCTGTATAATTCACTCTTCCTCTTCAAACATATATGGCTGAATTAAACCAGTATTTCCACTTGCCATTGTGCAGCGTTTACTACAGTAAAGTTGACCGAGTGGATCAGGTATTCTGAGCTGGTGTGAGTGAGTGGAGGCGGGACTCATTTGCATCACATATACTAAATGAAGCAAGGGTATAGAGTTACAGTCAAGCTATTTTAATACATTTTTTTCACAGGAAAACACATTTAAATATGTAATTTTGGTGATCAAAGATGAGTTTTAAGGGATAAAATTATTGACCACAGGATGGATGGTGTCAGGTATGTTCGTAGGAGATGACTGGAGTGTTTTAATACCAAATGCATGCATGCCGACATTAAGCACGACGGAGGAAACATAATGGTATTGGGGACGCATCTCTGCAGCAGGTGTTGAAGGATTGGAGTGTTCCAGTGGACCAGTACTTGCTGAACACAATGTAGACAAGTATGGAAGATCAGCATTATTTCCTGAGCTTTTGTTTTTTGATGCCTTTTTTTGCATAATACAATGAAAACGCATATTTAATTATACGCTGGAGTTTGCCTTTCTTTCCAAATAATTTTGTCATTTTGATACCTTAATCAAGTTTAGTGTATTCTTCTTCCCAATACAAAGTGTCATTAAAAGCAAATATTGTGCAAATATCCCTTCTGGACATCACGTTTGGCCACTACTGCATGAGACACATTTATATCTAAAAACTCCTTTGTAAAAAAAATCTCACTTACCTTTTCCATTTTTGGCAACTGCAGTCATGGCAGGAATCTTTGTACCAGCAGCATGAGGTCTACTGCTATTAAGAGCCTAGAGAAATACATGAATATATTGAAAGAATGGAAGAGAAACACATTAATAATTATATTCCATGAAATTATAGATAACAAAACAACTGCAAATGTCTATTTTACCAGCCATAAATTTTTACCGGCAATGAAATTAAACAATTTTAGATACCAGTGAAAAATCACAATTCTCTATTCTGATTTTGACCACAAAATACCACAGCTAAAACTACTAACCTAACTAATATAAATTAAAAACATTATTAAAGACAAGTAACAGTAGTTTTCAGGTAGAGACACTGAATAAACTAATCAAATCTAAAATGACAGTGGATAGTCTTCACTGTATAAATAAACATTGTTTAATCCTTATTGAAGGTACAAAAGTTATTCAGTCAAGAGCAGTGAGTGATTTTTTTATTTGTCTTTTGTTGTTTTATTAACATTAAAAACACAGACAGCAGCAGAAATAATAGGCTGCTGTCACTTTAAGAGCTGCACGGATCCAATACTGATACGCATGCGTTGTCTTTCTCAACTGTTTACGTTCACTTAAAGCTGCAGTCCGTAACTTTTTGCGCTCTAGCGGTTAATATACAGAACTGCATGTGTCTTGCGGAAGAACATTGCAGCCGGAGCTACTTCTCTCTGTTTATGTCTATGGCGAGTCACGCAGGGACTGTGCTCCTCCGCAGCGGTGGCGACCCGACCAGTCTGAAATAGTCCCAATATAAACACTTATTATAAGTGTACCATAATGATTCAGGGTAAGACAAAAACACAGTTTGGAAAATGGATTCATGTTGTACATTCTCATTATATAATTTTTGTAAATCTTGAACACAAAAAAAGTTACGGACAGCAGCTTTAAGCTATAACTGGCTATGTTTACTAGGATACTTGACAAGAAAGCCATTTTTGACAATTTTGTGGGAATTTGTCACTTGTAATTTGAGAGTCAGCTTTCTGGGCGCGCTTCAGATGTGTGTGCACACAAAACTTCCCACACACACGCGAGTAACAAAACAAGCTCCTTTTCGCATCTTCTTGCACTTGAATATTTAAATATGCAAGACTTATACTTTCGTGATGTTGCAACTGTCCCAAAGCGTTGTTCATATTTGTTCATGTTCAAGTTCTCACAACATTGCATTGTTAGTATTCATAAAAATGTTACCGGCCAACTGGCAATTGACACCGTTTCATATACTCGCCAACACAGATTTTTACTTGCATTTGGCGCTTGGCGAGTGTTCATTTTAGGCCCTTGTTATATTGTTTTATGACTCTTTTTGATTACATTTTGGTCATTTTAATTTTCTCAAATTATCCAAAAAGTGTGAAAATATTTTTAAAATTGGGGATACAAATGCTATATAAAGATAGCCTTAACAAGACAAAGTAGTCAAAAATGTTTAAAATGTAACCACATAAAAATGTGTTGGAAATGACATTTATTATCAAAATGATGGTTCAGAAAAAGACAAAAATAAAATTCTCCAGTGATACATGTATGCTCATTGTTGGACATTGTTAGTAGAGAAATTAAAGGAACTACTAGAGCCAAAACCACTCAAAGATGAAGAGGCACTCATAAACAGGCCTTATGACATGTTTGTCTGCTCAAACATAGAGTTTGAAAGCACTTTCAATAATTATGAACCCATCCACAGGAAGCACAAAAACTGAGCTGCAGCTGAAGCTGTGAGATACAAATATTCTAAAATCATGCTGACTATTTTTAGTTGCCTTTCCAGATGTCAGTGCTACTGAAAACTAACATCAACGACAGACATTTGTGCGAATGAGATGCTTGTCAGTTGTCAAGAGGAGAGAAAAAGATACTGTTAATCACACCAGACAGTGCACAGACTGCCAGTAAAACAGAGGCGCAAACTTCAAGACCATTCTCCACAGAAGCGGCAGGACACGGGTTCAACATCAGCAGCTGTACTCACTCTTGGCCTGGATTCTTTGGGCCCAGCACTGGTGGCAGGTACTGAGGGGGATCTATTAGAGGATAAGCCCATGGACTTTTTTGGGAGGGAGGAAGGTGTTTTATGGGAGGAGGGTCTGACTTTGGTCTTTATATAGAGAGCAAAACAGTAGTGGATGAAAACTCCATGGTGTACAAATAAGCAAAATATAAAAAATAAAAAAAATGAAAGTGGAGGAGAACAAAAGAATGATGCAAAATAGCTATTAGCACTCACCCTCTTCTCAGCATCACCATTGGTCTTGGACTGAGCTGTAAAAAAACAAAAAATGCACCAATGTGAATACAATCAGTAGGTCAGAAATCGGATTTGAATAAACTTGAAAAATGAAAAAAAAAAACTGGACTCTCTACATGTGTAATCATTACTAAACCTCACGGAGACTAATTTGGAACACTAAAGATTTGGCACACAATGGATTTTGACGTTAGAGTTTGACGTTAACATGTTCCTAACCCAATGAAGCGATACAAATTTATTGCACATATAAAATAGTTTGTTTCAAATGACGCTTCTTTTAAATACTGAATCCAATCGTTTCGGTTTATAATCAACATTTCTCTCACCTGGCCTGCCGTCTTGGATTTATCACTGAGTTCAACATAATGCATTCTGAGATTGCCTTTTCTGTCAAGGATATATGTGATGCTACTTTAGAATCTAAAGGCATGAATAAGATGCACATATGCTTTCTTAAAACGCTGCCTCCATACACTCTTAAAAACAAAGGTTCTTAATTTGCATCTATGGTTCCATGCAGAACCTTTAAAATCCATGGAATCTTTACATCGCACAAAAGTTTCTTGATAGTGGAAAAGGTTCCCCAAATAACTTTTTACTGAACAGTTCCTAAATTAACTGTTTTTCTAAGATTTGTTGTAAAAACCTCTTTATTTTTAAAGGGGTCATGAATTGAGAAATATAATTTTCCTTGAGCTTTTGACATACACTGAACAAAATTATAAACGCAACACTTTTGTTTTTGCCCCCATTTTTCATGAGCTGAACTCAAAGATCTAAGACTTTGTCTATGTACACAAAAGGCCTATTTCTCTCAAATATTGTTCACAAATCTGTCTAAATCTGTGTTAGTGAGCACTTCTTCTTTGTCAAGATAATCCATCCACCTCACAGGTGTGGCATATCAAGATGCTGATTAGACAGCATGATTATTGCACAGGTGTGCCTTAGGCTGGCCACAATAAAAGGCCACTCTAAAATGTGCAATTTTACTGTACTGGGGGGGTCTGGGGGAACCGGGGGGGTCCCGGGGGGTCCAAAAAAAAAGTCAATATCTGGTGCGACCACCATTTGCCTCACGCAGTGCAACACATCTCCTTCGCATAGAGTTGATCAGGTTGTTGATTGTGGCCTGTGGAATGATGGTCCACTCCTCTTCAATGGCTGTGCGAAGTTGCTGGATATTGGCAGGAACTGGAACACGCTGTCGTATATGCTGATCCAGAGCATCCCAAACATGCTCAATGGGTGACATGTCCGGTGAGTATGCTGGCCATGCAAGAACTGGGATGTTTTCAGATTCCAGGAATTGTGTACAGATCCTTGCAACATTAGGCCGTGCAACATTATTGCACACCTGTGCAATAATCATGCTGTCTAATCAGCATCTTGATATGCCACACCTGTGAGGTGGATGGATTATCTCGGCAAAGGAGAAGTGCTCACTAACACAGATTTAGACAGATTTGTGAACAATATTTGAGAGAAACAGGCCTTTTGTGTACATAGAAAAAGTCTTAGATCTTTGAGTTCAGCTCATGAAAAATGGGGGCAAAAACAAAAGTGTTGCGTTTATAATTTTGTTCAGTGTATAAGAGAGGTCATCACACTACAAGAATATCCTGTAAGTTTTAGAGCTGAAAACTTCCTTGTTAGTCCAAAAACAGCTTTTATTGTAACTAAGCCCAGATAACATCTTGTTGTGGAATGTGCCTATAGATAGGTGAAAGACCGCCTCTGCAGAAGAAAATCAACGCCTACTTCATCATTGCAACTTTGGCCCCGCCCACTGGTGTGTTAGTGAGATGACGAGGAGAGAAGAGATACAGGATCACTGGACTAAAAAATAACATTACCTTCCAAAGGATCCTAATGCTAGGAATGTGGTTATATATTTTCAACAATGTGAATGTCTCAGTTGAGCATTATGTGTTTGTTTGGTACATTTCACTGTGGATTCTTTGGTAAATCAATCACAATTTCGGAGCAGGCTTTGCAAACAGACTTTTACAATATGGACTCGACAGTAATGCCACCACATGTAATTAACTGTGTTAATTCTAATGCCTGATCTGTGACCAGTGATTTCTGATATGTAATGATTCAAGTAAGCAAAGATGTTATCCAATCACAGCAGTGCATTTACACTGAAGTCTCACAGCAGACACGCCCCTTCAAACAGAGCGTTCAAATCAGAGGGCTAAAATCAGGGTAGGAAAAAATTCCTTTTATTTCTAAATTATGACCATTTTTGATGTAAAAATCATACTAACATTATAAGTGCACCCCAGGAAACATTATAAAACAATAAAACAATGCAGTTCATGACCCCTTTAAGAGTTAGGCAGCTGACTAGGTTGCATCTATGCTAACAGTGTGGAAATGCCTTTGCTAATCTGACTACAGTTTGCTAAATTTATTGCTAATGTTTTTCAATTGAGAATTTTAAACAAGACTTTGTGAAATTCTATGCTCTAAAGAAACATTTGAGAAATGTAAGGCTGTAAATGAAAGTGAGGGGATCTGTTAAAGCAGTGCTGCACCAGATGATGGTGTTGTGAACGCATGCAAACACACTCATGCACACAGACATGCCAGACTGAACTCATTAAAACACGGCCAGCAAACATGGATTTCATCAATCAGTGCAAAACAGGCTGCAAGACCACCAGAGGAAACAAAAGAATGACAGAGTGAGGCTGAGTGCCTAAAAAAGGACGACGCGTAGCAAACAATTGCAGGACAACAGACCGTTCTCCTCAGCACGCCGCTTATTTTGTAGGATGTTCGTTATAGACAGAAAGTGGTGCATAGCTAAGCGGCTCTGTAAAACATAGGTGGAGGCAAACCAAGGAAGAGACACTGCACTGGGATTCTGTGAGCTTAACAGCACAGACCTTTAAACTGAGCCACCGGCACCAGGGATTTTCTTGCCGGGGAGCCGTGGACACCTTTTGGAGAGCCACTTGTGCTCGTAGGAGGATGAGTGGCTTCTGTCTTTTTCGTCTCTGCATCTTCAGCAGCAGCTCTAACCCCTGAAAACGTAGCATCAACGTTCTCCTTCACTGTGTCCGTTGTGTCCATGTGTTCATGAGGTAAAGTTCTTGTAAAACTATGTTCTTTGGTTTCAGAAGGTGCATATACAGAGTCAGCGAGAGTTGTCTGAGCCCTGCTGGCCCACGCTGGAAGGTTTTTTTCTACAGCATGGCTCTCATTCCCGTAAAAGGACAGTTCTTCCTCTTCCTGAAGGGTCTCACTGTACGGAGCCCTGGCTTCTGCAATCCTCTCCCCGACGGATGTCAGGTCCTCCAGGGCGGCACTGCGAACCAGGAAAGTCACAGGTGGTTCGTTCTCCAGAGAAAGGCTCCTGGTGCGGTCTGGACTGACAGATGTCCGCCGATGATGGGAATGGACTGGTTGTTCAGCCCAGCTGCTTCTGAGGGGGTCTTCGTCCTGCTCTTGTATTCTCTGGTGGTCTACACAGCTCCAGTCCGAGTGTTGATCATAACCATCAGATGAAAACCCTGATGCTAAAGCTGGAAACAAAGCCGCTTTTGCCTTATACTTGCACTAATAATAATGCATGTCCCATTCACCATGGACACAGACTGGTCAGATGTTTTATAGAAAGCAATGACAACATCTATATTACTTTTCCTTCTCTAAAAACACAAGGTGTTCCAAGGAAACTGTCACATGTTAAGGAGGGAACAAAAACCCATAGAGGAAAGACAACGAGCAAATATAACAAACTGGTTTGCTGGCCTTTGCTAACATACAAAACAAACAGTTGTGATGAAATCGGACTTCACACTGAACACAGAAATATGAGCCGATAGGTACAATTGAAGAGCATGATTTCTTGCATACCTTTTTTTTTTGAAAACTGGGCCACTACCCTTGTGAAAGTACACTTTAGCATACTTTGACCTTTGATCAGACCAGGCTTAAGCTAGTCCCAGACTAAAATGCATGTTTGAGCTGTTTTAACTGAAAGCAACTTTCACTGACAGATCTTAAAATATGTCATTGCCATTGTTTTGTCTCAAGATGCACACCAGTAATGTTTTTTTTTTTTCTAAGGCACGTTTATAAAAGCCACTTAAATGCCCTAATTAAACTAAGGTCTAATCCTGGCTTAATCTAAGCCCTGTCTGTGAAACCAGGGCTAAGTATACTTAAGTGCGAACTGAATTTAATGTACTAAATTGCATGTTATTTGCAATTAAATGAAAAAGTATTATAGTGAAAAATTATAATAAAAGCAATTAGCTTAAGAGTGCTTTTTTGACTTAAGTGAGACTTAAGTCCATCTTTATATGTAATTTCATAATTATGCCTATTGTCTTTGAGATATGGTTAAAGTGTACTGCCGAATGTACAGACAGCATTTATATTAAATGAAAATATACTTTATTATTCCTATTGAAACTTGTATGTCATGCATATGTGTAATTACACATTTGTAATGATAAGGTTCCAATTTAGAACATTTAAACAAATAACTTTAAATGTAATATCAAATATCAAACTACAGTTAAAATTATAATCAAGTACTTAACATACAAGTACGTAGTATGTGAGTCAAGACATCCAAATACTATGTGTTCTTTAAAGCATGACAAAAGATTATTAAAACATGATTTATATGTACTCTAAAGTAACACTTTTAATTTGACATTATTACAAAGTACACTTTTTATTACTTATTATAGAATCTGCAAGTAGAGGTTTTTTTTTAATATAATAATTAGATTTGAAGTACACTATAAGTGTACATTCAAGCACTTTCTTTTCACAAGGGTAGCACTTAACAAACAAAATCAATATTAATGAATTTGGTTTCACGAACACTCCTCCCTCCTGCCATTGGTCAGAAAACCAGAAATGGTTCCACCCCAAACTCCTGCTCTTTAAAAGTACCTAGTTGCTCCTGATTATTAAAATAAAATAAAATGGACACATCTCTGTTTATTCACGAAACCAAATAACCAGTATAAGATAAAGATCAGTGAGGTGGAGTACTACAAAAACATAGAAAAAACAAACTGTGTAATATTTAAAAATATATTTTTAATAAAAAATAAAGAAATCTACTAGATCATAATTCATGTAGCATAATGGCTATTCTACAAAGCATGAGAATAATGTGGTACAATATGAGAATAAGTTGTGTAAGAGTATAAATAGTGTTTTACCTGTGGGTGCCATTCCTCCAGCTTAATAATGGTCAGGATATGCGGCAAACAGAGAGAAACACATAAAAGACAAAAATTAAGGAATTGTACAGCATAATATCTGGCAATTTCAGATGCACAGATGAATAAATGAATGAATGAGGTATTTATATAGCGCATTTCTCCTATGTACTACTGTACACCCAAAGTGCTTTACAATCATATCAGGGGAATCTCCTCGGCGCTAATGCGCTCACTAAACACCGGCTATAGGTGGAGAGGAGAGAGAGTGATAGAGTCAATTCAGTGGATGGGGATTATTAGGAGGCCATGATTGATAAGGGCCAATGGAGGGAATGTGACCAGGATACCAGGGTTACACCTATTTGTTTACTAGAATTGGCATGGGATTTTTAGGCCCTGTTTACACCTGGTATTAAGATGCGTTTTGATCGGTCGGATCACAAGTGGACGAGGGAGACACATAACCCGTTTACACCTGGTGTTTTAATCCGTCTCTTTTGTCCACTTTCAACCACTTCTGTCCTGATTTGTTCGAGTAAATGTATGGGTTTTTCAGATCTTTCGACAAAATAAGCTCAGCAATTTACATATGAACGCGCCTGGAGAGGACGGAAAAACATACGGAGAGCAGCAGCTTTCGTTTCTACTCTCACAGCCGCAAGACCAGCCAAACACTGAGTGTGTGCTAGAAATCAGGAATGGTGAGAGAACATTGTGCTTGGTATGTTTTTTGTCTTCAAACCAAACTTGACAAAGTTCAAATCCCGTCTGTCTAGGGCACTTCCCATAATGTTTATGCATTAGGTCAGTAGGTGGTCTTTAGTGGCTGTTCGAACCAAGTGTGCCACACAAGTCCTGAAAAGTGAAGCCAAAACATTTCGATCGCACCCAGGTGGCTGGATGCAGTATAGGTCATAAACCCCGCCCTCTCCATGTAGTCTAATGGGACATGAAACAAACTAAACAATCAAATTACACTTCAAATACATTTTTGCCAAAGATGGTTTCTGTCATTTTAGGTAGTTTTTATCACGCTGATGTTAGTTCAAGTGTTCGTTTTTCAAATAAGTTTGGGTTAGTTAGTTATTTGATGCTATAAAAACGGGGGCGTGACGTCATGATTGACAGCTGAGATTGACAACTTCTCCGAGTGGAGTATTCACTGAGGCACCTACAGATTTTTTTCGGGATCTTCGAGAGGAGATTGGAGATTCAATTTTAATTTCTACATTCCACAACTGCTTATTTCACACCGACCACAATGAGTTGTTCTACAGTAAACTGTACTAACCGATTCTGTGTGAGTGTGGGCGGGGCCTTGATACCGCGGCTCCACTTCACGCTCACTACTCCGCAATCAGCGCAAGATGTCAGCGCCATATTGGGACATTGGCGGCTTCACTTTTCTACAATGGAAGAGAGTGAAGGGGCGTCGTCCATCTTTTTTAACAGTCTATGGCTCGAACACATTTGATCACATGAGTGTCTACACTACGAAAGCAATCCGGTCGAATACGTTTTTGACTACCTCTGGAAGTGGTTGAACGTGGACAAGCTCAAAACATTTTAGACCCCGTTTACACCTGTATTTAGCGTTGTCCACTTGTGAGCCGATCGACCAAAATCGCATCTTAATACCAGTTGTAAACAGGGCCTTGATGACCACAGAGAGTCAGGACCTCTGTCTCATCGATGGACGGCAAGGCAAACACTATTACCTAGCATGAAATCACACCATTAATATACTACGCTATATTTCTTTATCACAAAAGCAAGCAAAACCAGATCCAAAGCACGCACATCAAATTGGGTGCTCAACGAGGGAAATAGTAAAAAGCTGAAAAAAAGTCGGCACACCACAGCTCCAATAATGTGAAAAATTTAATAGTAGACTCCCACACAGATGGTAATGTTTCAAGCACGTAGGCTCTTCGATACAAATACTTGCAATTAAAGCACTGTGACCTGTGAAAGAAAGAGCTTTGGCAGAAATCATATTTGGCACAAGGCATTAATTCCAGACTTGGCAAAACATCACACCTAGCGTGGCAAAGGCAGCTGAGTGGAGCTCTCTGTGACTAATCACATGGGAATAGGGCTGGAGTCTCCCTTTTTGATTTAAAAGCCTGAAACCTCTCAGCATGCCCCAGCAGTGGTATCAAAATTAAATGGTGTCCTTACAGACATACATATTATCTTACAAATCGCCTCATTGTAAACGCTACATAAAAAAGATTATCAAAGCAAGAAAAGGTGTAGATCAATGTGAAACAACTGCTGAGATGGCAGTCCTGTTAGGCCAAAATCAAACAGAAGCAAAATGCAACCTGCAGGCTTAAAATATGACCCAAAAAAAAACTAGAAAATTAGAAATATTAGGGTACAAGGGACAAACGCATCCACAGAAATCATGGCACAAAAGGGCATTCGAGCAAAGCATGTCAATCAAAAGAGGCAGCAGTGGATGGAGCAGAAGGTCCATACCGCTCGCCACTTCCACAACAGGCTGATCTTCATTTTCTTCTGCTCTTGAATCCTGCGGGCCCTCTATAAAACATCATTTGAACAGATTTACACACCGAGCTACCAAAGGAAGTCCAGGTTTTCTTGTGAAAGTGAAGCAGCTGTTAACATCATAAAAGCAAGCCAGAAATGAAAGGTTTAGCTCCACAGCTCAGCTACAGTAAGACAGTAAATGAGTTCTGAAGTGCTCTGCTGAAAGCAAATAACTGGTTGATTAACTGGATGATTAACATGAACACTATGACACAACATAAATTATAAAGGAAAAAAGAAGGAAATGGGTTTTGAAACATTTACTGCGTTCCAAATCAGAGGCTGCATCCTTTAAAGGCTGCATTCAAAGGGCGAATGCATCACAGCGACGCAACAAAGGCCGTCCCAATTCGAATACGGCTCTGTCGAATACGGCCTACAAACGTGTCCTTCTTTCCCTGGGCCGCAAAGGAGAGAACGAGTGGATCCTTCGCCTATCCTAGCCTATCCCAGGGTTCATTGTGCGCAAGTTTTTTTGAGAGATTACACATTTAAACCAAAGCTTTGGTTTTTAACTTGCTTGAATATCTCAAGATACAAATGTTAAAAAAAAAAACATAAAACATTAAAGCGGTTCTAACGTTGACTTGTATCTTATCAAGAAGCGATTTTATAGATAATTTATACTCTTTATTATGTACGCTCGGCTCGGTTAAGGATGCAGCTTCTGTATATAAGTTAGTAAGAGGCATTTCATTACATCAATAAAAGTAAATAAAAAAGGGCAAACTTAAAGAGGGACAAACTGCATTTTCAAAGCATCTTTATTAGAAGTGCCGCAATGCATACCACATTGCTTCTCCTCAGGAGAGGAGGTTCCTTCAGCCTTACTGAGCTCAACATCCACATGTTCTTCTGAAAACTCCTCTGCGAGAGAATTTTGGTTAAAAAAACACAAATAACGTTAGAGTTGTTTGACACAATCAATACTTATAAAGACATAATTAGGTTCTTTAAAGGCAAGAAATTAAAGTCAAACATCACACACCCTGGACTTTACTGTGATCTCAGTGCAACCTTAACAGAAATTCCCTAGCTGCAACTAGATCCCTGAACTTAGCTAGGTAAATAAAGTAATTAATTAATTCAGCAATGTTTGTTGTAAGGACACGTGTAAAGTTAAAAGACACCGCTAATTTTACTGTCAAATAAAATAAGGACAGAAACAGATGGTAGCTGAATGTACTGGCAAACCATAAAAGCAACAACCTGCAGTGTTGGAAAGTAACTGCTTTATTGACTTAACAAGAAACAAACATTGTGCAAAAGATCTAAAAGGAATTTAGTCAATATTTTATGTTTTCAAAAACTCTGGAACTCAAACAGTATAAATGCTACATCTTTGAAAAGAGATGTACACTGCATTAGACACTTTACTTTTTGAATGCATTGTGTTTTTGTTCTTGTAATCATACTATTATTGCTGTTTTTTCCCTCCATTATATAATACGCATACACCATATGGGACAAGACTGGTGAAAAAATAGGTTTGAGCATCCATGACATTCAGAAACATCCTGATGACAACTTACTATTATTAACCATAAATGTCTTTTAAAGGGGTCATGAACTGACAAATAAAATTTTGACATATAAGAGGTCATCATACTATAAGAATATCCTGTAAGTTTCAGAACTGAAAACTTCCTTGTTAGTCGAAAAACAGCTTTTATTGTAACCAAGTCCAGATAACGACTGGTTGTAGAATGTGCCTATAGATAGCTGAAAGACCGGCTCTGCAGAAGAAAATCAACGCCTACTTCATCATTGCAACTTTGGCCCCGCCCACTGGCGTGTTAGTGAGATGACGAGGAGAGAAGAGATACAGGATCACTGGACTAAAAATAACATTACCTTCCAAAGGATCCTAATGCTAGGAATGTGGTTATTTATTTTCAACAATGTGAATGTCTCAGTTGAGCATTATGTGTTTGTTCGGTACATTTCACTGTGGATTCTTTGGTAAATCAGGTGCAGTTTCGGCGCAGGCTTTTCAAACAGACTCTTAGGATATGGACCTGACGGTAATGCAACAACATGTAATTAACTGTGTTAATTCTAATGCCTGATCTGTGATTTCTGATATGTAATGATTCATGTACAGTCAGATGTTCTTTGTCTATGTGTCAGTAAATCAAACCAGTGACTAAACGGTAAACTTCACATTGTTTCTTTTAGTAGGATGAAAATAATCTGTTATTTAAATTGTGATTAAAGTATATATTGAAAGCGATCAAAGAACGCTCCCTTTACAATCGCTGTAGTTGTCAATCAAACATTGTGAGTTTATCAGTGACTGAGTTCTGGACTCTCACCAAAACTCCCGTTATAATCAATGAATCTCTTATTTACATTGTGTTTGTAATGTTAGTTATGATGAAAGCATTGGTTAGTGTGCAAAAATTGAGTTGCAATGACAAGATCAGTGCATTCATGCGCTCAACATGTCTGTGATCGGCTACAATGCTCATCACTGCAACCTTTCATGCCACGATCTAAATATAATGCTATAGATCTAAATATAATGCTATAATTAACACTTTTCATGATTAGTTAACCTTGACAGCTGTAATAGTAAAAACGTGCTAAAAGTGTTCGAGAGAGTTCCACATATAATACTTAGTTATTTCAGATGCAAAGACGTTAGCGAATCACAGCAGTGGGCGTTTACACTGAAGTCTCACAGCAGACACGCCCCGTAAACCTAAAATTAGGGTAAGAAAAATGCCTTTTATTTCTAAATCATGACCATTTTTGATGTAAAAATCATACTAACATTATAAGTGCATCCCAGGAAACATTATAAAACAATAAAAAATTGCAGTTCATGACCCCTTTAGATATGTAAATGTGCAATACTATGAATTCCACAACAATGAGAATAACATGACAATGAATTTTAAAACATCATTAAATTGTTATACCAGTTTAATCTGAGCAATATACTACCTTTCTGGAAAATTACCAGTAAATTACTATACAGAGTTCATGTGTGAAGAACAGGATCTTCTCAGAAATACAGGTAAATAATTTCAGACAACTTACCTAAATGAGAATGCTATTTGTAAATTAGTTTTTTTTTATTTAATTTTTTAATGTAAACATGCACTAAATGGACACTGAGTCTCGCTGTTTTTTTCAGCATCTCGCACATGAGTGGCGTGTTTATGCGTCTCAAGACTCTCTCTTCTTCTCCATTTATCAGTGCTGTGGCTCTACAGGATACTATTGTGCCACATCTTGCAGTTTCAAATGCAAAAATGTGTTGCTTTGCCCCTAACGCCTGTCACTTAGAAGTCAAAAAATTATATCAAATAGTGAAACTGAAGCACTTCTCCTCCTCTGGGTGGATGAAAATGGCTCAGCATTTAAAGGGTCATGAAACTCCAAAACACATTATTTGAGATGTGAACAGCTATTTACAGACTGCAACATCACACATACATTTTACCAATAAGTGAAGGTTATTTTTGTGTTTTTCAGAGCGATTTCGTTCTTCCGGGTTAAAAAAAGCTAAGTCGAAGCAACGTTACGGAATCTGAGGTAGAAGCGTGCATACGGAGTGTGTGATTGGCTGCGGGGGCTGGAGAGCACTATCCTACTCCATCCAGTTCTGAGCGCTTCTCTGCATTTATTTATGAGAAAGAGCTCGTTCAATCCATTGATGAACGAGTGTGAAGGCATGCATTTTACAGGCTGCGTTTACTGTCAGTTTTTGGGATTGACAACTGCATTTACTAACAGGTGTGAGTTTCGAAATGTCCCATTCACACAGTAACTTACAGTAGCGTCTCGAATACTGTCTGTATGAAAGTGCAACAAGAGTCAAGCTCGTATTCTCTTACCAGATACGACAGTGACCAAAGTAATATCAAAGATGGCAATGTTCATAAAACTGAGAAGTCTTATCACTTTTGGCACGACGAGTCCAAACGAGCCGCGAGTTCATCCGTCAAATCTTCATTAACCGACAGCAGCGTTTATATCTGGGTGGAGAGTGGAACATTTGAGTCGCGCGTAGAACACAAAACTGCAGCTCAGGTGGAGAACAGTGACTAGATCTAAAACCCTCATGTCTTGGTCGATGTAAGTTAATAAAACCATACATGAAAACCTGCAATGCACAGTAGACATGCAAGATTGTGCAGCATGGGGTGGCTCTTTTGCACTGTATGATGTGATGGAAAGCTATTTGTCCAGTCTGGTTCCGTTCACAGTCTTTCCGAGAATGTGGTTGTGAGACCTGAAAATCTACAGGTATGAATTCTGTTATAGAATGCAATTGCCACTCCCATAAATAACTGAACTGTGTGTGAACGCAACCGTATTAAGGACTCAAATACAGAACTGACAATCGTATTCTGCTGCTGTGTGGCCTAATTTTACATGTGTGAAAGCGGCTAATGCTTAATACTGCGCTTCTAGAGCCACTAATGTACTAGTTTTACTATCTATAACATACTCACTCTCTGCTGTGCCATTGCAGTATGTGCCATTTATTTGTGGAAGATGCTCTGAGTAATGTTTCCTCCTTGTGTGGGCCATTACAGGAAGAGCAAACGGGGAGAAAGTGTGCACTAGTGAAGGCTGTAAACTAGGGAAATATAAGCTACGCACTAAAGAATGCAAGGGGTCGCAGAGGAAAAAAGAGAGCGTTATGGTCCCATTCAGGGCATGTGAATACATACAACACAACAGAAGACTCCTTCTGAAGCTGGCACCTCTACAAAAGACTGTCAGTCAATACCACGACTGTGTTTGTCCTTCCCCTCCTTACACACGCTTGGACTTCAACAATTGGCAGTGGCTTTAAACAAGCAACTACATTTAGAAAACTCTTTTCACAAAAAAAAGCCGGATTTTCTCAGGGCTATCATTCAACATCATTCATTTAAAGTGATAGTTCACTCACCCTCATGTCGTTCCAGACTCATAAGACTTTCATTCATCTTTGGAACACAAATTAAGATATTTTTAGTGAAATCTAAGCAATTTCTGCCCCTCCATTAAAAAGTCTATTGAAGATCCTTCAAAACGTACATAAAGAGATCATAAAAGATATCCATATGAATTGAACGGTCTTCTGAAGAGACATGATTGATTCATAAGTTAAACAGATATAATGGCTCCCAGCAAGCAATAACCGTCATTTCACTGTCTCGGTTAACTACAGACCCGATATAGTCCGGCTATGAGTAACCCACTTCTAGCCAAAATAACCCTGAATTTGGTTACATGTCGTTTTTGCCAAAATAACTTGTGAGATATATGATATTCCATCATGTAAGCAGAGTCAACAGTGATTACAAGGTGTTTGATTTCATTTCTTTGGCATCTATTAAATTTTCACGGACAGCCCAAATTTTGCCTTGTTTTAGCCTAGACGTCAGGACTGTGTTAGGATAGCTATTAAACGTCTTTTAAATGCAAAATTGCTTGCTGTGCTTTTATTCACATGTCAAAATGCTCAAGCATGTTCGCTTGACGCATGAGGACCAATGAGGTTTATTCTCACATGTTACGCCAGCACATTTGAGCATCCGCAAGAACCAATGAGGTTTGTTCTTGCGCATCAAACAAGTACAGTTGAGCTTTCGTTTACCATATTTAAGTGCTCTATGTATGTTTGCTGATCAATGTTTATATGCAGGGCCTAAAATTAACACTCGTCAAGCGCCAAATGCGAGTAAAAATCGGTGTTGGCGAGTATATGAAACTGTGTCAGTCACCAGTTGGCAGGGAACAATTTTTTAAATTTCTAACAATGCAATGTTGTGAGAACATGAACGTGAACAAACGTGAACGATGCGCTGTACAGTTGACGGGTCAGTGCTGCATCATCACAAAAGTTTCAGCCTTTCCAATGTAAATATTCAAGTGTTGGAACACGCAAAAGGGAATTCGTTACTCACACGCTGTGTGTCTAAACACCCAAAGCGCGACCTGAAAGCCACAAAAGTTGAATGGACAAATTTACTCAAAATGAAAAATGGCCGTCTCGGCGAGTATCCTAGTAAACATGGTCGGTAATGTCTCAAGTGAACGCAAACACAAAACGCATGATATGTGCGTGCATTCAGTCTTAAAGTGACAGCATCCTAATAATCCTGCTACTGTCTGCGTTTTTTAATGTTAATCAAACAACAAAGAGCAAAAAAAAAAATCACTCAATGCTCTTGAACTTTAAAAATATGACGACTATGCAGTGTTATTTATTTTATTAGCCTACTTTATTACATATTGTCGGTACCTGAAAACTATTAGACCTGCCTGAAGAGCACTGTTTTTTTCATTTGTATCTTTGTTGTATTGTATTTATTTGTGCTTGTCTCTATTGCCTGTAGTTTGATTGTTTGTTCTTATTTTATTACTGACTGTTTATGTAGGCTATTAGATTTATATTAGTTAAGCTAGTAGTTTTAGTAGTTTATGGTATCGAAATTGGTATCTAGTATCTAAAATTTTGGTGTCATAACTGCCTGTTTTTGTGTCATGGCTGGTAAAAAATATTTTTGGATGGTAAATTTTCCACGGCCATTGGCAGGTGTGGCAAAAAGGCCCTATTTATATGTGAATAAAAGCCTAAATAAATCTATTGATCAAGGCAATTGTGTCTCTTTAGAAGACTTTGATTAAATCGTTCAATTTGTATGGATATTTATTTTATGATCTCTTCATGAACCGTGAATAGGCTTTCAATGGAAGGACAGATTTCATTAAAAATATCATTTGTGTTTCAAAGTAAAATAAACGTCTTATGGGTTTGGAACGACATGAGCAAATAACTCATGACACTATATCTTTATAAACCTAGAATCCAGTTGACTAGTTCAGATTACACTATACGCTAGAACGACTGTAGTAATCACATTGAAGTATGCCAGCTGGGCAATGTTTCATTGGTTTAATTCAGTTACAGACAACTGTTTATACTTTTGGTAGAACAGTGAATGAAGGGATTTCAAACTTGCTCAATGTCAATTGATTGAGCCTTTACATGCCTTCATTTATACACTGTCTCCTTACATTTTCTGAAACCCAACTGAGAACCAATTTCATTACTGTGTGCTTTTCAAAAAGCCTCAATGGTCTGTACACAAAAAACACAAAACCTCACACATACAGAAGAAGGCAGGTTGTGTGAAGGCGTTGAATTAGTACCAGAGAGCGTCCTGAGAAGAGCGTGACCCACATGCATGGATTACAGCACAACGCAGCTGCAAAGCCTGGATTGAGGGCCCAGTCAAGCATAGCCTTCTGGTTTATGTAAAGGAATTAATACACAAGGATTTATCAAAGAGTTGCAGCCAATGCGGCCACATTCATAATCTGAAACAACACTAAAATATGTGTAAAGATCATACACCCTGCAATGCTTTTGATCATTTCATCCCCCTCATTTTATTTGCTCAATACAGGAGGAAACACATGTTAGCGGTCATGCTAATTGATATTCGGTGGGATAACACATCGCCACAGATGCAGTATCACAGTGAATTCATGTGCTAATGAAATCATTAATATAATCTCATTATTTAGTAGGAACATGTGCAAATCTCTCTCTGGTGTATTATACAGAACCACACTGTCTGATAATATCTTCCCCTGTCATGCAACCAAGATATATTTAATTTGGTCTGTCATTACATTTGCCCTTGTAATATTTAATAGTGTGCGCTACATATAAATAGATATTATTTATGAATTATGTCTTCTTCCTTATTGGCTGTGGAGGAAAGAAAGTGTCTAAAAACATATTTAGGCTCAACAAATTTTCATAAATTAGTTATGCTAACGTCAAATAAAATTATGTTCAAACAACAAACTACATTGAGTTAGAGGAACTTGCAGCATAAACAATTTCAAAGAATTAAGACGTTTTAACTAATTTCAGCACAACTAAGTGGTGGTCCTGAAATCAATGAATCTTATCTATTTCAATTCAGAATAACAGCAAATTTAATGTTAAATATTGCTTGTCATTGGCATGAACTCTTTTAAATGTCAAACATAAAATAACACGTAACTTCAACATTAATTCTCCTTATTGATTACAATGTAAAGCATGCTGGGAACTAGAAATTCCCAATTCTCAAAGTAATCAAGACAATTATATTAAGTTAATATTTACATTTTTTTTTTTTTTTTTTAAATAATTAACAGAAACTTCAGTTTAAATTACACACAATATTACATTGATGTGATGTAAAGTTGATTATTATGTCAACATAATTCATCAAAATAGTTCCCGGAATTTCTTTTTAGACTGTAGATCATATTCCAAACCAGTATGTCCTTCGAGAATAATTAAACTTGTCCTTCAACTATATTTGAATGTGTCATGATAACATACACACCCTGTTCACACTGCAGAGCTTGTTTAATAATTCTGACTAATCAGTATGTGTGTATTTACTTTGACTGGCTGTGAAACAATGGACCTGTTTTCCCACAGAAGCAAGCTCACCTTTCATTGGACAATCCCCTGGTCTCACAAGCCCCACCGCAATTCCATTCTCCTTATGGAGCTGGTTGCCATGGTGATGATCATTGATGGTCATTCCAGAAAGGGAGGTTGCCATGGTATCGCCAGAGCTGTAGTGAGCTGTGTGACTATTGGGCGAGGAGCTCATGAAATCGTGCTGCTGGTCCATAGCAAGTCCAAATGCGGATACTTGGGGGTGGGGATGGGGGATAAAGGTAAGGGAGAAAGGATAGAGTAAGAAGGGTATAAAAAGCAGAAAGGGGAAAAAAAGGAAGAATAAGTTAGTGGTTGTACGAGGGAAAAGCAGTTAAAAATGCTCTGATTCCTTGTGGCAAAAATAGTTTTCAGTGCTGACAGAAGAAAAAAATGGTTCCAAATCCACAGTGCATTAACAGAAACCTCCAAAACAATGAGTCAACAGTAGTGGCGTCCTCCACTAACTTTTCCAAGGACAACATGGGTTGAATCAATAACCAATCGTCAGGATCCGTCCCTTCCGCTGGCTTCACACAGGGCTGTCACAAGCTCAATGTAAACAGAGCCAGAGTGCCGGTGCAAACCTGGATATTTATACTGCCAAACATGCAGGACTAGCTTAAGGTTACTGCCATGAGGCTTAAAATAGTGCAGTCAAGCCAATGTGTCCCCATGCACCTCCTGCAAGCCTTTCTGTAGCCACTTTATTTAAACCATTGTAACGCACAACATAACATAGTGCACTTGCAAAAGTTCTTATTTGCAACGTAAAAGAATCACTCCTTACATAATGACAATGTAATTAACAATCACATTGTGATATGATAGAAAACACCCTTTTTGCCACTGACTTACTGCAACTGTTGTTTCTACATGGACTCTCCGGCACCAAAACATTGAGGTGTTAATTATTTTGTAATACTATAATGACTAATACTGAAAGTCCATCTGATTAGTGATACATGTTCAGTTAGCTACCCAGCCCAAAGAAGATTATACATGTTGGGTATTTCACAGCCGTCCTGATGCACAACACAGCGCCCAGCCCTGCAGACATCCTGACAGCTCATTCTGATGTGTACGCTTGTAGCACTTAGAAACAGCATGTTTTTTCATTTATATTTATTTAGTGCAACAATGGGAATGTAATGACTTCTCAACATGATATATATATATATATATAATATGCCCGGCTTTAAGAGTGCTTAAAGGAATAATTGAAAATTCTGTAATCATTTACTCACCCTCAAGTTGTTCCAAACCTGTATGAATTTATTTCTTCTGCTGAACACAAAAGAAGATATTTTGAAGAATGTAGGTAACTAAGCAGTTGATGGGCCCCATTGACTTCCATAGTTCCATATAATTTTTTTTCCCTACTATGGAAGTTAATGGGGTCCATCAACTGTTTAATTCCCCATATTCTTCAAAATATCTTCTTTTGTGTTCAGCAGAAGAAATAAATTCATTTTTCCTGCTACGCTTACTCTACTAAAATCCATAATTCACAACAAAATCCTGTCTGGACTCTCCATGGCACTGCATTGGGCAGTGGGAAAAATCTCACCTGTTTTATGTGCATCTGGCACACAAACTGTCTGGAATAGTGTTTGCGCAAGGATTCAGGAACTTTGCTCTCTCACCTTTCTGCACACTGGGAATGTGATGACTGCTCAACATCTTCAAGTGGAACAAATGAATTCTACAGTATAACAAAAGAGACAGTGGGATCCTTTGCACTTTTCTAATTTATATATATTATTTTTAATTACAAATTAAATTATGATCATCACACTTGCAGTGAAAAGTTGAATTAACATGAAATTTACATTTCAGAATAGTATTTGGTATGTCACCGTTTCACATTAATTACAGCAACAAAAAAAATCATGAATCATGATCATGTCATCCCGTTTAATTTATAAAAGACTGTTTGTCACATTGATAATGTGAACTTCTGTGTACAAATGTACTTATTTGATTAGCGACATAAAGAGTTCAGAATCTGAATCTGTTTATTATTTGTTTCATGACATATCTTTCCAAATTTAAGTTAAATTTCAAATCCCTGATTTTTAATGTGGTCTCAAGACTTTTAGACCCCATGTATATCCAATGACCTTTCCACAGTATGAGCTGAAAGACCTTTTAAACACTTAGTGAAAAATATATGTGTACCATAAGACCACATGCCTCCAAGGGCAGTTGAAGAGCCTGTCTAACCAGGCACTAAAATCTGTTGGTTTTTGTGTAGCGGTGCCTTGTTGTGAGTGTCAAAGCATAAAAAACATGCACTGTTGGCTCTCTAGTGTGTGTGTATTCAAGGAACGAGAATGATGAACTTGGCATGCTCATGGCCCTTCTGCAAACCAACCTAAACAGCGGTATTACAAGGGTGGGTGCGACTAGAGAAAGCACAAGATCAACATAGATGTTTACACAGCACCTGGGATACTATGCAAAGACATATTCGCCACAGGGTACACATATAAAACCATCAGACGTGTCAGTAACTGAAAAAAGACATTCAGTTTGGATTCCTGTGTTCAAAGGCGAGGTGAGGGTTAACAAGGATAGTTGCCTGAACACAAGATCAAATTGCAGTGGTCGTTCCTTCTTTATAGACCTTATTCAGAGCAGCGCCATATCAGGTATGAAAGCAAGGCTGTGAGGGATTAGACTAACTGTGTTTTCAAAAAGCTGTGTAAAGCTCCCAAATTACTTATAATTTTCCACAGCTCATGTTGTCTGGAGTTCTTTGTCTACTGAAACTTCTTGGAAAGATATTTCTGCAGTGTTTCATCAGCAGAACAATCCAAAAACACATTAAATAACAGTACAACCCACTGAAGAGATGTATGTCTATCCCTCACAGCCTCGCTTTCATTCCCGTTAAAAATGATGGTGCTGATGTGAATTTAAGCTCTACTGCCTTTGAGTTACTAACGGAAAGCATGTGGTAAGAATCAAGAGCTGCGTCCCAAATTACATATTAGTAAGTATTTGGTTTGAGACTTTCTTCACTCTTGTTAGAGAAGTACATTTTTCTCTAAAGTACAAGTTAAAGTACAAGTACTATATATAGTATGAATGAAATTCGGAAGTACTACATCCACCATGTTGTCACTGTCATGTGACCTATAAGGCATCAGTTCTGTCGCCTCACTGCCACTGTCACTGCTGTGTTCGAAATCGCCCCCTATACCCTCATTCACTATTCCCTACATTACTCCACTAATATAGTCCACCTGAAGGAGTGAATGAAGACGACACAGAGTGCGCCGAAAAGGGCTGTCGCTTTTCTGTCGTTTGTGCTTGCTGTTTAATAATCATTTGAAACTTAGCAAACTGGTAGCTTCAGTAGTAATGAAATGATTTATCTTGAACTCTATCATGGAAACTAGCATGTATAAACCTTAAACAATTTAATAATCAAGTAAAAGGGAATTTATACCTGTATGATATTACACTGTAGCCACATTGGACCAGCGGTTTGGAAAATTGATGGATGGATGGATTCAGATGCGGACGCCATTTTCTGCCGCGGGAATTCATTCGGCATGACCATCACAATGCATTATGGGTATTCTCATAGCTGTTGAGCATACATCAGTTGCAGGTGCGTTGTGGGATTGAATGCGTGCACTCAACATCCACTATGGTTTCGGACACCACTACAAATGGCTGTCCCATCAAATAGTGCCCTATTTAAGGGTATAGGGGGCGATTTCGGACACAGCCCTAGCTAAGTGTTCAACATATGCGCCAAACCTCACCGGAAATAGTAGGTCATCCGGGTACTTTTTGCCTGCCGTTTTATGAACACTATGAATTTGGATATACTAATCAGCTCACATACCATTTTTATACATACGTACTACTATAGTATAGAAGTAGGCATATTTGTCTTCTTCGTTTTACTATGAACTTACTATTTTTAAATCACATATACTGTGTTATAAATAAAGTGTACACTGCACAATATTCAGTAGTAGTAAATGAAACAATATTCAGTAACACTTTAGTATGGGGAGCACATATTTACCATTAACTACGACTTTTGCCTCAATAAACTCCTAATTTACTGATTATTAATAGTTAGTAAGGTAGTTTTTGTAGCGTTTAAGTTTAGGTATTGGGTAGGATTAAGGGATGTAGAATATGGTCATGCAGAATAAGGCATTAATATGTGCTTTATAAGTACTATTAAACAGCCAATATACTAGTAATATGCAAGCTAATAAGCAACTAGTTAATAGTGAGAATTGGACCCTATAATAAAGTTCTACCTAGTATGAATTAATCCACATTAAATGTTTCAAACAGTTTGCTATATTGTTGTCACATAGTGTCCAGTTATCATTATGAAAATAAAAACTGTTGTTTTGTTATCTATTCAATTGTTACACAAAACTAAATTAAATATTGTCTTTCTGTTAGTCTGATCAAATAATGAACTAAAAAATATGTTAAAAATCTTCTCTGATAATAGTGTCAGAAGCATTGTATTGTGGGCAGTTTCCCATGCAGTGTGCTCTGTTACTGCTCATTGTAGAGGCCATCTGTGTATTACATGCACGCAGAAAATGTGCATATAGTGCAGAGTATACAGTCAAACCAAAATGTATTCAGACACCTTCAACATTTTCTCATATTATCACAGTTTATTCGCTATAGTTTAGAAAATGGTAATAAAATATGACAAGAACTCAGAGTTAAACTGTGTCAGAATAAAATCATCTTGATAATGTCAGATAACTTTGATAGAAAGGTATGTAATGGATTACAATCAACCAATCAGCTGTCAGCTGTTAAATTTAAGTACACAATTAGATAATACCAATTTAGGTCAACCAATGACCAAGCAATGCTTCATTTAGTTCAGTCTGTGGTGTCAAAGGTCGCATTAGCAATTAAAGAAAAAACACTTAAGCAAAACATGGTCAGGTCAAAATGTCTGAATAATTTTGGTCCCAATTTTTTTTATAAATTTTACTGGTAGTCACTGTATGAAGAATTTTTGGGTATAATATGTCACAGTTTACTTTATTTTGCTATCCTCACTTACATAAATGAACTAGAGTGTCCTGCACCCACTAGTAAAAAAATATATCTGGTGTCTGAATAATTTTTGGTTTGACTGTACATGTATGTTAGTATGCTAAACATATAGGCCTGGCCTTGCTGCTTTCTCCAATACACAAATAATTAGCATGAAACTGAAGTTTAAACCGGGCGATTGAGATGATTCAGAGTGCAAACTAGACTGTATGCTACAAATAGATGCAGTTGAATGCTTCCTTGTAAACATACACTTCCCCTTTCTTTGAATGCTGTGAAACTGATAGTTCAAATAGACGTGGGAGCATTTGATTCTTCCCATGGCGTATCAAGACGTCTTATGAAACAAAGCTCCCACAGTTACACTGAAAGGATGTCAACAAACTTCTGGAATTTTTATGCTGCTCTTGTCAGTGTGTCGTGTTTGTAGTTTTGTGGGACATTTCAATAGCCATGCTTAAAATTTCACTTCTAACACCAAGAAATCTAGAAAACATTAGAAATTGGGAAGAAAAAAAAATGTAATGTAAAAACTATGCTTCTATTCTTGGAGTTTGCAAATACATGCATAACCCGGCAAGGACATAACCATGTTATAAACACCCTTTTATTTAAAGGAATTAAATAATTATAGGATTTAAATGTATTTAAAAGGAATAAAGAAAAAGAAAGAAGAAGAATTTTCTGTAAATGAATCAATTTGAACTAATATTTTTATTTTAAAATGTGCACACATTCACTCTTATTCATATGCCTAGTATGTCTCGTCACATTCAATTATAGTCGTTTAACATTTCTATCGTTAAAACAAAATTGTCCAATATTATATGTTTAGCTACTTACATCCTACCATGCACTCTTTCACAATTAAAAAACGATAAATCTAAATCCAAATTTTTATATAATTTTTGAGAGCCTGATTACAAAAACAAAAGTCTCACCATTAAAAGCCATGATCCAAGCACACAATTATAATGTTCTCATTGTAATTTTATGTAGCCTATATGACAGACTTCTGCTGCACTTAACCATATTTTCCTTTTTGAAGTGATTTCAATTATATTTCAAGCAATTCAAAACCATCATGGCGAACAGTGCGCATCTGAAGTGTCTCAGCTGAAGGAAATAATCCATTATTTTATTGGCTTTAATATATATCGGACAAATTTTCTTATCGGGCCGATAACGATAACATTAAAACATATATCGGCCGATACCGATATGGTGGCCGATATATCGTGCATAGTGTAAACAGTAAAGCACAAAGTGCTTCTTTGATTTGATTGGCCATCTCAAACATTTTGACACTATTATACTACACTCACTTAAAGGATTATTAGGAACACCATACTAATACTGTGTTTGACCCCCTTTCGCCTTCAGAACTGCCTTAATTCTACGTGGCATTGATTCAACAAGGTGCTGAAAGCATTCTTTAGAAATGTTGGCCCATATTGATAGGATAGCATCTTGCAGTTGATGGAGATTTGTGGGATGCACATCCAGGGCACGAAGCTCCCGTTCCACCACATCCCAAAGATGCTCTATTGGGTTGAGATCTGGTGACTGTGGGGGCCATTTTAGTACAGTGAACTCATTGTCATGTTCAAGAAACCAATTTGAAATGATTCGAGCTTTGTGACATGGTGCATTATCCTGCTGGAAGTAGCCATCAGAGGATGGGTACATGGTGGTCATAAAGGGATGGACATGGTCAGAAACAATGCTCAGGTAGGCCGTGGCATTTAAACGATGCCCAATTGGCACTAAGGGGCCTAAAGTGTGCCAAGAAAACATCCCCCACACCATTACACCACCACCACCAGCCTGCACAGTGGTAACAAGGCATGATGGATCCATGTTCTCATTCTGTTTACGCCCAATTCTGACTCTACCATCTGAATGTCTCAACAGAAATCGAGACTCATCAGACCAGGCAACATTTTTCCAGTCTTCAACTGTCCAATTTTGGTGAGCTCGTGCGAATTGTAGCCTCTTTTTCCTATTTGTAGTGGAGATGAGTGGTACCCGGTGGGGTCTTCTGCTGTTGTAGCCCATCCGCCTCAAGGTTGTGCGTGTTGTGGCTTCACAAATGCTTTGCTGCATACCTCGGTTGTAACGAGTGGTTATTTCAGTCAAAGTTGCTCTTCTATCAGCTTGAATCAGTCGGCCCATTCTCCTCTGACCTCTAGCATCAACAAGGCATTTTCGCCCACAGGACTGCCGCATACTGGATGTTTTTCCCTTTTCACACCATTCTTTGTAAACTTTAGAAATGGTTGTGCGTGAAAATCCCAGTAACTGAGCAGATTGTGAAATACTCAGACCGGCCCGTCTGGCACCAACAACCATGCCACGCTCAAAATTGCTTAAATCACCTTTCTTTCCCATTCTGACATTCAGTTTGGAGTTCAGGAGATTGACTTGACCAGGACCACACCCCTAAATGCATTGAAGCAACTGCCATGTGATTGGTTGATTAGATAATTGCATTAATGAGAAATTGAACAGGTGTTCCTAATAATCCTTTAGGTGAGTGTATATCGTTAACCCTAAATAGTATATCGCATACCCTAACCAGGGCTGCGTTTCTCAAAAGCATCATGAGCCAATTTAGGATTACGATGCTTTGTGGAAAGGCAGCCCTGTTTATTCTAAGCACGTCCCGCAGTTTTTAAATGCTTGAGCTCTTTAAAGGTGCAGTGTGTGATTTTTAGCGGCATCTAGTGGTGAGGTTGTGAATTGCATCCCCCCCTCCCTTTCGGAGCACATAGAGAAGCTACGGGGGCCGACACAGGACAAAAATATCGTCGTCGGAGAGAGCAGAGAGTGACTAGCGCTCTGTAGAGAAGTTTGTCCGTTTAGGGCTACTGTAGAAACATGGCGGCGCAAAATGGCGATTTCACTGTAAGGGGACCCGCGGTGTATGAAGATAGAAATGGCTCATTCTAAGGTAATAAAAACATAACGGTTCATTATGTAAGGTCTTTATACTCCACTGAAAACATAGTTATGTATATTATATTGCATTTCTGTCAATAGATCCTCATAAATACTACACACTGAACCTTTAAAGGAGGATGGATTCTGATTGGCTGTCAATGTTTTTATCGTTAATCAGCTGGAAACAATCGTTCTGAAAGTGATTCCAATGATATTGTTACTCTGTGCCGTTATCCTTATAGTTGCAGTGAGGACTCTGCTAATCTATTATATTTAGAACTACATATATCATTATCGTTATAGTTGTCATCCCTTGTGTACGCTAAGCCGCTAAGGTGATTATGGCCACTCACTGAGGTCCTGTAGGCTGACAATCTACACAACATCTAAAAAAGAAAAAATGTGTACACCAACTCAACAGGTATTATTTGTTATGTAAACAGGCAAATCTGTAATCAGTAGATCTGACCATGTCCAAAACTGCTTGGTTGGAATTAGCAATAAATCCATGGATGGCACCAGGAAAAGTCAGAGTGTATCTCCTTAGGTTATTGCTTGTTTATCTGGCACCAAACCGAAAAGCACTGCCCTCCATTGGCATGCACTGGGTTTGTGCTTTAGAATAGATGAAAGTCTGTGATGCTCTCATCACGGCTGACTACCCTTGTATCCCTGACCTAAATTTGCTCAGCATCGCTACGAAGCACAGTTACTCCTCTCTCATGTTCTCTCACTGCTTTCAATCCCCACCTGCTTTGGGCAGGGCGTTATGTTCTATTTTCAAACACAGTCCCATAACATAACAGGCCCATCACAAAATTACTCATTTAATCTAATGAAATCAACCAGATCAAGATTGCATAAGACCCTGACAGTCCAGTATGTAAAGCCCAATATTGGATAAGATGACAAGAATACAGACTGTAAATCTCATGCCAGAAAATGTATTCTGACTGCTGTGATGACATAAGCAACTTCCATTATCCCACTAGCATGCGAAATGATTCTTATGATGAGTCACTCTCTTATGAGCAGGGTGTAGAATGGTGTCACTGTACTGTGGTGGAAAGACAAATATTAATTTCAGAAAATTATGCACTTTGTTAAATATATTATTTGTCTATTATTTGTCTATTGTCTATTATTATTTGAATATATTATTATTATTGCAGAAATTTTGCTGCAAAAAATGTATATTATAATATTATTTATATGTAAGGAATAATTGACTCCGGTCCGTTGAATTATTAGAAAATAATGCATACCCTAGATGGTAATGCGGCCACGACGCGAAGCGGAGTTACACTTCGGGTGTGCATTATTCTCTAATAATTCAACGGACCGGAGTCAATTATTTCACTTATACTATGGTTACCATACCTCATGACATTGTTCAAATGTTGTATTTCAAGATATCTGTCAGGTTTTTGTCCTTAAAACGCTCTTGTGTGTAGGACTAATTTCTTACGCATCTCATCCCACACCTCCGTTGCTAATTCCAAAATGTCATTTTAGAGCTAGAAATGGAGACTTCAGCCATTGATAGCAGAATAATGCAGTTATTAATGCTACTAATGCAGTTATTAGAGAGAGCGGTAAAGAGAGAGAGAGAGATTAAGCGTGTATGAATTACCTGAGTCAGTTTGTGTGTCTCTCAATAGTGTTCGGCAGCAGCGTCTCTACTAATAGCGAAACTAAGTTTATCAGCTTCAAGAACAGCCGTTATTACCTTGCAAGTGAGAAATGTCATGTAGCTTTTAAGTTGCTAAACTATTGTACTGATATATATATATATATATATATATATATACACTATATATACACTATATTGCCAAAAGTTTTGGGACGCCTGCCTTTACATGCAGTTTAATGACATCCCATTCTTAATCCATAGGGTTTAATATTTTGCAGCTATAACAGCTTCAACTCTTCTGGGAAGGCTTTCCACAAGGTTTAGGAGTGTGTTTATGGGACTTTTTGACCATTCTTCTAGAAGCGCATTTGTGAGGTCAGGAACTGATGTTGGACAAGAAGGCCTGGCTCGCAGTCTCTGCTCTAATTCATCCCAAAGGTGTTCTATCGGGTTGAGGTCAGGACTCTGTGCAGGCCAGTCAAGTTCCTCCACACCAAACTCGCTCATCCATGCCTTTATGGACCTTGCTTTGTGCACTGGTGCGCAGTCATGTTGGAACAGGAAGGGGCCATCCCCAAACTGTTCCCACAAAGTTGGGAGCATGAAATTGTCCAAAATGTCTTGGTATGCTGAAGCATTAAGAGTTCCTTTCACTGGAACTAAGGGGCCAAGCCCAACCCGTCAAAAACAACCCCACACCATAATCCCCCCTCCACCAAACTTCACACTTGGCACAATGCAGTCAGGCAAGTACAGTTTTCCTGGCAACCGCCAAATCCAGACTCGTCCAACTGATTGCCAGACAGAGAAGCGTGATTCATCACTCCAGAGAACACGTCTCCACTGCTCTAGAGTCCAGTGGCGGCGTGCTTTACACCACTGCATCCGATGCTTTGCATTGCACTTGGTGATGTAAGGCTTGGATGCAGCTGCTCGGCCATGGAAACCCATTCCATGAAGCTCTCTACGCACTGTTCTTGAGCTAATCTGAAGGCCACATGAAGTTTGGAGGTCTGTAGCTATTGATTCTGCAGAAAGTTGGCGACTTCTGCTCACTGTGCGCCTCAGCATGGGCTGACCCCGCTCTGTGATTTTACATGGCCTACCACTTCGTGGCTGAGTTGCTGTTGTTCCCAATTGCTTCCACTTTGTTATAATACCACTAACAGTTGACCGTGGAATATTTAGAAGTGAGGAAATTTCACGAATGGACTTATTGCACAAGTGGCAACCTATTACGGTACCACGCTTGAATTCACTGAGCGCCTGAGAGCGACCCATTCTTTCACAAATGTTTGTAGAAGCGTCTGCATGCCTAGGTGCTTGATTTTATACACCTGTGGCAATAGAAGTTATTGGAACACCTAAATTCAATGATTTGGAGGGGTGTCCCAATACTTTTGGCAATATAGTGTATGTGTGTGTATATATATAAATATATATATATATATATACCCAGCAAGCAATAGCCGTCATTTCACAGTCTCGGTTATCTATAGACCTAATATAGTCCAGCTATGAGTAACCCACTTCTAGCCAATATAACCTTGAATTTGGTTAAATGTCGTTTTTTGCCAAAATAACTTCCGAGATGTATGATATTCCATCATGTAAGCAAAGTCAACAGTGATTACAAGGTGTTTGGTTTCATTTCTTTGACATGTTCATGTTCTAGATGACTAGTCTATTCTTGGACTATGGTTTGACGTCTATTAAATTTTCACTGACAGCCCAAATTTGGCCTTGTTTTAGCCTAGACATCAGGGCTGTGTTTGGACGGCTATTACACGTCTTTTAAGCGCAAAATTGCTTGCTGGGTATATATATATATATATATATATATATATATATATACACAACTCTATCCGCAAACACAGTATACTCACGTAAAGCAATATATATTAACAGATCTCAACTGCTTAAAATGTCATCTATTGTTACCCAGCTCTAATCTGCTAAATGTGACTATAATGCATTAACATATTATAAACAATCATGCTGCTTCGAAACAATGTGTATTGTGAAAAGCACTATTGTGAATAAGAAATATTCATATGTAAAAGTTTTTTCTTCCAATATAGCTCACAAGATGCTCTTGTCATGCTGTATAATATGGATCATCAGGTTTTGCATAAACTTGTTGAGTTCATGCAGCTCGAGTGCATGCTGTCATTAAAACAAAAGGCCAACCCGAATACTGAATTCTGAAATCTCTATTATATTTTCAACTCATCTATATACTTTCGATCATATAATTTGTAGTGGTTTTATCAAATTGCCAAAATCGAATATAGAAACATTTTTATTAATGGTCTTTACATGGCTAACAGCATTCCAGAACAGTCATGCTTAAGTTCTCAGGGCAAAGGACCATGTGGATGCATGTAGACATGGAATTTTGGAATTCTGCTCATCACGCTTCTGTCAGAGGTAATGGTCTAAGTCTCTGCAGCTGCAAATTTACCTCGAATTACACGAACAACCAGGTCTATGGCAAAGATCCCAATCACACCCTCTCATGCCAACTAGTCTGAGGAGACTGGTGTTGCAGCAAACTAAACCCATCTGTCAGTACCATGCCAATTAAGCACTCATACTGGTCGGAGAGACTTCATATGGCATTATATCAGAGATTTTATGCTCTTTGTAAGCCTGTCCATATCACTAAACCAAAACAATTTGCTCAGATGTTTTCATGGGGCTTAGAGACATATTTAAAAAATAATAAGCTCACATGGTTAATCTCTATAATACTGGGGCTAAACAATTATCTTCTATCATTTTTGCGACAGCATGTTTACATAAATGGCACAAAACCGCAATCAATGCAATGTTTTTTTGTTCTTTCCCCAGAAGAAAGATCTAATTATAATTATATGTGAATTTGATATATTTGATTCAGTGGCCGTTTTATGATTCTACATATTCTAATGGCTTCTGCTGAAATTCCCCATCAGAAGAGTGTTTGGAAATACCCCTAATTAGTCAGTTTAATTTACTAACCATTTTATGAATTAAATTACAACAGCTTCGACAGATGATTTTAATGTGAATTTTGGGCACAAATTCCCAAAAATTCCCCCAAATTTCAAAAATGTAGGGATGCACTGATATGAACATTTTGGCTGATACCGATAATTCTGTGTATTTGAAAGCCGATAACCTATTGGCCGATAAATCTAAATCCAAATTTTTATATCATTTTTGAGAGCCTGATTACAAAAACAAAAGCCTCATCATTAAAGCCATGTCCCAAGCACACAATTATAATGTTCTCATTGTAATTTTATGTAGCCTATATGACAGACTTGCGCTGAACCATATTTTACTTTTTTGAAGTGATTTCAATAATATTTCAAGCTATTCAAAACCATCATGGCGAACAGTGTGCATCTGAAGTGTCTCAGCTGAAGGAAATAATCTATTATTTATCTGCCTTAATATATATCGGCCATATTTTCTTATCGTACTGATAACTATATAATTAAAAATGAACATATATTGGCCGATATATGGTGCATCCCTACGAAAATGACGCAGCTGCTCTTAGACTTTTCCATACAACAAAGGTGGATAATGCCTGTGGATACACCCTATCTAGGGTTCTTTGCAGGGCATCTAAACCATAAGAGGGGCTCGGCTGATTCTATTCTGAATGAACTATTGAGATGCAGTCAACCCAACACAGATTAATGACAATTATTTCAAAACGTCAAACAGTAATCGGCCACTGGCAATGCATGTAATCAATATAAAACGTCAACTAATGAGAAAAAAGGCGAGGCAACCCTATAACACAACCAGAGAGTCGTTTGCAGGCACCTTAAAATCCTCAACCCCCATTTTAAATCGGATTACAGTCCACATGGGATGCAGTTTAATAAAGTGATAATACACAGTGGGCACCGCTACCAAAACGACCCCATGTGAGAAGCGCGCATTGAACATATGAATAGAAGAATAATGCTGGTTACTATGAACCCATGCATCCCCATGATTAGACTGTACAGTCGATGAAGAAAGGTGTTGCACAGCATTAGAACACAGAATCAGCACTCGGTCAGCGACAAAGCCTAACCATGAATTGTAATAAAAGCGAGTCGCCTATCATTTCGACAGGACTGATATCAGACACAGAGACACTGTGATGGCTGAATTCATGAACACGAAGAGCTGGAATCATGGCCGCATGTCTGTTCTTTACAGATGGAGGGAGGAGGCGCGTTCCAACAAAGCATCCTTCAACCAAAATCGATTTACATGTGCTTGAACTTGCATACACATTCCATTTTTGAATAAACAGAAGAAACAACCTCGCTTGAATACAGTATTCCTTTTATTTGGAATTATTCTCATTATTCGAATTCTTCGAAGCAATCCGTGAATTAATAATGGAATTAAAATGACACATTGTGACAATAGCGCTCGCGATTTTAGTTCAACTGATAATATGAAAAGAAAGGTAACATGCAAGGTTTTACACGTCTAAGGGTCTTGAAAATGAACGCGTAATAGATTGGCATTTGGTGAAAAGTCCCATAAATACCGTTACACGTACGCTCGGTTCAGTCTGAATAATCTTGTTAGGCACTTAACGTATTTTTCTTATGAGACCGGGCATTTTCTCCTAATAAGAGAGTCAATATTCGAGCATATTCTACATTCAGAGCATTAGTTTATTAATGCGAAAGCCGCGCAGGCCCGATTTAACATGACTTGACCACAGCGGATTTAAAATTGCGACAAGGACATGCATGTTTTCTGTTTGATACAAATCTCCTTCGAATACAGTGCACGAAAACACTAAGAAATCGCATTTAAAATCACAAATGGCAGCTTTGACAGGTTTTACTTACCTGTGCACGCGTCGCTGTTATTGTCTCTCCAGCTGCAGTCGCTCACTGAGCGCAAGACTAGAGATGCAGTTCCTATAGCCGCCTGTTCAAGAGAGGGGGCGCTAGAGAGTCATGAGACAATACACTGGCTGAATCCGAAATCGCCCCCTATACCCTTAAATAGGGCACTATCTGAGGGGACAGCCATTTGTAGTGGTGTCCGAAACCATAGTGGACGTTATTGAGTGCACTCATTCTATCCCACATTGCACCGCAATAACGAGTGTACAACTGATGTACACACAACGGCTGTCCGAATTCGCTCACTTGTTTTCATTCTCCTTCAAGTGAACTGTATTAGTGGACTAAAGTAGGGAATACTGATTGAGGGTTTAGGGGGCGATTTCGGATTCAGACACTTTTTTTCTTTCTAATCTTTCATAAATCGCCGCGCTCATTAATACATTCTCCAAACAAACTTCTCAATTTGAGGAAAATCCAAGACTATAGGATAAGGTGCTGCTGTATACATTGGATTGGACCAGTAGCCTACGTGTCAAAACGTACGAATGAATTGCATTATACAACAAAACATAAAATAATGTGCCATTTATTTTAAAATGAAGATAGATTAATAATAGGTTTATTATATATATATATATATATATATATATATATATATATATATATATATATATATATATATATATATATATATATAAAATAGAGGGTGGATTAGTGTAATGTGGGACAGCTAAGCTTCAGTGCATTTAGGGGAGACCGGGGATGGTAGTAACACTTTTTGCTTGAGCATCAGTAACTCAGTGTTGTTTGTGCTAGATCTCCCAAACTTTGATACACTGTAGCCACATTTGTCTACTAATAAATCTCACTTGGATATGTAGCCTACTACACAATGTGAGTTAATGTCCGAAACAAAGAGCTCCGTTGTTACAACCTGGGAGGTTGTACAACAAGGTGATTTGCTGAAGATCCACACCATCTAATTTATGCAAGAACTTTATTGAAGAACAAAGAATAATCACTTTTTGAATAAAGTGAAACATTTAAAGTGACAAAAAAACATATTTCTTTTAGGAATACAGTGTTTGTGTGTGTACTGTATTTCTGTCACATTCAGTCATTATGTTGCTATCCACCTATTTTTAATTTAATTTTATGATATCACATAAAAAAAAACGCTGAATGGAAATGCCAGGATGCACATAAATTAAAAAAAAAAAAATGCACTCAATTTTCATCTGATAAGAAGACATGTGCATGAACTACGATGAAAACACATTTACCACATAAATCCCTTATATGCGCAACAACAAAAAACTCACGTGACTTTACCTTAACAGAGGATGTGATTGATAACTGGACTCATTGGAATCATTATAATGGGTTGGTTGTAAAAAAAATTTTAAGAACTGTAAAAAATATCCCCACCCCAAACAGCCATAACACAGCTAACTGTTTTAGCATGTGGGTTTGAAGTTAGCATGAATGCAAAGCATCAAATGAAACTATAGAAATAGCTACTTTATGCAAGTCAAATAATTGTATAATACAATAATTGCAAGGCAAAAAATAACTTTGATAAAAAATGTTACTTTCATTCCTAGAAATCAGTTTTTTGGTCATAAAATCTACAATGTTTCTCACAGTTACATGCCTCTTCTCCTGTGAGCTCAAAAAGGTGATGGGAGTGCATGATATTGATGTTATCACCATAGATCTTTTCTGACTTGTCTTTTCTGTCCCAATTTGAAGGCTCCTTCAAATGCAGCCTCCAAATGCATCCTTCGTTTCCAGTGAAATGAAGGATACAACAGATGGATCCTTTGCAGCCACAATTCATTGCGCGCCAATGACGACAGGATTTTTTTGAGAGAAATTTCCGAATTACACTTTTAAACGCAAGTATTGGGTTTCAACTTACTCAAATATCTAATGATACAAATGTAAAAATAAACAAAAACAAACTTTAAAGCGGTTAAAATGTTGACTTGTATCTTACTAAGATGCGATTATTTATTATACTCTTTATTATATACAGAAATGGACCACGGTGAACATATTTAGACAGTTTGTGAACACTGTTTTGTTTTCTGACAGTTTAATATAACTTTCAAAAAAGTCTAGTACACACACGCACACATACACTTTGTGTCTGTGGTGATAATTTATTCATGTTGAATGTAGCCTATTGATTTCCTTTCGCCTCTTTATAGCTCAGAGTGAATATTCATGGGTACTTACCGGTACTGATAACCAAGCGTGGATTTGAATGCCAGGTCATGGAAAACTTAATCATAAGGAAGGGCTACATCCGAAAACTTAGGCAGCTGACTTATAGGCAATGACTCTGTAGGCAGCGTTTGTGCGCGATGGTACCTCACGAAACTGATTTCGGACAGACTTCAGAGGCAGCGTAACAGTTTAACGATCTACAGTAAAATAGAGCATGCTTTGGGGTTAACTAAACAAATATTTAATTACTACAATAGTAATTTCTTGCTAGAAATGACATCAGAAGTGGAAAACGTTGGTCAAAAACTTACATTTACACACAAACTGACCAGCAGCCGCAACTTTCAGATGCCATTTCTCTTTTTCTAGCTCAACTGTCACAGAATGGAAAGCACAGGATTGTGGGATATCAATGGCAGTGAAGGATACATCTATGCTGCCTTCAAAAATCGATCAGATGAAGGTATCTCAGGAGACAGGAAGTGGCGCTAACATTGGATTCGGACGGGCCTTGATGCCTTCCTACCTTGGAATGCATGCTCCAAAGGCAGCATTTTTTAATTTTCGGATGAGTTCATTGTCACAATGGTTGATTGACGTCAGACAACCACGACTTCGTCCAAATCCCGCTTATGACCTTGATGAAAGAATAAGGCGATTTTATGTGAAGTTAGTCAAACAAAAGATACTGTTAGAATGACATACGTAGTTAAGTGATAAGTACTAGCTCAGCATCTTCCTTTTTAACTATCGCTAGGTCACTGGTCCTCTGAGAAGTTCCTCAGATTCGTCATTTTTTGTGGGAATTGGTCTATTTTGGTTTGAGTCTGCATTCCCCCAACTGTGATCCGCCAAACATGTATGGCATTTGAAAGTGGATTTGGTCATCGAGTCTTCTGCCGACTCACTTGAAGGTGTTGAAGTGTTGAGATAAAGTTCACAACCATCTTCATGTGCATCATTGGTCTCGCAAATACAACCTCTCCACGTCTGCGGGAGACTGCTGTGCTTTTTTGAGCGACTCATTGGCTCGATTTGTATCATCTTTTGCATCATCTCTGTTAAGATGGGCTAATGTTATTACAAATTCCCAATTTATCAATAACGCTATCATTAGCATCTGAACTTTCATGTTTTCAAGGCCGTGCATGGCATACCCAGATTAAGTTTTGGGGGGAAAAACTCGAGCCTCGTCGCAAACCTCCTGCATAAGTGACCAGGCCCAATCATTACGGGAAGATGGTAGGTCCAATTTATGTGCTGCCAATCGGCGCTTGCCTTGATGCAATGCATGTCGCCTAAATACTATTTTTTTTTATCTATTACAAACTTTTTTCCTTTAATAATCTTTAATCAAAAATGAGTGACTTAAATTTACTGTTATAAAATGAGATTATTGTATTGCGCGATTGCTGCTGGGATGACGTCAAAACTCGGAAGACTAACGCTGCCTTCACATGCTATCGGAATTATCGTAAATATGAACGCCCTCTCAAGTTGTATTTACCACTGGGAAGTTCGAGAATAATGGTGCATTCAAGTCATGTCGAAAAGATTGTATTTACGAGCTGAATGCACATGAATGCCACCACAAAGTTGTAAATACGAGTGGGAAGCTTGGGATTTTCTTTAAGCCCGATGTTTATGAGTTGTGGGCATGTCAGTGAGAAACGTGGCGAAATACCACAATATTTATAGGTATTTAGCAGCTGCAGTAACATTGTCAGGCTTTTTTATTTACTACTATTGGATACATCTAGATGCTAACTCCATCAGCCACTGTCTTGTGACTGTAGCTTTCAACCAGGAGAAGATGTCGTTAGGTGGCGCCCAACTCTCCTCGGACGTTTCGACCCTGAACCACAACGTCCTCCAGTTGGTTGAGGGACCTCCTTCTCCTTCCGCCTCAGTCTCTGAGATCTTTCTGCCCTTCTCAGTCTGCACAGTTGCCCTCGAAGTCCACTGGTCAGATCTTTTATGCCCTCCTTTTCTTCAGCACTTGCTCTTTTGAACTGCTTTTTGAGAGTCTTTATTTACCTTCTCAGATGCAAGATTTCTCTCTCCCTCCTGTTGGGTCGTTTTCCAGGTATTCCGCTGGTTCCTCCTCTGTGCCAAAGCGTTCTCTGTCCATATTGAAGATGATTGTTGTCATGCTGTCAATTTTCCTCTCGGCTGTCCCTGCTAATGTGGTCTCTAGAGCTCTGTCAATGTCCTGGTCTAGTTGGTTACATCCTGTGTTGTCATTCGATGGGGGCCATTTCACTTTCTTTCTCGCAGGTTCGGTGCCTGGGGTGGTGTTAGGAGAATACCTTCTGTGGCTTTGGGGTGGAACAGCTGCTGAGAGGTCTCCTGTGCTGTTGGGTGCTTCCTGACTGGAGTCCTCCTGTGTCTCACCAAGTGTCTCCAATGTGCGTTGCATCTGTTTCTCCCCTCTTCCACATTTTGTCCTGGATTGATGTATCTTAAGTCCCTTTGCATTCTTGCAAAACTTCCCGCAATGGCACTTAACTTCTAACACTTCTCCTGTAAGTGTGGTTTGTGCGAGCCATCTTGTTATTCGTGTGTTTTCCATGGCCGTTACCGTTGTGTCCGTCCCGTTGTGTCCGTCCCGTTGAGTCTCTCATCCTCCACCCCTCTTGGGAGACTCTGGGAGTATTGCTCATTGTTCTGTTTAGTAGCTTTTTCTGGTGTCCTCTTGTAAGTGCTGCGATTGAGCCACGCCAGTCTTTCCTGGAGGTCATCTGTCTTTCCATAGTCACCAATCTTCCTTGGTTGCCATCCAGCCTTTCCTGGAAGTCACTGGTGTCCCAGGGGATTTACTATTGGATACATCTAGATGCTAACTCCATCAGTCACTGTCTTGTGACTGTAGCTTTCAGCCAGGAGAACAACAAAATAAGCTAATTCCCTGCACAAAATATGATTCCATTGTAATATAACAATATAATATGTAACAATGAAGTTTACAGTGGTTTCATAAAGTAATTAAAAGCATTAAAAAGCAATACATACCTGATGCACATTCTTTGTTCTTCATTTTCTGGAAGTAGAGTTTAAAAACCTTGATGTATTTTTGTGTAGTTAATTAAGAGAAGTTACACCGCCACCTTGCTTTGACGAAATGCACTTGAACGCACCTGCATCTTGCATATTACTTATGAATGCGATAAACTGCAACATGCAGTATGGCGGAATATGTCCTGCCATATTGAAACTCGCCCTGCGTCCCAATGTGCTTACTATCCATCCTAAATAGTATGTGAGATTTGAGAGTGTGTCCCAAAGCATAGTATGTTGAAAAGAGTATGCCAAAAGTCCCCAGATGGTCTACTATTTCCAGTAGATTTTCAAAGTGTGGATCGGCTAGTATTTTGCTCACAACCTATTGCGCTTGGAGGAGGATTCGGTTCAGAACTGCTTGAGGAAACTAAGGTAATTTAATGTGGATAAAAAATGGATGTGTATGTTTTATAGATCCTATTTTGAGTCGCTTTTATCTTTTTTATTGTTGTACTGGTTTAATGGTGTAAGCGTGAAAAACAAAAACTCTCTTGAGAGGATTGTTTTTCAGGGAAGTAAAATAATTGGGAAGAAGCATATGAGCCTGGCCCAGTTATATTAAAGGCAGGTGTTGGGAAAAGCCCAGATATTGTTAGATGATTCCCACCCCATGCGTCATGAGTTTCACCTCCTCCCCTCTGGTATTCATTTCAGAACTCCTATTAGTAAAACAAATCGGTTTAGTCATGCATTTATCCCCTCAGCTGTAAATATCTTAAATGTTAGGTAATTTTTAGCAGGAAGATAAATTAAAATCTTTTTTAGATCTAATTTTTTAGATCTTATGCGTTTGTATTGTTTTGTATGGGATTGTTTTATGTTATATGCTTGTATGCTGCAACCAAATTGCCCTCGGGAAATAAATAAAGATGAACTGAAATGTTTATGAATATTATACAGTGGGTGCGACATTATCAGGTCACATGACCAGGAAGTTATGTAGATTTGAATATTTAAAAAAATCAGCAAAAATACACAAAATGAAAACAGAAAAAAACAACATAAAAAAAGAGAAAATTGTAAGCTTAACCTATAATTTTTATCACTGTAAGTCTTGAAGTCATCAACATTTAACATTGTTGCCTGAGAGGAAAGTGATTAAAGTTAATATCAGTTCATTTCAAAATCTCTGTCACTCAAGTCAATTTACATTTGAGAGAAATGTTAAATGAGCCTCCCACCACCAAGCACATCCTACAGTGCATCCGGAAAGTATTCACAGCGCTTCACTTTTTCCACATTTTGTTATGTTACAGCCTTATTCCAAAATGGATTAAATTCATATTTTTTTTCTTTAATTCTACAAACAATACCCCATAATGATAACGTGAAAGAAGTTTGTTTGAAATCTTTGCAAATTTATTAAAAATAAAAAACACAAAAAATCTTGTACATAAGTATTCCCAGCCTTTGCCATGACACTCAAAATTGAGCTCAGGTGCATCCTGTTTCCACTGATCATCCTTGAGATGTTTCTACAACTTTTTGTTTTGGAGTCCACCTGTGGTAAATTCAGTGGATTGGACATGATTTGGAAAGGCACACACATGTCTATATAAGGTCCCACAGTTAACAGTGCATGTCAGAGCACAAACCAAGCCATGAAGTCCAAGGAATTGTCTGTAGACCTCCGAGACAGGATTGTATCAAGGCACAGATCTGAGGAAGGGTACAGAAAACATTCTGCAACATTGAAGGTCCCAATGAGAACAGTGGCCTCTGTGGACACAGAGGACTCTTCCTAGAGCTGGCCGCCCGGACAAACTGAGCGATTGGAGGAGAAGGGCCTTAGTCAGGGAGGTGACCAAGAACCCGATGGTCACTCTGACAGAGCTCCATCGTTTCTCTGTGGAGAGAGGATAAGAACAACCATCTCTGCAGCACTCCACTAATCAGGCCTGTATGGTAGAGTGGCCAGACAGAAGCCAATCGTCAGTAAAAGGCACATGACAGCCCGCCTGCACCTGAAGGACTCTCAGACAGGTCTGATGAAACTCTTTGCCCTGAATGGCAAGCATCATGTCTGGAGGAAACCAGGCACCGCTCATCACCTGGCCAATACCATCCCTACAGTGAAGCATGGTGGTGGCAGCATCATGCTGTGGGGATGTTATTCAGTGGCAGGAACTGGGAGACTAGTCAGGATCGAGGGAAAGATGAATGCAGCAATGTACAGAGACATCCTTGATAAAAACCTGCTCCAGAGCGCTCTGGACCTCAGACTGGGGTGAAGGTTCATCTTCCAACAGGACAACGGCCCTAAGCACACAGCCAAGATAACAAAGGAGTGGCTACGGGACAACTCTGTGAATGTCCTTGAGTGGCCCAGCCAGAGCCCAGACTTGAACCCGATTGAACATCTCTGGAGAGATCTGAAAATGGCTGTGCACTGATGCTCCCCATCCAACCTGATGGAGCTTGAGAGGTCCTGCAAAGAAGAATGGGAGAGACTACCCAAAAATAGGTGTGCCAAGCTTGTAGCATCATACTCAAAAAGACTTGAGGCTGCAATTGGTGCCAAAGGTGCTTCAACAAAGTATTGAGCAAAGGCTGTGAAAACTTATGTACATGTGATTTTTTTTTTTTTCTTCGTTTTTTATTTTTAATACATTTGCAAAGATTTCAAACAAACTTCTTTCACATTGTCATTTTGGGGTATTGTTTGTAGAATATTGAGGAAAATAATGAATTTAATCCATTTTGGAATAAGGCTGTAACATAACAAAATGTGGAAAAAGTGAAGCGCTGTGAATACTTTCCGGATGCACTGTAGTTATTGGGCTTTTCGCCTCATCCAGGGGCGCATTAATGGACTATACTGGCTGCTCGAAAATAGGTTGCAACACTGCTCCTGGAGGGCAACCATCCTGCAGAGTTCAGATCAAACCCCAATCAAACACACCAAAAGCTGCTAAATGCCTTCAGATTTACTTGGAAATTACAGACATGTGTTTGATTAGGATTGGAGCAAAACTCTGAAGGACAGTGGCCCTCAAGCCAGAGTTGACCAGCCCTATAATGTTGAAGATGAGACAGATCAGCAGTGTAAAAACACAAGAAATTTTAATCAATGGCTCAATTTTAGAACGCTAGATATGTTATACATGCAGCATATTTTGCATATTACATACTTTTTTTGCATCACATAAAACACAGAAATATTGATGACTTTAGCTTTTTTTTAGACTTTAATAGGACAACATATCCCGGGAGATACAGCTAAAACATCCTAAAGCTAAAATCCAAATATATTATATATATATCAAAAATTCCTTTGGATATTTTGGTCCTGGAGGGCCACTGTCCTGCAGAGTTTAGCCTAATCAAACACACCTGAACAAGCTAATCAGTGTCTTCAGGATTATTAGAAAGCTGTAGGCAGTTGAGTTTCTATCAGGGTTAGAGCTTAACTCTCCAGGACAGCAGTCCTCCAGGACCGAAGCTGCCCTTCCCTGGTCTAAATCAGGGCTCTTCAAATCTTGCCCTGGAGGGTCAATGCCCTGCAGAGTTTAGCTCCAACCCTGATCAATTGATCAACCCTGACCATTATAAGCATAATAAAAACAGCAACATAAAATGCCACAGGTTCTCATCCCCACCCTGCTTCTTACCACAGTAATGTTAATAAATTAATAAATAAATACATTAGCTCAGCCTGAGTCTCATCGGATTTCTTTCCATTGGATGTGGAGGTGAAAATGACAACTCCCATGATCCCACGCTCATTCACGACGTCATCAAGCTACATCTTTGTTATTGTTTTGAATACGCGACCTCTAGTGGCGAAACTTACATACTGTGCCTTTAACTTTAACTCTTGTGTTATATACTGTATGTATAGATGTACCCGAGCCCCTGGAAACCACAACAAATTCCTTGTGTGTTTGCGCACACTTGGCGAATAAAGCTCATTCTGATTCTGAACTTGTGACAGAGAAGACTAATGCTGCCTTCACGTGCTATATGAACTATTGTAAATACGAGTTTCCTAGTTAAAAATTGGACATGAACGCTCTCTCAAGTCAAAATTTAAATGCAATGAGCTCGTAATCACGACTTCAGAAGTGGGAAGTGGGAAATTTTCGATAGCACGTTAAGGCAGCATATGAATTGACTTGGACTCCTTAGGACTCTTTAGGTTTTCTGAGATCTATTTTGTTTGAGGCATGGTTCACATTCTTATGAATAGCAAAGTTTTGTATGTTGGTTTGAAACACATAGGCCTAGTTCAAAGACATCATTTGAATAATGTTTGCAAAATGTAAATGTTATATATTTTATATTTTATTCTTATATTTTTATTACTATGTTTCTTGTTGTTGTATTTGTATGTGTGCACTGGAAGCTTCAGTACCAAGAAAAATTCCTTGTGTATGCAAGCACACTTGGCAATAAAGCTGTATTTCTGATTTCTGAAACATCCTCCTAAACTGTATCATCATGTTGCTATTACATACATTTTGCTACAACTGTTGGGTAAACAACTGAACACAAAATGACACACTGTCATACACCGGCTGAACAAGAGTCAACAATGTAATGAATAGATTTTAAAATTAAACTGATTTTAAGACAAGAACGGGGCATGTTGTCACGTTTTGTATTGTATTGTCTTAGTTTATTATTTAATAAACTTTTCGTTGGCCAAATAGTTTGACATTTTTCTTACCTTTTACCATTTTACAGTTTCATGAATTGTTTTGTAATTGTTTTTAGGTTTATTTTTAGTTGATTTATTTAAAAACTGTCAGGTGCCAATCATGACAACTTACCCCAAATGTAAAACAGTCAATGTTTGGGAAGTTAACAGTAACTTTCTTTGCCAAAACTTTATACAGAAATTGTAATCCAAAAACTTTGACGGCTAGCCCTGGTCTTGCCCAAATAGTCATTTCAGTTTTTCCTATAGTTTGGAAAACTTGTAGTTTAATGCACTTATGTAATAAATTAACTTGATATTTGCCATCTCATTTTTCCCACAACACACTCACAAATAACTTTGTACTCGACTCATGTCCTTCCAGTAATTACTTGACTGGACACTCAACTCATTTGTTCAGTGTGGGATGCTGTAAATTTACACAGTGAATGTAACACTTGGCTACAGCACAAGGTTTTTCTTAGAAAAGTCCTTTGAGAGAAGTCCAAAGACAAAGGGTATGGGTTTATCATATGTGTCTGATAAAAGTTCCTGACACTGGGGATTAGAGCAACCTCTAGTGCACTAGCCCCACCAAAGCCACAGTTGTATCCACCAACAGCTGTGTTGATTCTCTCTTGGCATAAACTGAAGTTTACAGCAGACTCCTGCATTTTGCCTCTTCTTGTTGCACTGATAATTTACATTTGATATAAAACAGCTTCAAAGCGGAGATTGAAGAACAGAATGAATTTAATCAGTTATATAATATTTTACAAAAATTGTTTTATTGATGTCAACTCTCACACACGATCTTCAGCTAACTTCTGCAAACATCCATGTGAGGCTGATACTGTACCTATAGGCCAACAGAAAAGATACAAAATAAATTAAAGTCTAAATAAAATGTACCAGCAAAGCATATTATAGTTCAGATCAGGACGTCCCAACAGGGATTCTAGGTGTTCATGATTCATGATGAGGTCATGAACTAGCTGAATTGAATGTGTATAATTAAAACTGAACAAAAAAAAAAAATCAGTTGCGTTCATTGTTTAATCATTATATTTATTGAAAGGTTAATGTTGATAGGCTGGGAAGCCCTGATTTAGATAAACTTACCAGAAACGGTCACTCATGCCATGACATGTTTTATAAAAGCTTGGAGAAAGAACATTAAGATTAATTGCAATAAGAAACTTTGTGTTATTAATTTTGTAATTTTGTCAGTAGAGGGAAGTATTGAGTAACTCTTCTTACCCTCATAGTTGATACAGCCATTTGTGTCCTCTTGCCCTGCCAGCAACCTATCCACTTCACCCTCAGACAACCTCTCACCTGAAATTCAGACAGTGTTCCAATAAGCAAAATTGTACATTTTTAGATCTCAATGTTTTCAACATTTAACCACACTGCTTAATGTTGGTCAAATATATGGATTTGGCATCTTTTTCCTCCATAACGCCATACCCAAAGTAGCAAGCACATGGCGGAGTTCAGCGCCCATGACTGTTCCATTGCCTTCTTTGTCAAAGACCCGAAGGCCCTCTACAAAATCTTCAAATGTGCCCCTTTCAGTAGACTTTGAAACTTGTTGAAGCATAGGCAGGAAAGTCTCAAAGTCAATCAGTTTGGATTCCATCTCTGAACGACACAATTAAAATAAAGCAATTAGTAAATTCTTAGATTTTATTTGACATTCTGAGAAAAAACATTATTTAAAGGGACAGTTCACTTAAAAATCCAAACATTAGACCCAATTTCCTTACATTGTATTTACCAAAATAATAAATAAAATATCATCTTTTGGGTTCCACAGAAGAAAGAAAGTCACACAGGATAGAAACAAGACAATGAGTGATGTGAGCTATCCCTTTAAGTTTCAATAGCACAATTGCAAAAAGTAAACGTTATATGTTATATTTATATGTATTGTACTTTCCAGCAGTGACTGTATGATTTTGAGATCCATCTTTTCACACTGAGGACAATTGAGGGACTCAAACACAACTATTAAAAAAAAGGTTCAAATATTGACTGATGCTCCAGAAGGAAACACGATGCGTTAAGAGCCGGGGGTGAAAACTTTTAAACAGGATGAATTATTCTTATTTTGTTTAAATATCAATATTTTTCATTTAGTACTGCCCATTAGAAGCAACAGAAGATACTTACACTGTAAAAAAAGTATATGACCAATAAGTTATGACAACATATGTTTTTACATTGTTTTAACTATAAGTTAAGTAATTTTATAATAAGTTAAGCAATTTTCAACTTTTTTTATAAGTTATAGAAGATACAACTCATTTTTTAAAGTCAGTTTAACATTTAACTTTTTTTTTACAGTGTACATGTTTCCCGGAAGACAAATTAAGTACAACCTTGATCTTCAAATTCAAAAAGTTTTCACCCCCGGCTCTTAACGCATCGTGTTTCCTTCTGGAGCATCAGTGAATATTTGAACCTTTTTTTAATAGTTGTGTTTGAGTCCCTCAATTGTCCTCAGTGTGAAAAGATGGATCTCAAAATCATACAGTCACTGCTGGAGAGGGTTAAAATATGCAAAAGATGCTGGAAAACTGAAGAATTTGCAGGACCTGGAGGATTTTTCTGAAGAACATTGGGCAGTTTAACTGCTCAGGACAAACAAGGGACTCAAGAACAACCATCACAAAACAAAAAACAGCCGTGGATCATCCAGGGAATGACACACAGTATTAAGAATCAAGGGTACATAAATTTTTGAACGGGGCCATTTTTATAAATTCAGCTTTTTTATTTTTGTCTCGTGGAGTATGTAAACATCTTTTATGTGAAATATCTTATTAAAGACAGTGCTAAATAAAAAATAACATGCATTTTGTACGATCCCTCCTATTTTGTTAAAATTATTCACATTTTCACAAATTCTGCAAGGGGTTCACAAACATTCAAGCAGCACTGTATACTCTTTTGTGTTAAGGTGTCATAATACATTCCTGCGGTTGGAATTTTTAGTGAGTCATTATGACAAGGATTAAAGGGATTGTTCACCCAAAGTGAAAATTATGTCATTTACTCACCCATAAGTTGTTCCAAACCTGTAAGAGTTTCTTTCTTCTGTTGAACACAAAAGAAGATATTTTAAAGAATGTTGTTAACCAGACAGTTGATGGTAGCCATTGACTTCCATAGTATTTTTTTTTTTTTTTTTTTCGTAAAATCAACTGTTTGATTACCAACATTCTTTACAATATCTTCTTGTTCAACAGAAGAAAGCAACTCATGCAAGGTTGGAACAACTTGAGGATGAGTAGATGAAATTTTTGAGTGAACAATCCCTTTAACAGGATCTCAGTATTCAGAGAATTTGTCTGTTGTTAATGGCATCTTTGACATTTGTGACAACCAACGCCTCAGTAATTTCTGTGACAGATGTGTGTTAAGTCTTTCCCTTGGTTTGCTCCTGAAGGATCCCATGGGATGCAGGAATAGCTTGAGTAATTTTAGATCATGATCAATGCACCTTGTTATACAATGCCCTGAAAAGTCATGCAGCTGTATTTTTCCCCAATTGTGTGTCTACCTTCAGGCTTTGGTTTCCCTAGAACATTCAAGACTTCAGCATTAGTTGGGTTCCGGCCCAAAGCTCTCATCACATCCCCACACTGAGCTAGTGATATCTTCATCTCCCCTGAGGGAGTCCTGGCAAACAACTGGAAAGCTTCTTTGAACTCTGTATAAGTGCAAAATAACATGTAATAGTTCATTTAAAATTAAGTTGATCAGATTAACTTTTTAGGCTGTTCCTTACCTTCAAGTTGTTCAGCAGTGAGATTACCCTGAAACCCAGAACAAGACATTTTGAATTTGCATCATCAGTAAAATATATCGCACTTGAAACACATTCATTGCTGATCTACTGTATGTACTTTACTGCACAAATGTTAGTGTCATACAGTAAGTTAAATAACACTCTGGCAGTTGTTCTGCCATTGTTTTTCCTGGCACCAAGAATAATCTCCCTTCATAATTCACAGTCTGCTTATGAGATCATATCATCCATATCTGTCTCCCTGGGAGTCTAACTTAGGAAGTGTATGAATAAAGCGGTGAGTGGGACGACCTCAGGGGCAGGTATGTGTAGATCCATGTAAAGAACATCTACTGGAATCCATGAAGCAGTATATATTGTACATTTCAAAATAGAAGATATTTATTGAGCACATTATTATTTATGACCTTTTAAATTAGAGACGTGTGTTGCACAATACTGTATATGTTGTTGGCCAGGGTTTGTATAAATGTATGGGCTCATATTGAATATTTATAGATCAGTATTGGATATTTATTAACTCATTGAGCACTAACTTGAAGAAATAGTGATTTAGGTGCACATGAGTTAGTTCTTGTGCTCAACTTTTATTAATCTGTACATTATAATGTTGTGCCTTAAAGGGTTAGTTCACCAAAAAATGAAAATTCTGTCATTAATTCCTCACCCTCATATCGTTCCAAACCTGTAAGATTTTCATTCATCTTTGGAACACAAATGAAGATATTTTTAATGAAATCTGAGAGATTTCTGTCCCTCTATTGACAGCTACGCAACTACCACTTTGACGCTTCAAAAAGTTCATAAAGAAATTGTAAAACTAATCCATATGAATTGAGCGATTTAGTCCAAATTTTCTGAAGAAGCTGTCAATGGAGGGAGAGAAAGCTCTCAGATTTAATCAAAAATATCTTAATTTGTGTTCCAAAGATGAATACAAATCTTACGGGTTTGGAACGACATGGGGGTGAGTGAATGATGAAAGAATTTTCATTTTCAGGGGGGACTAAACCTTTAAGTGTAGCATAATATTTATTTTAATTTTAGTAAAATGTATTTATTTGGACAGAATATCAATATCAGTATGTCCCTATTTTAAATAGGTGGACTTTTTGTTTTAATTATTTTTATTATTATTTTTATTTGGAGTACTTCTTTACTGCACAATTCACATTTTGTAATATTAAGCCTAAAATGTGTTTTATTATCACTATTAGTAAGGATAGTATGATCACATCAGTCTTTAAATGCAAGACATTTAAAGTGTACCTAAAGTATACATGCAATAGTTCCACTTTAGCACAATCAGATATACTTAAGTATATCTTTAGTTGGACCTCAGTACTAAGTGCATTAAGTACAAAATTAGTTGTTCCAATTTAGTTTAAGTATATCAATTTAGTATACCAAAAGTACAATTGCAGGGTATTCATATTAAATATATAAATATGTAAATGTATTGGTATATTTATTATTCACTAGAGTAATAAAGTGATAATCTTATTCATTCAGTCTTTATACAAAAAAAAAAAACAGTGTGTGCATTTAAATGTAGACATTTACCATTATTGTGGCCGCATCAATCCAGGCCATCGGACAACTGAAATACCATAAAATAACATTATACAACACAGAGACTTACTGCAGCGGCAGGATCGTTTTTGACAGCAGGATTTGAAGGAGAAGCTTGTGCTTTGTCTGGTTCCTCGGCTTCTGCCACTGGGGCTGGCCCAGGTGCAGGGCTGGCTTTTTCAGGAACTTTTGCAGCTGACTCTGGTGATGCAGTTGGGGCAGAAGCAACCGTTTCCAGTGGTTCTGCTGCTCCGGGAGCTGGTTCTTCCTTTGGAGCTGGGGTTGGATTTCCCTCTTTTTTGGGCACTTGCTTTTGTGAAGCCATGGTGGTGTAATCACAGTAAGTGAATGGACAAAATCTATCCTTGTTCAAATGTTTGACTGCTGTTGAATGGTACGGTTTGGAGCCCTAAATGTTATATACTCAGCCCTTAAATCTGCTGCACCTCCCCAATATTACTCACATTTCTAAAAAAGGAAAGAATGCTACGACTCCCATGCATCCATTAAACTTCACGGGATATACAATCCCCCCCCCCCCCCCCCCCCCCCCGCCCCACTTCATATTGTTATACCTTTTTCTGCCTGTTCAGAGCACCATCATCCATATTCCTCTTTGTCCTGTATCTCATGTGAGTATTTTCTATGTATTAAGCACTATAGATGGGCAGATGGGTATGACATTTTGTGTTCTGCTACTTAATATCATCATCATCATGAAAAAGCAGTAAGGATGACAGCAGTAGGAGTAGGGGCTGCTTTTAATAGACACAAATGTTGGAGCTTAACTGTACCCACAAATATTAACACCTCATTCACACCTGCTCTGCTTTTCCAAAACATGTGCGTTTTTCTTCAACTATAGACATTTTTGACCTTGTGAACTTTTAGACACACTCTAATTAGTAAATTAGCTGCTAACAATGTCCAGCCGCAACCGTAGACGTACCCATACGTCATAGAGAATTATTATCTCCAAAAGTCAAATCTTTCATGTTTTTCCACCACATCTCACATGATGTATTGTTTTTGATAACATTGGGATGGAAATTATCTAGGGCTAAACTAACTTTTGATAAAACTTTATATACAGGGTAGGCCCATATTTAACTTTTGACAAGAATGAAAACAAAGCTGGGAAGAATAAAATTACAGTGCGTTTGATGGATTGTGCTGTTTAAAGGGGTCCTAATATGCTTTTTCACTTTTTCAACTTTAGTTAGTGTGTAATGTTGCTGTTTGAGTATAAAAAAAAAAAGATCTGCAAGGTTATAAAGCTCAAAGTCCACTCCAAAGGGAGATATTTTATTTAACAGAATCCACTTTTCAAGAACTACAACGAATGGCTCGTTTGGACTACAACACGTTTTTTCATAGCTGCTGCTATGTCAAAGAGACACTGTTTTTTTCTCACCCCTTTTCCAAAACTCATTTGTTTGACCTTCCTAAGGCTGACGAATTTAGAGTGGTTAACATTTATTTTAAACACTGTTTCTGAACATTATAACCCCAACATTTATCTGTGTGCTGCACATTTTATGGAGAACAGCTTCCAGAAAATAAGAGAGTACAATCAAATTCCCTTTCAAGGAAAGTTTCACTCTGCGGCCATATTTGCAACACCTCTGGCAGCTATTTTGGGCATCCAAGGAATGGGGGAATCCTGAAATCTCAAAAACTGTTTGTTGAACTCATAATTAAGCATATTTCAAATCAGCAACAAAATCTGACATGAACTGTTCATGTTGTTTCTTATGCTCAAATAGCATTAAAAAGCGTATTTTTCAGGCTAGACATGCCAATGTGCATGTGCAGTCCTAAGCGCGAGTCTCAGGTTTCTTTGGGAACCGGAGCTTCTAACGGCAGCTGCAGTGACCCAATGACTTTGCAAATCAGTGATTGGCTCTTTTACTTAGAAGGCGGGACGTATTCTGCCATATTGCATGTTGCTGTTTCTCCCATTCATAACTAATAGGAGAGAACCGTCTTTCTATATCAATAGTCTTTGGTAGTGCAGGCTACGCACAAAAGCTTCTCCTGAAATGGAGCAGTTCCCACTTTGTCGGGACAATCTGTTGTTTGTGGATCACAACTTGTAAGTACATCTTATTTGTAGCTGTGTTTTCTATTAACAGTTCCAATTATAAGTTTTATGTTGTTGCTAAGATGTAAACAAAGGGCAAAGCTTTGCCTACAGTCGCCTGCTAGCCAACATTGTGTTGATATAGTGTTTACTGTAGATTTACTTTGTGATTGATTACTATTTGTTGTTTTCCGACAAATATCATGATTAAATGGTGTATAACATTGTATTTAAAATGTATAAGAAAATTACAACAACAACAAACAAACACCGCATGAAATCCGTTCTGGACAGTCCTCTTGTTTGTTAACATTCTTAAAGTGTCCCTATTATGGTTTTTCGAATATTCCCTTTCATGCAGTGTGTAATACAGCTGTTTGTGATTGTAAGCGTTCTGCAAAGTTGTAAAGTCGAAAGTGCACAATAAATAAAGTTATTGTCTCCCAAAAGAAAGAATAGACTCCTTAGACGCCTTAACGAGTTTGTAATTCGGATCCCACTGCGTGACGGTTCTACATCACTAGAAAAGACATTTGCATAATGTCCAATTATGCATAATACATAGTGTCATGTTGTACATTGTCTGCCTGCGAACAACTTGACCAGCCCTCAACTGTCATTTTACTGATGACTGCTTCCTAAATTTCGGAGTTCAACACGGGAAAGCCTCAGCTGAAGTTCATTTATGGTAATGGGCATTTAGCTTCCAAAAAAACCAATCACAACAGACTGGGCTGTCTGGCCAATCAGAGCAGAGTAGGCTCATGGAAAGGAGGGATTTAGAGAGACTGATTCATCCATGGAGTCGTATTTGACCTTTGATGCATGTAACCCTGTTGTAGGAGACCTCCAAAACAAAATTAGGAGCCTTTAAAAAACCATAGTAGGGGCAATATAAGTCTGAATCAGGCTTGAATTGGTGTGAAATTGACGCCATTCTTAATATTTACATCTTAGTAGAGCTCGCGGTTATGGTAAGGGGCGGGACGTTTCCCGAACATGCACTAAACGTTGCCATTCACAACACACTGGGCCAGCTAACCAATCACAGCACATTTCGTATTTCTGAAGGAGGGGCTTCATCGAAAACAGGAACTTTAAGGCAAGTTCGAGCCAGACTGGGGAGAGAGGTGCTGTAATAATGTAAAATATGTGAAAAAGAATGTTTTTTTTTTTGAACAATCAAGCATGAAAGCATATTCTAGTACACCCCAAAAACAAAATCAAGACTTTGTAAATTGGCATAATAGGACCCATTTAACAACATACCAACTGTTCAGCTGATGAAACGTCTATCTGGCAACAAAAAACATTTTAGTAGCAAAAACTCCAGTTTTGGGGAAATTCAAATTTGTGAAAATTACGTGATACAGAACCTTTATACAGTGTGTGCCATTGTAAAGAATGTAAGTCTATCCCTCACAGCCTCATTTTCATCTGCATTCAATTCAATATGGCATCTAAACTGACAGCTCTATTAGGGCAAAATTGTTAGTCATGAAGGCATTACACCTTAACTGAGGGGTAATTTGTGTAAAATTGGATAGAAAATAAAACTAATACAATAAATAATTAAATGCATTATGATTGTTTCACTTAAAGGGATAGTTCACCTCAAAATGAAAATGTTGTCATCATTTACTCACCCTCAAGTTGTTCCAAACTTGTATGAGATTCTTTCTTCTGCTGAACACAAAAGAAGATATTTTGAAGAATGTAGGTAACCAACTTGAGGGTGAGTAAATGATGACAAAATTTTCATTTTGAGGTGAACTATCCCTTAAAAAAGATTTTTGTTTATGGGTTGTCATACAGTATATAAAGTCTTAAACTTAAACTAGTCTTTTTAGTTTAAGTTATTTTATTAACTGAACCAATATATTTAGTTTTAATAAAAATCTACCTGAAGATGTGCCTGAAGTGCCTGAAGTTGAGAAAACACACAGATACTAAAGATACTAATGTGCCTGAAGTTGAGAAAACACACAGATACTAATGAATCGATAACTGTCAGTAGACATATTCAAACACATCGCTGACTTGTTTCTACACACACCAAAGAATATGAATACACAATCATTTTGTCATTTTCAAATTCTCACTTTCATCCCTCAGAACATCTCTCTCTCTGAATATTGTATGAATGCATCTTTCGGCTCATGATTGTCTTCTTTCAGCCTAACTTCAGCTCCTCAGGGGAAGGACATGCTTTAAAAATGAATGGATAAAGTGGCATGGTCCATCTGCATCATACAAAATAAACTGCTGTCCACAAGCAAATGAATCGGTTAAATTCCAAACCCTGTAAAGGACACACTAAACTGCATTAGAATCATAATTGTTTTTTAATCAACCCTTTTCAAAATATGTTTAATTACAATGAAATTTAATCTGTGGTTTGGAGTGACTTTGTCATTTGCATACCTCTGAAGTAATGTCATCCTTTTAACTCAGAAGAAGTGATTTACATTCACTCATGCAGTAAATGGTGCTGGCTAAAAGACTAATTTAACCTCCCTAGTGTCATGGAGCAGGCAAGTAGACAACAGATGACTGCCTTGAATGCCAAGGTAGACAGACAAATAAATAAAAGACAGCCTATTTTCAGTATTAACAAACGTTCGTTTCAAAATCAAGGTTCTATTAGATGCTGAATGTTGTAAAGATAATAGAAAGAAATATTTTTAGTTACTACTATTAGATTTGTTTTGAAAATAACAATGACACTTTAATGTCGTGAGGTGAGAAGGGCCCTGTACACCCTGAAAAGTGGGCCGTACCATCGGGGTATATCTTAAAAATTAAAAATAAAAAAGCACCATTCGACTATTAGTTTTCTGAAGCCATACAGCAGCTTTGTGTGAAGAACAGACCAAAATTCAAGTCATTAATCACAGGCAATCTTTGCAATCTTGCCTGTCATAGTCCATTGCTTTTCATTGTATTTTTTTAATGCAACATCTGTACAGAATAAGATACATATACTATAAGACAACACAAATCATTAATTAGCATTAACAGTTACAGGAGTTCACAGGAAAGCATTATGATGATGAGAATCAGTTAAATGTAGCTGATAATTTGATTAAGACTTCTGTAATCTTTAATTGTACCACTGTGGATGTCTTCAGGTTGTCTGGTTGAGTGGGATGGTGTGAATTGTTGGCCTGCAGTCAGTATTGGGGAGAGAGTCTCAGTGTCTTGTCCACCTCCTCTCCTGAACTCCCATGGTAATGTTTTCTCTTAGAACCCAGCACACATCAAAATTTCAACACATTAATTGTACTCTTTCTATGAATGTGGCCATAAAGTCCAATGCTGTGACGTACAGTAAATGTAAAATAAGTCTTTTTGATTTACAAACCCGATTCCAAAAAAGTTGGGACACTGTACAAATTGTGAATAAAAACAGAATGCAATAATGTGGAAGTTTCAAATTTCAATATTTTATTCAGAATACAACATAGATGACATATCAAATGTTTAAACTGAGAAAATGTATCATTTTAAGGGAAAAATAAGTTGATTTTAAATTTCATGGCATCAACACATCTCAAAAAAGTTGGGACAAGGCCATGTTTACCACTGTGTGGCATCCCCTCTTCTTTTTATAACAGTCTGCAAACGTCTGGGGACTGAGGAGACAAGTTGCTCAAGTTTAGGAATAGGAATGTTGTCCCATTCTTGTCTAATACAGGCTTCTAGTTGCTCAACTGTCTTAGGTCTTCTTTGTCGCATCTTCCTCTTTATGATGCGCCAAATGTTTTCTATGGGTGAAAGATCTGGACTGCAGGCTGGCCATTTCAGCACCCGGATCCTTCTTCTACGCAGCCATGATGTTGTAATTGATGCAGTATGTGGTCTGGCATTGTCATGTTGGAAAATGCAAGGTCTTCCCTGAAAGAGACGACGTCTGGATGGGAGCATATGTTGTTCTAGAACTTGGATATACCTTTCAGCATTGATGGTGCCTTTCCAGATGTGTAAGCTGCCCATGCCACACGCACTCATGCAACCCCATACCATCAGAGATGCAGGCTTCTGAACTGAGCGCTGATGACAACTTGGGTTGTCCTTGTCCTCTTTAGTCCGGATGACATGGCGTCCCAGTTTTCCAAAAAGAACTTCAAATTTTGATTCGTCTGACCACAGAACAGTTTTCCACTTTGCCACAGTCCATTTTAAATGAGCCTTGGCCCAGAGAAAACGCCTGCGCTTCTGGATCATGTTTAGATACGGCTTCTTTTTTGACCTATAGAATTTTAGCTGGCAACGGTGAATGGCACGGTGGATTGTGTTCACCAACAGTGTTTTCTGGAAGTATTCCTGAGCCCATGTTGTGATTTCCATTACAGTAGCATTCCTGTATGTGATGCAGTGCCGTCTAAGGGCCCGAAGATCACGGGCATCCAGTATGGTTTTCCGGCCTTGACCCTTACGCACAGAGATTGTTCCAGATTCTCTGAATCTTTGGATGATATTATGCATTGTAGATGATGATAACTTCAAACTCTTTGCAATTTTTCTCTGAGAAACTCCTTTCTGATATTGCTCCACTATTTTTCGCCGCAGCATTGGGGGAATTGGTGATCCTCTGCCCATCTTGACTTCTGAGAGACACTGCCACTCTGAGAGGCTCTTTTTATACCCAATCATGTTGCCAATTGACCTAATAAGTTGCAAATTGGTCCTCCAGCTGTTCCTTATATGTATATTTAACTTTTCCGGCCTCTTATTGCTACCTGTCCCAACTTTTTTGGAATGTGTAGCTCTCATGAAATCCAAAATGAGCCAATATTTGGCATGACATTTCAAAATGTCTCACTTTAAACATTTGATATGTTATCTATATTATATTGTGAATAAAATAGAAGTTTATGAGATTTGTAAATTATTGCATTCCTTTTTTATTCACAGTTTGTACAGTGTCCCAACTTTTTTGGAATCGGGTTTGTACTTCTTTAGAGCTGATCACCCGCACCTGCACTACTGAGGGATGGAGTAGGCTGAGTGTGCCATATTACAATGCCTGCTTTCAGGACAACAGCACAGAGCAGGAAGACACTGGACACAGAGTAAAAACCTTAAAGAAATCTTATTTGATATTATATGAATGTTGTGGCAAGCAGGGCGAGGCCGAGAGCCATGGGAACGGAGCGGCAATCGCACCACACTGGCCTCGAGTCTCACGGAGGAGCTCCAGAGGGATAAAAGGAAGAGTGACGACAGTGAAGGACAAGGCCTGAACTTTATGCTGTTGTTTTTTTTATTATGTTTATATGCGCCAGGTATCCGTGAGGTGCTGCCGCTTTACTGTCATTTTGTTGTTTGTTTTCTCTTGGGATTCAAGTTTTAGTTGAATGTTAACTAATGTTCCCGCCTCCTTCTTGTCTGAACCTCTAAACCTTGCTACGTTTGTGCTGAAAACCCAGGAGGAAGGAAGAAAGCACTATGGGAAATCTGCGATGCCATCGAGCTGAGCAGACTCTACTGCCATGGATGCTTGAGGCGGTGGGCTGGAGTGACTTGCTGGAAGATCGGACAAACTCGCTTCCATCCGCCTGGGTTCTGCCATCCGAGAGGAAGCGGAGGAGTCGCCACCTTTTGCCGTAGGCCGGAGCCAGGCTGGAGAGGAGCAGGGAACAAGGGACTCTCTCGCCGGCTTCCGAAAGCTGGAGCAGCCGTCACTGTCCACCAGGTATCAGATGAGTTAGAGGGCCGTCCACCGAGGGCTATCCAGCACCACCGCCAGGCATCGTGGAGTAGTTCACCCAGCTGGTGGAGGATTTTTTTCCCCTCTTTCCCTTTTCTCATCTCTGGCTCGCTTCATCCTTCCGTCTCCTTTTGTCTCGCCTCACCTGTCCTTACCCCCAGGTGCTGTGGCCACCGTGACGGATGAGCTCCTCCGTGAGACGCAATCACGCCAATGGCTTCGCTCTGTTCTCGCGGCTCTTGGCCCGCCCTGCTTGCCACAAACTTAACTAAGTGCTATGGATTATTGTACTTCTGTAAGGGTTCTAGGATCCTGTTCAAAGTTGCTGTACTGTGGAAAGTGAAGTGTGTAATTTTTTCACCACCAGCGTCACCAAACATAAAAATGATCTGCTTTCAAACAGGTTTTCTGAACACTCCCACTTCCCCCATTAGCTTTTAAAAAAAATGTTGGTTAGGAGTGAGAAATGCCACTTGGTTTGATATTTTATCGGATACAATGGCATCCATACATATTTAACCATGGCTTATGTGTTCAAATACGTTTTTGGGCCACTGTACTGTATATTTTTCTCCACAAATGTTTTGTGTTTAACCTGTGTTTTGGCATGCTTTGTATGTGACACCAGAGGATGGCGCTACATGTTCAATATTCATTGTTTGTATTAAGTCATCAATATCAGTTTTCAAACATGAGCTCATTTTCAGTCAGTACAGTAACATGCTGCTCAGTATTAAACAGTTTGCAAATCATGATGTGAATAAGGTAAGTTTAAGTAAACTCAAACTATTGCCCTATAAGCCGTTATGTTATGAAAACATTTTTTTTACACACACCACCTTTAAAGAAAAAGTTAATTTATTACATTAGATTAGATAAAATGGATACTCCAAGATGAATCAAGTGGTATCTAAACTTGATATTTTCCATTTTACTGTGGAAGCGAGAGTACTTTGCCATGGTGAAGTTGATATACACTGTTGGGTACGGCGTGTCCACTGGCTCTCTCTGTATTGCGGCCTTCATCTTCTGCATCTTTAGGTAATGCTAACATTAAACATTCAATTCTTGCTTCAGTGCCTTTACTCTTTCACTGCTGCATGCTGGAATTCAATTCTGGTGACGTTTTCCGATATTTGCTTCAAGGAATGCTGATATCATGTAATAGTGTCGCATTTTCATTCATCCAACAGAAAGCTTCTGTGTACACGGACCTACATCCACCTCAACCTCATTCATCCTGAGGGCTTTGGCTGTATTTGTAAAAGATGCTGTGTTATTCGCCGATGAGACTATCAATCACTGCACAGTTTCCACTGTACATTACACCAACCAAATGAAGATCAATGCAAAATAAATGCCATAGCATAAATCAGATATTCTAAAGCAACCATCTGCCCCTCTATAACTGAATGCTGTACTTCATCTGCCAGGTTTTGTGCAAGGCTGTGGTGACATTCTTCCAGTACTGTGTGTTATCAAATTTCTACTGGCTTCTCGTTGAGGGACTTTATCTCCAGACACTGCTAGTGTTCACCTTTGCCCGCAAGAGAACATTCTTCTGGTTGTATACTCTTATTGGCTGGGGTAAAACCACATTTTACATTACAGGAAGCATATTTTACACACAAACCGCTGATTATAGTGTAACTTATTCTTAAGTGTTTGATTCTTTTCTCTGTTTCTCTGTCTGTTACAGGGACTCCATCTGTCACAGTAATCATCTGGACATTCCTCAAGCATAGATATGACAATCATGGGTGAGGATGAGATTATTGGGGAGTGCATTTGGACAATTACTGTACGGGGAGTACAGTAATAAGATCTGGAGCTAACATTTACATTTATGCATGCGCTTGAGTGTATCATAAACACCTGTGTTTATGTGTTGGTAGGTGCTGGGATGGCCTGGACAGTGGCTACTGGTGGATCATCAAAATTCCCATTTTTTCTCCTATCCCAGTTTAATATTCAGTGAAAACTATAGATTAGGTATTTGTAGATTTATATGCCTGAAAACACTGTGACTCTTGTTTAGTGCACTGTAAAATAGTAACCTGCAATTGTTATAGTCAAGGTACACTATGTAACTTTTTTTGTTCAGAATTACATCATCAATACTTTTTCCAAAACGTGTTTTTGTCTTACCCTGATTCACTATGGTAAGCCTATTACACCTGTTACATTGACTCATGTATGGTGTCGGCGTGGCATAGTTTAGATAAAATTGTTTTAAAAGAAGGCGAACAGAGGAGAGTCTGCTAGCAAAAAGAGAACGCAACAGAGCTCGTAATAAATCATTGACTTTTTGGAGATGAAAAAGCAACATGGAGATGGCATTTTTATTACTCAGATGAGTAAGGTATTTAATCGAACAGATAAATTGCCATTTGTAGCTCTCTAAGAGATATGACTAAGAGTCATATTCATCCGCACAGTCACACAGAGCAGAAACACAACCAAAACAATGTTCTTCTGCAAAATGCATGCAGTTTTTTTAAACGCTAGACTAGAGGGTTACATAATGTACCTTAAAAGAGCCATTTGATTTCTACCCAATTTAATGTATAAAAATTAGTTTTGTTGGTACAAATTAACGTATTTAGGTTGATTCAGTTATTTTAAAAAAATGTATTTGAATTAAACCAATAAATTTAATGTTACAGTTTTACCAGATTACACTTGAACATCATATTTCTTAGAATTATTGAACAAAATAATAAAATGTTTGTACTTTTAAACTTTACAGGTGAACTTTCTAGTGTTTGTTAATATAAGCAGGATGATAGTTGTGAAGACAAAAACCCCAGAATCAAATGGAGGAGACAGGCGGCTTTACAGGTGAGATCTATTAAGTAATTAATATACATCTCACATAGATCACACTATGGGTAAGTTTGCACGATAAAGATGTACAGACGACACCATTGTCAAAACGATCACTGTTCACACAGATCCATGAAAACAATTAAAAACAGTGTATTATTCATGCCAGGCCAGTAGTTTGCGATGTTACTTTGTAAAGAAACACTATGTGCCTATAGATTGAATACGTAATACGCATGCGCATGATGTCTCCACTTTCACAAATTTGTGTTTTTGTAGTTTACATGGGGACTATAACGGTGTCGTTTTCAAAAACTTGCACTATGAAACACGTTTTCAAAGGTTTGTGTTTTCAGGCTGCCAAAACACAGTTGTTGTGCAAATGAACGGCCAAAACACATAAAAAGATTTGTTGAAAAACGGAAGTTGAAAGTTGAAAACGGTGTCTTGTAATTTACTGCTACTTGGGTTTTCGGCAATGTTACAGATACGTCACATTATATATAATAAAGAGCCCTGATCTCTTTTATCTACCATTACTTTTTTTAATCTTAAATGTGTGCTCACTGTGTTCTGTAGGCGACTAGCTAAATCAACTCTTCTGCTCATCCCTCTTTTTGGAGTGCATTACATCGTATTTGCTCTTTTTCCCGAGCATGTGGGTCTAGAAGCGAGACTCTTCTTTGAACTCGTGCTAGGTTCCTTCCAGGTACTGTTCAGGCATGCACTTATGGCTTAATGCAATACACAGTGCAGCCCAGGAATGTTATATTGTAGCCTACAAAACAAGAAATTATTGTGTTTTTAATGAACAACCATCGTTAAGAAATAAGCTGGCAAGATTTGTTGTTATTATCTCTCTCGTTTGAGGGGGTGAAGACAAGAGCCTAAGAGATGCTTCTATGGAGCCTGTTCATAAGCGAAACTGTGCCCTCTACTATAAATGTACTTGAAATACAAAAGCTACAGTATCTTAATATAGTGTCACTTTTAGATAAAACAATTTTAATCTTTCAGCAAAATGCAGAAAATTACTAATCAAGTATAAGATCCATAAAATCTCAATAAAGACATGACTCACAATACTAATTTTGGCATTTCTTTGAAGGGTTTCATTGTGGCATTGTTATACTGCTTCTTGAACACTGAGGTAAGATCTAATATATTTTTAATAGCATATGAAGAAATATTTTCTGGCCTTTTGTGCTCAATTAACTACTGGATTTCATAGGTCCAGAATGAAATAAGAAAAGAGATTGAGAAATACAAGTCCCGAACAGACAACAACACTTTTCAAATGGCAACGCAAGACTTCACTGCATAAACTTGAGGACATTTTATAACGACTGCACTTCAGCTTGCTCTGTCATGTTATGTTGTGATACCACTGTCATGATAATTACGTAGATATTTTCACACATCACGTGATTTTTTTTTTAAAGTCATGTTTCAGTCATGCATTCCACAGGATTTTGGAGTGTTTCTGTGGGAATTTTTGTCCAGTAGAGCATTTGTGAGGTCAGGCACTGATGTTGGACAAGAAGGCCTGGCTCGCAGTCTCCATTCCAGTTAATCCCAAAGGTATTCGATGGGGTTGAGGTCATCAGTCTGTGTGGGCCAGTCAAATTCTTCCACACCAAACTTACCCAACCATGTCCTGATGGACCTTGGTTTGTGCACTGGGGCACAGTCATGCTGGAATAAAAAAGGGCTTTCCCAAACTGTTCCCACAAATTTGGAAGCATAGCATTGTCCAAAATGTCTTGGTATGCTGAAGCATTAAGCTTTCCCTTCACTGTCTGGAAGTAAGGGGCCTAGCCCAAACAGCCCCATGCCATTATCCTTCCACCATCAAACTTTACAGTTGGCACAATGCAGTCAGGCAGGTAACGTTCTCCTGGCATCCACCAAACCCAGACTCACCCATCAGACTGCCAAACAGAGAAGCGTGATTCGTCACTCCACATAACTCGTTTCCACTGGTCCAGTGGCGGCATGCTTTGCTGTACACCACTCCATCCGACGCTTGGGATTGTACTTGTCGATGTGAGGCTTGCATGCAGCTGCTCGGCCAAGGAAACCCATTCCACGAAGTTCCCACCGCCCGGGTTTTGTGCTGATAGTAATGCCAGTGGAAGTTTGGAACTCTTCAGCTATGGAATCAGTGGAGCGTTGGTGACCTTTATGCTTTACAGTGACTTTACATGGTCTTCCGCTTTGTGGCTGAATTGCTGCTGTTCCTAAACACTTCCACTTTCCAATAATACCACTTACCGTTGACCATGGAATATCTAGCAGGGATAAAATTTGACTTTTTGCAAAGGTGGCATCCTATCACAATACCACGCTTAAATTCACTGAGCTCTTCAGAACAACCAATTTTTTTCACAAATGTTTGTAAATGCAGAATGCATGGCTAGGTGCTTGTTTTTATAGCCTACACCTTTGGCAATAGAGTGGTGCAGGTATGACGTCACTTTGTGAGCCAACCGGCAGTTAGCATCACACTGGTTCCCTCGTCAAAAACACAACAGGTTTTTTCCATAGGCTTTTGGATTATTGCAAAAAACAAGCTCTGTGATCAAGTTTATGATACTTACACGTTTTGTCCATCAAGATAATTTTCACAGATGAACACAACTTTTATGAATTTTGAAGCCTAAATGAAGTCGCCGAAGTAAAAAGCTAAAGGTAGACTATAAACAGACTACACCACGGTCGCTTGACTTCAATATCACCATCACTAAGCTTCCGACAACTCTTTCAGTTTTTATCTCAAAACATTTTCCCAGAAATTTACCTGCACCACTTTATTGGTCTGATTGAAACACCTGAATTCAATAATTAAGAGGTGTGTGTCCTAATACATTTGTCCATATAGTGTATATTTATTGTTTATTTAGTATATATTTATTAAAATATTTATTGTCAAACATAAGTGCATAATTTTCATAGCTAATGTGATGAAATGCACCTGTTTTACTTTGTGTGAACTGGGGAACTGAGTACATTTATCCAATAAATCACTTTGAGAGCGGTTGATTAAAAGCAAAAAATGGCTAAAAAAATGTAGGTGTGAAAAAAGACACTTGGTTAATATTTTACCTCTTAGTTTGACATTTTATTTGATGCAATGAGATCTATACATATTTAAAAGTGGCTTATGTATCCAAATACATTTTGTGGACATTGCATATTTGTTTCCACATTTGTTTTGGCATGTTGACAATTTGGCTTATACTTTACTATGTTTAATCATGTGTTAATATTAAAATAGAATTTTAAAATAAGGCTTAATTTAACTTCTATTTTTTGTATGTTTTTTTGTTGTGACACCAGAGGATGGCGCTACATGTTCGACATTCAGTGTGATGTACTACGTCATCAATATCAGTTTTCAACCATTAGCTCCTTTTCAGTCAGTTTTTACGTAACATGATGTGAATGTTGTGCATTAGACATTCAGTATTGCTGCAAAATCATGATGTGAATAGGTGCAGGGGTTTTCTGAAAAGAATGTTGTTGAATTAGCATGTGCAGTTCTTCATCCCTTCCAAGAAGCATCTGCAACATTATCATCAGTGGGAGAGATCAAGTACATTACATTTCTGCTCAGCTGCCTCATCTACTTTAAACGGTCGGTGTGTGCGTGAGAGAAAGTGTGTGAGAGACTGTCTGTGTGTTTTAGCCTATATGTTTCATACGAAAAATGCTTTGTTTTGTTTGAACTGTTAGAATTCACAATTTAGGCTATTATTTATCTATAACTATTTATTAATCATGAGGGGGAAAAAATAATATAATAATTTAAATGAAATCTTAATCGATTACTTCTTGGAGAGACTAAACTTTTTTTCGCGCCTTTTTGGTCACAATACTCGTTTCAACGGCTGAACTCTTTAGCATTCGATAGGCACTTTTTGTAAGCTGTGTTATAATATTCCTTAACGGTATATGTTCTTTTCGTTAGGTTCATTTCACAAAGAAGAACATATTGTTTATGTATTCCTTCATATTACAACCAAAACCCTTTAAATACCCCCCGTGGGGGGAGGACGAATCATTCTCTATAAGCAATACATAAATTGTTTTAATGTAAAACAACCCATAAAAGCATCTGCCCAGGAAAGGTAAAGTAGAAAGCGTGTTTTACTCCCCGCATATGTAAGAGTTTTCCAGTGATGATCCTCTATACCTGCGGCTCAATCTCAGGTTTCATTCAAGACGTTTATGCGTCAGCAACAGCTGTCCTGGAGCTCGCGCTGGCCTCGGGTAAGAGAGACAGACTTCAGCTGGAAGGAAGACCAAAGACCGAAGGTTTTGTGGAAATATTTACCTCACTGTGAAAGGTAAAGCTGTGGTCAAGTGCACTGCATGATGCATAGGTCAGTCGGTTGACGGCAATGCTGTGTCTGTATCTGTAAAGCTGCAGGATTCATTTTGGCCCCCAGAAGTTTTGATTTCAGTGTTGTTTTAATATGCTGTTGACCATGACTTGACAGAAGTTTAGCTTAATAAGAAGCTTGATATGAACATATGAATGTTGAGGATGAATTGTGATGAATGTTAATTTTTCATTATTTAAGATGTGTAACAGCAATACTAGTAAATTAGATTAGTAGAATTTTAAATCATTAAAATGGGAAGTGGGAAAGATTTTGAATATCTCTCTCTGAAATACTTAATTATGATTGGTCAATCATGGCATTCTGCTGGCAAATATTTTTGTACAATGACCACTAAATCGTAATTGAACATTGTCCCAGGGTAACTATTCTCTGCGTAGCTGTGCTAGTTTCATGTCTCGGAATCATGACCTTTCATTTCAAACAATAAAATAATTTAAAAATAAATAATAAAGGAATATTGAAACTCAATTAAATATTCATGTCTATTATTTTGTAAGCTGGTGTGTAGCAGAATAATGTACACTATCTTTAAATTTGCATTATCCTTTACATAATAATTTAATTTCTCAAAGAGCATTTTCCAGTTTTTCACTTTATCACTGATGTTTATTTGCTCTCCATCACATAAATGTATATGTGAAGACTGCATAAGTTTTCCACTCTAAAAAATGCTGGGTTGTTTCAACCCATGTTTGGGTCGAATATGGACAAACCCAACCATTGGTTTAAATGAACCTATAGGTTTAAACTGTTTAATTTAAACCAACGGTTGGGTTTGTCCACATTTGACCCAAACATGAGTTGAAACAACCCAGCATTTTTTAGAGTGTAATGTGTCAGGTCTATTGTTCCAGCAGATGCTGACTGTGTAGTCGTAATCTTTTTCCCATCCAACAGAGCATGGAGTCAGAGTTAAATATAGCCTGGGTCTTCATTTCAGGGCTCGGCTGATGATGCTCGTAGTGCTCAGTTGTACCCCACCATTCCTCCAATGTTAATCCATGTTGCCCTGATCAGAGGTGTAGGATGATGGAGACTCTTGGACTGTTGGTCCCGAGATACTTGTCAGAAGCACTCAGATCGGATTTTGCTTAACCCCCCCTTCAGATTTATGCTCTTGCCTTTCACAGAGGTACCTGTAGGAAGTAGACTTTGTCTCATGTAGTTCACAGAGGTGCCAGCTAACTAAAGGTTGTTTAATACTGGATATTGCTTGTGACTGAAATCAAAGGAGATGCTTGTTTTTAGTTTTATCGGTGACACCGCCATGTATGTGACACCGTCATGGATATATGGAGGGAGCAACTGTTTATGGCATCATTCAGTGACATACTAATTATTTGGTATTGATTCTGGTGAATTAGAGGATGTGTTGTGTTGAGAGTGTGTGTGTGTGTGTGTGTGTGTCTATGGGCGAGTGCTGGGCATCACATGTTCTTGGACGCAAAAGGTGTTGGTTTTAGGTTTCTTTCACCGGTGAAACCATGTGATCTTCTGGCAATCCCCCTACCAGCACTCTCCTAATGTGTGCAAAAGGGGACTCAGTGTTGAAGGTGCAAACATAAATTTGACCCATTTCAGCCACCACACATTTTGCAGGTTACATTTCCTACAAGTATCTTGTCACTATTATTCTATCTATTCTATTAAGTATCCTGTGTGAGAAATTGCCAAACACAACTCAGTGTGTGAGTGAACTGTCCGAATGAATCAAACTGATTTGCGAACAAATTCAGACAAAACCTTACAAAACCGTTCATCATTAGTTCTAATTCTAAACACACATGACATGATTGCTGTATTATTAGGGATAATGTATTATTAGGGATAATGACTTGCAGGGGTGCGTTTCCCAAAAGCAAGTGCTCACAAGTTCCATTAAATTGTGTTGGTAGCGATGGAACTTGCGACCATAGTTGGCTTTGGGAAACGCACCCCAGATCGGTATGCTATATTGGCGGAAGTACCCACTTTTTGGTGTGTTCGCACCACTGGAACTGGGAACGATTTTTGTTATAGGAAAGCCATTTGGGGGGTCTAAATTAGCTCCTACTTCAGAGTAGGGTCTAACCCAGCACAATAGGAACTGTGATGTAAATGTACGTTGATTGGCTGAACGTATGCCATACGACACACCGGCACACACCATTTTTAAAAAGCCATGTAAACACAGTTTATACTTACTCTACGAACATGGAATATGTAAAAAAAAAAAAAAAAAAAAAAAAACCGTGATAGATAACATTTACCTGTCGCCATTGTCTGTGGTGCTGTGTTCTTTTCTCAGCCTCAATACACTATATTGCCAAAAGTTTTGGGACGCCTGCCTTTACATGCACATGAACTTTAATAACATCCCATTCTTAATCCGTAGGGTTTAATATGGAGTTGGCACACCCTTTGCCGCTATAACAGCTTCAACTCTTCTGGGAAGGCTTTCCACAAGGTTTAGGAGTGTGTTTATGGGAATTTTTGACCATTCTTCTAGAAGCGCATTTGTGAGGTCAGGCACGCGAAGGCCTGGCTCGCAGTCTCCGCTCTAATTCATCCCAAAGGTGTTCTATCGGGTTGAGGTCAGGACTCTGTGCAGGCCAGTCAAGTTCCTCCACACCAAACTCGCTCATCCATGTCTTTATGGACCTTGCTTTGTGCACTGGTGCACAGTCATGTTGGAACAGGAAGGGGCCATCCCCAAACTGTTCCCACAAAGGTAGGAGCATGAAATTGTCCAAAATGTCTTGGTATGCTGAAGCATTAAGAGCTCCTTTCACTGGAACTAAGGGGCCAAGCCCAACCCGTCAAAAACAACCCCACACCATAATCCCCCCTCCACCAAACGTTACATTTGGCACAATGCAGTCAGGCAAGTACCACTCCTGGCAACTGCCAAACCCAATCTCGTCCATCGGATTGCCAGACATAGAAGCGTGAGTTGTAGAAGCAGTCTGCATGCCTAGGTGCTTGATTTTATACACCTGTGGCAATGGAAGTGATCGGAACATCTGAATTCAATGATTTGAAGGGGTGTCCCAATACTTGATACCGCAATATAGTGTATGTAGCACTGCAAGTTATCTTAATAGATTTCGTCTGCTAGCCTTCCTTTTTGTACTTTCTATCACATAACTTATACGTCTACTGTACATTCAATCTCCGTTATCACAAAACCCACGACACACAATAAAAACACAGCTCTGAAATCTGATCATGGCATCTTTCATCTTCTAGTTGTTGACGTTGTTGAATACCTCGCTTAAATGGCGTCGCTGTCGGCCAGCTTACCAGGAAAATAGCCCTAGGAGAAAATGTAGTTCTCAGCGGACTGCCTGGTGGCTAGTTCCTATAACTGAGTTCCTATAACTACCCAGTGCGAAAGCCCTTATACTGTAGTGTACCATATTACAGTGCCAGTATTCCATCATTAACACCCCCATTGTTGGACTATGACTTTCTTTCTTCTGTGGAACACAAAAGGAGCTGTTAAGGATGTGCTCTTTTAAACATGCTCTTTTAAGTACAGTACAATAAAAAATGTAGTGTCAAAGTGACAAAAAGGACAAGAAAAACACCATCAAAGTAGTCCATTTGGTCAGAGATGTGGCTTATGGAGGCAAACCTTGTTTAATTCCCCTCTCCTCTTTATCATGTTGTTCAGTAAGTTCAAATTTAAATTCAAACTTGCTGTGTCTCGAAGGTGTGCAAGCGTAAATGTTATTTAGAGCTAAAGAGAGAGGAGGATTTTTAGCAATAACTTGAATGTCGGTCTGTTTCTCACAGAAAGATATGCTGTTGCAGAATACTTTAAATATTGTTTATGATTATATGGACTAGTTTATGCTTTTTTGTATTGTTTAGCGCATTATAGCCACTGGTCACTGTCCACTGTTAAGAAATTAGCAGCTTAGACATTAGGCAAATATCTACTCAAAATATCTCATTTTACACTGAAGACAGAAGACTATAATGGTTTCAGATGGCACGAAGGGGAGTAAATTATTTCTGTAGTGTTGACATGCTTGTATGTTTGACATGCTGGGGCTTTCTACTACATATAGATCCTTTACCATTTCCTCACAATGTATAGAGACATTTTTCACAGTTTTTTTTATAAATATCCCATACATGTCTACATCCAGTAATATTAATAATCATTTAAAGGGGACCTATTATGCAAAATTAACTTTTGTAATGGTAAAAATCCACCCACTTCTTTTTTATAATCCATTCAGAATCGTCCAGTTGCATTCTAAACGTTGTAACTTCTTCCTGAGTCTCTCCATCAGTGTCCGACTCCAGGTTTGCCCATGTAAGGCTGAACAACGCTACTGACAATTTCTGGCATTTTGGCTGCGTGAGATTGTCCTGTTTTGTTGTTGCCAGAGTATCTGAAGCACGAGCTGTAAAGGCTCCGCCCTCTTCTGGAAAGGGGGCCAGGAGACGCAGCTCATTTGCATTTAAAGGGACACACACACAAATGGTGTGTTTTTGCTCACACCCAAATAGGGGCAAATTTGACAAGCTATAATAAGTGATCTGTTGGGTATTTTGAGCTGAAACTTTCTGGGGACACCAGAGATTTATATTATATCTTGTGAAAAGGGGCATAATAGGTCCCCTTTAACTTATATCTGTTTATTAATGGAAAACAATTCATATTAGTAATCATTGTATGGAGTTCCACATTTTAATAAATAGATATACAGTCCTTAGAAGGTGAATAATCCTCATATTTGGAATGAAATTACCATTATTTACAAAGTGATTTCAGTTGATAGCAGTAAGTTGATGCCAGTAAGGCTCCAGCATTCCTGTGTGATGCCTTATAGAGACCGGAGAGCAAGGTTAAGTGGACATGGCAGTGTTAAAGAGAGCAAAGAGAGGCATGTATATGACCCTTTAAGAAGACATAGGTCCAGAGCACGCCTCATGTCATCATGCTATGGTAAGAATTCTCTTGTTTGTACTACTGATCATTTGTTTACAACTTACCACATAGGTATAAGTACAGGTGTCAAGAGGTCACAAATGGATATAGTCAAGCTATTCCTGATCTTATTTAAATGAAATGTAGAGGTGTTTTGATTTGTTGAAATGTCAGTTGTGTCAGGATAGTGTTAATGCTATTTATGCTTTTCAATCCTGGAATACTGCATGTTCTCTCTTGTAAAAATAGGCCCTTTGGATGTCAGTCAGTGACACTGTTTTATGAGCAGCATCGATCATGTGTTAAAATCACAAGCGGTTCCCTATGTACAGTTACCCCAAAAATTATTTGGACATTGCAGATGACACTTTGTTTTGCACTTTATCTAATGCTTTATCTAATCAACTTTTTGAGCCATTTTTGCAGTTAGGCAAAAATAGGTTTATGAAGCATGGGTTTTTACAGGTTCACTTGCACTTGAAAACCCGACACAGGTTCCTCGGACATTATATTAGTTGTTGTGAGTCTCCCAAATGAATAATGCCAACTTTCCATTATTCATTTTTTGGCATTTAACAATATTTGTATTTATTATTTAAAACATTAAAATGACAACATTAATATACCCCCTAAATCTGCATCTAATCTAGGTGTAAATTACAAACCCTCCCCTCCCTGATGTGTGCAGGGCTGCTGGTTATGCTGACGTCGCTGCCCTTAACATTAAGGTTCAGTCGGGTTCTAAAAAAGTTGCTGTTGAGTCGAACTCGGGTCTAATTTTATCAGGTCTGTCTAAGGTCGGGTTTTTCTTTATGCATGTCAGATTTGGTTAAGAAGTGATTTGGGTCAATTCGGGTCAGGTGCAGATCTCTAGAAAGTTAACTCAGCTCAAGTTATTATCTTTATTATCTTCAATGAACATATTGCTTTATAATTTAAACCATAACACATTTAGATTTTTTTGTGTGCTTAATGCTTATGCTACCTTTCTTAAAAAATACATGACAGATTTTTTCTAATCTATGCAATTATGTGTTTGTATATTAGTGGACATTTCCTATATGGTTCATTATTATCTTTTACATCTGTGTTTTGCAGACAAACACTGAGCATCAGTCATCTGAAAAAGCTTGGCAAGGATCACTCAAATGAAGAGAATCTTTCACTATAATTCTGAGTGCATAACAGTATGAGATCTCTATTTGCATGTTGTTCTTGGGTGTAAGTACAATAAGATGCAATACAAGCCACACATATTAGCATGTCATTAGACAGCATTAATAACTTTTTCTGTCCTATAATTTAAACTTCTGTCAGTATCACTAGTCTTGCCCTGTGTGCTGGCTTTACACAAATCCCTATTGACAGCTACATGAGCAAGCTGCCGGACTATCCGGTGGTATAGCTCTTACTTGTTGAAGATCTGATCTGCTATAATGCAATCAGGAAATATCTTCAATAAAGACTCTGCAAGAAGTATATTTTAAGGCTTGGGGAAAACTGGGCCCCTGACCTGATAGAGACTTAGTAGGTAGTCACATGCACGCGAGGGAACACAAACAACACACTCTTACAACCATGTCTCTAAAGGACAACAGCGCTGAGTTCAACAGACGACAGAGATGAATGAACAGATCTGAAACAGCCTCTCCTGACATGTGAATTCTCCGGTGTAATGCAATCTCTTGCAGAAATACAGTGCAGTGATTGGAGTGAACCATGGCTCTGGAGTGAACGAGTTTCTTCTTATTAATAATGCGCACCGAGCTGCTTAATAATGAACTGAGTCACTCTGAGACCCTGAGACCACTGTTATTACAAGTCGCACACGCGCGCTTCACTTTGAAACACGCAGTGCATATATTTACATAATTAAATCGCAGCCTTTGCAGCCTTATCGTGCAGCCCTAGACTAAACTGTTTGTGTCTGTCTATGTGTGTGTCATTCACTGAAACGTAATTTAGCTGCAACCAAGGGACTTTGCGCGACCCACCTTTTCCCACTCTTTGAACCACTGTTTGAAAACCCCTGATACAGGAGATTTTGATGGAGAGCCCCATCCAGGATGGCATAGTGAAGCTTAATATTGGTGGGAAAATCACATAGAACATCCTCCATATTTTGGCAGGAACCTCTTAAGGGGACATGTCATGTCAACCTTGCTCTTTTTAAAAAGTTTGCTGGACAGTGTAGACAAAAGCTGCAAAAATGGGTCAGAAATGGTGACCCAGAAATGCTAATGATGCCACAACCAGTGTTAGGGGTAACACATTGAAGTCATGTGAGTTACATAAAAAGATTACTTTTTCAATTACTTTTTTATTGATTGACACCTCTCCTGTTCCCATGTTGAGAGAAATTGGGAGTAAGGCATTCTGTGCGCGGTGTAAACATGATGGTTATTGTAGAATTTGAGCATGCATTTACTCATCTCACTTCCACAAAAAGAAATCAGTTTTCAAAATTAACAAAAACAGCGAAATGCAAACTATTAAGCAAACCTGCAATCATTAAAATGCTGAATAATACATCATTCATGTATTTAATCTCACTTTATTAACCAATGTCTTTGCTGTTGACCTTCGATGATCCAATTCATCCAAACTAATCAAAAATGACTTTGGTTAAAGGTCACATTTGTGTTTGTTTTTAGTAAGAGTGTTAAACTTTCTTCTCCTGATTCATTTCACTTTTGGTGTGGATGGGTCTTTATATTTGCCAAAAATTGAGCTTTTTTATGTTGTTATTAAAAAAAACAAGCAACCAAGTCCAGCCCAGGTGAGAAAAAGTAAGGCAAAAGTACCGTAAAGCATTACTTTCCATAAAAAGTAACGCAATTAGTTACTTTTTAGGGAGTAACGCAGTATTGTAACCAAGCGGCAACCTCCCGCGGTCTCTCTTGAAGCCAACACGGAAGTGACTTAAACTGCAATTCAATCGACTGGCCGCTAGAGACAGGCTCCAAAAGGGAGTCAAATCTGTATCTCCCCCATGTTAAAATGCCCAACTTTACAGCAGAAAAAAATATGTTTACAGCCTGGTACAAAAAGGTTGTGGTCTATATAGCTAATTTTGCACTTCATGACAACTGTGAGGGGGGTGAATTTTAAACTGATCCGTTTAAATTATATTAAGCCTTAAAGTTCTGCATAGTTAAGGGCGTGGCCACTTGAGTGACAGGTGGATTGCCACTATGGTGGAGCTAGGCAGCCGTGGTTTCAGCAACCAAGAACCTCAGCTCCACCCACGTGCACCCACCCGCCTCTTTGTCCATTTTCAGTTATCTGGGAGTGACGCGCGGTGACACGCTGCCAAGATGGCAACGGCCAACTTTATGCTTCAAAAATGCTCTTCAGAAACCTACGGGTGACGTCACGGACACTACGTCTATATTTTTTACAGTCTATGATTGTAATGCATTAATTTTAAAAGTAACTTTCCCCAACACTGGTCACAACTATGAGCAGAAACTTTTTAAAGAAAAGCGACGGGCTGAATTAGTGACCTGCTGTGGAAACTCAAGAAGCTGTGCGCTGTAATCGGTGGAAGGATCTAAGCGTGGGACCATTTATTTCTGATGGTTAAAGGAGTCTCATGCGTAAGTCTAGGTGTTGGGCGATGAGGTGTGGGCCGGAGCTGAGTTGGTGTGTTAGCCTGTTTATTGGTGCGATGCGAGTGAGGCTGGAATGAGCAGAGTCATCACACTTCTGTAACTCGATGCTCAACCGTGATGGCCCACGGCAGCTGAGCAGCAACCATATCAGTGTTTGTGTGGTACGCATGTGTATTAGAGTGATGCAGAGTGTAAGTCTCCCAGCACCTCTTGCCCTGTATACTTGGCCCCCCATAAAGAAACACTGAATCCTTTAACGTGTACGTATGTGTGCGTGCCTTGAACTTGTGCCCATGTTATGTATGCTGTACGCTGCCCTACAAAGGCAAACTTCATTACTACTGAACCTAAATGCATTACAGAACTGATAATCAAGGCTTTTTTTTTGTTGTTCTTTACGAAATTTGGTCACACTTTATAAAAGGTCCCATTAGTTAACATTATTTATTGTATTAACTCAAATTAACTAATTATGAACAAGACATTTAACATATAAAGAATTTATTAGTTAATTTCAACATTTACTAATACATTATTAAAATCAAAAGTTGTATCTGTTAATGTTAATGGAGCTAACATGAACTAACAATGAACAGTGTGAACTAATGTTAACAAAGAATAATAACTACTGTAACAAATCTAGCTACAGTATTGCTCATTTGGTAACACATTATTTTACAGTGTCCTTGTTACATGTGCTTACTATAGTAATAATGGCAAATTATGCATAATTACACTCAATTGACCTTAAACCAAACCCTATTCCTAATCCTAACCCTAAGTACATGTAGTTAATTAATATTAATCAGTACTTAAATGTATAATTACACTGTAACAAGGACACTTTAAAATAAAAGTTCATTGTTAATGTTAGTTAATGTTTTAACAAACATTAACTAACGGGACCTTATTGTAAAGTGTTATCTATTGTTCTTTACAGATCTTTTGCACTTTAATCTGTTTGAAATATTAATTTATATTTTTTGTGTATTGTTTTATTGTATTTAAAGAGTTCTTATTGCTACAAGAAAAAAAGTTATTGAACCTAAAACAACACTTTTTTGTAACTTAATTCAAATACAGTGATAAAAGCTTCGGGAATTATTGTGATTATGAAAATTGTATACGGTCACGTGTCTATTATAGTTCATGTCAGCTCAGGTCCATTAAATAATGTTAACAAATACAACTTTTATTTTAATAATGTATTAGTACATGAACTAAGATTAATAAATGCTTTAGAATTATTTTTCTTAAAGTCCCCCTGTAGTCAATACTTTTATCCCTTAAAACTCATCTTTGATCACCAAAATTACATATTTAAATGTGTTTTCCTGTGAAAAAAATGTATTCATGCCTTAAAATAGCTTGAATGTAACTCTATACCCTTGCTTCATTTAGTATATGTGATGCAAATGAGTCCCGCCTCCACTCACTCACACCAGCTCAGAATACCTGATCCACTCGGTCAGCTTTACTGTAATAAACGCTGCACAATGGCAAGTGGAAATACTGGTTTAATTCAGCCATATATGTTTGAAGAGGAAGAGTGAATTATACAGGCTCGTATACAAGTCGATGTATCAGAATGGTAATGCGTTTTATGTATCGCTCTCTACAACGTCTGACACATAACAGTAATTTATATGATTAACCTTTTGCTTGACTACATTATCAAACAATAATAATGTGTTGCTAATGTTACACAAACCATGTTCCCGTTCACCATCTCAGAGTCAGACAGCTGCCTTCTGAAAATCAGCATCCTTTGAGACGCTTTTAACATCATAGAATGTCAGTGGAGAAAGGCACTGACGAGCTGGGGAGGGGGGACTGTTATAGCAAATGCTGGCCAAGTATATGATGGTTAAGCAGCGAGCTCATTGGCTACTGATACAGCAGGAACCAGTCAGCTGTGCCCTATAGAGAATGATGTGATTTCAAGCACATTGAGTCAAGTACCTATCATCATAACATCGTAATATACATCACATACAAAATTCACCCTGATATATTGTTAAATGTACCCGATTTTTCATAACAACAGAAAAATATACCGGGATAACCTGGCTTCTCTTGAGACTCCCCTGCTTCAGAGCGGACATAGTTAATGATATGCTAAAGCCTGCCCACATGTTGACATGATTGGTTACAAGGTCGTTTGTGATGTCAGAAACACCAGAGATTTCAAACCACGTTTTTGAGTCTTTTTTTCACTGCAGTTTTAATGAGAAAATACTCAGCAATGGTGTTGACTTATGAATTTTGTTTGTCTTAAAGCATATTACAAACACCACAGAGACATATAAACAACATTAAAAACTTGATTTTCACCACAGGGGCTCTTTAACTATTAATTAACTATTATTAACAGATGGAACCTTATTATAGAGTGTTACCCATATTTCAGTATATAGCTTATTTGGTATAGTGTTTGATTTCACATTAGAAATTGTGTTCAAACAGAAAGATACAAAATGGCGGCCTGACACACTTAACCACCTCATCTGTTGTAGTGCGCAGCCATTGACTGTCTCTGAACTCATCATGATCTATGGGAGTTGGCAGGGGTGACTGTGTCTGCTAAATTAATAAGTAATATGATGTTCGCTCTAGAGTAGTGTTCGGTTCTCTTTGGTACTGTGGGAAAGTGTCTTGCTGTCGCAAGATTTATTTGGCATGTTTATTTGGGTTGCCTCATGGTTCAGTCTCAAGGATAAGATCTCTCAGGTGGTGTATGGCAGACTGCAGGTTCGGCTGGTCGTGGTTCATGTCTTAGAGGGAGTATTTGTCTGCCAAGCGTACATCTTCAAAGTCAGCTTGTAATTTGGCCTTTCCTGGCAGTCCACTGTCATCTTAACTGACATTTCAAACCTCAGTGGTATACACTTATTGTTCTGAGATACTGTATAGATCATTAAATCATTAATGTGACCTGAAGTGACTCACAGTATAATAATAGCAGAACTCTCTGCCATAGGTTGAACGAGTAACTTTTCTAATATCAACGCAGGGTCTTAACCCTATTATAAACCCTACTGTATCATATTTGATACATTTTTATAAGGCTTCTCTAAAATTGTTCCTGTTGTCTGATTGATAGTTTATCCTTTTTTACTAAGTAAAAGGCCTTCAACTATTATTCACAGAAATTCAGTTCAGGTTTTTTTTCACTGTGAAATCCTATTTTTATAAAATGTGAAACGTGAAAATAACTTTTATATTGTTAGCAATATTTCAAGATGAACATTTACTGGACTGAAGTAACTTTTTAAAGGTTTTGAAGGTTTGCTTGATTACCCATTAATATTTTTTTAGAAAATGTATGTTAAATTTTAAGTTTTAAATACATCAGACTTTTGACGAATGTTTATTTGTTCATATCTCAGTCTTTATTGTATTGCATTGCATTGCATATGTTTTCCCCCTCACAATTAAAACTACTGAGCTTTGATCATAAAATTGCATACTTTTGCTCAGTTTGGGCTTCAGGTGTTTTCCCCCCTCGAGTACGAGCTCCATATTCTCACTATATCATATACACTCACCTAAAGGATTATTAGGAACACCTGTTCAATTTCTCATTAATGCAATTATCTAATCAACCAATCACATGGCAGTTGCTTCAATGCATTTAGGGGTGTGGTCCTGGTCAAGACAATCTCCTGAACTCCAAACTGAATGTCAGAATGGGAAAGAAAGGTGATTTAAGCAATTTTGAGCGTGGCATGGTTGTTGGTGCCAGACGGGCCGGTCTGAGTATTTCACAATCTGCTCAGTTACTGGGATTTTCACGCACAACCATTTCTAGAGTTTACAAAGAATGGTGTGAAAAGGGAAAAACATCCAGTATGCGGCAGTCCTGTGGGCGAAAATGCCTTGTTGATGCTAGAGGTCAGAGGAGAATGGGCCGACTGATTCAAGCTGATAGAAGAGCAACTTTGACTGAAATAACCACTCGTTACAACCAAGGTATGCAGCAAAGCATTTGTGAAGCCACAACACGCACAACCTTGAGGCGGATGGGCTACAACAGCAGAAGACCCCACCGGGTACCACTCATCTCCACTACAAATAGGAAAAAGAGGCTACAATTTGCACGAGCTCACCAAAATTGGACAGTTGAAGACTGGAAAAATGTTGCCTGGTCTGATGAGTCTCGATTTCTGTTGAGACATTCAGATGGTAGAGTCAGAATTTGGCGTAAACAGAATGAGAACATGGATCCATCATGCCTTGTTACCACTGTGCAGGCTGGTGGTGGTGGTGTAATGGTGTGGGGGATGTTTTCTTGGCACACTTTAGGCCCCTTAGTGCCAATTGGGCATCGTTTAAATGCCACGGCCTACCTGAGCATTGTTTCTGACCATGTCCATCCCTTTATGACCACCATGTACCCATCCTCTGATGGCTACTTCCAGCAGGATAATGCACCATGTCACAAAGCTCGAATCATTTCAAATTGGTTTCTTGAACATGACAATGAGTTCACTGTACTAAAATGGCCCCCACAGTCACCAGATCTCAACCCAATAGAGCATCTTTGGGATGTGGTGGAACGGGAGCTTCGTGCCCTGGATGTGCATCCCACAAATCTCCATCAACTGCAAGATGCTATCCTATCAATATGGGCCAACATTTCTAAAGAATGCTTTCAGCACCTTGTTGAATCAATGCCACGTAGAATTAAGGCAGTTCTGAAGGCGAAAGGGGGTCAAACACAGTATTAGTATGGTGTTCCTAATAATCCTTTAGGTGAGTGTATTTTGTCTTTTCCATTTTGTGTATAGTGGCACAGAAATTTGTTTCCTGAACCATTCTTGAGCATTTTTTTTTTTTGCCATTTACTGCTTCATGCTAAAATAATGCAAATCTTGTATATTCTGTGTAGGCTTATGACTTTTTGATATCATGCATATATGATATAACAGCCATGACTGAATGTTTTGCAGTTGTATTCATGGCCACAAGGAGATGTTATTAAACAAATAGGATGTACATGTAAGTATGAATGCACAGGGTCGTTGTCAGTCAAGAGAAAAAAGTAGACGCTGTCTCATACTAGAGAATGCACACCCATAAAAGTTTATTCATGGACGGCAACGGCGTCCAAAAACTTGTGTTTTTAAATGGAGAAATGGAGAATTATTTAGTGCATGAACTAAATTTGCGGTACACTCAAAAAAATAATACTGTTCACTTTATTTAAACAATTCATTTTGATTTAACGCCATTGTATTATGTTTTGTCATTCAAACACGATTGCATTGTGTTAAACTGGCTTGAAATGGTTTTTATTAATGTTTTTATTTTGATAGAACGTTTCAATTAAAGGTGCAGTGTGTAAATTTTAGCGGCATCTAGTGGTGAGGTTGTGAATTGCAATCACCAAACGCTCACCCCTCCCTTTCGAAGCTTGTCCGTTTAGGGTTACTGTAGAAACTAGGGGTGTGACGAGACCCTTAGCTCACGAGACGAGACGTGACGAGACACGAGATTGGGTTCACGTGAACGAGACGAGACGAGATTTTTACACAGTATTTTCAATGACGAAATACATGACTAGAAAATTGTAATGAAGAAAATCATCATCTTGTAATGAATGTCATTTCAGATCTACTTTCTGAGTATGAATGATCATATGCAGTAAAAGACAACAATACTCAAGACCTGTAAAAGGTTTTGCCACAAACTCAAATAACTGGCTTCTTTCCTGTATGATTGCCTCTTCAGACCTTAGAACTGCACATGATTTATGAGCTTCTACAACTTGTGACCTCCTAACTGAACTCCTTTCCACAAATTGATCATAGATATTAAGTGCAAACAATAAGTGCAACCGTAATCAAAGTACTATCTCAATATTCAAAGTGTAAATAGAGAAAAAAAAATTTCTTCAAGCATGATACAGAGCTAAGAGATGTTTAAAACTACACAGCCCAGCCTAAGATAGTTTTCATATTGGGAGAAATGTACATGCCTCAGGGAGTTGCTTTCAAACAGCAATAACGTATTGAAATCGTGTTTGAATGCACGCTCAAGTTTACTTTCACTTTCGCGATCGTGTGTACTCTGTGAATAGGGAGCGGTGGTGCTGAATGCGCATTTTACAAGATAAGACATTTGTCTGACACTTCTGTTGCACAATGAATCTTCCGCCGCTGTCTTGTCAGTCTTCTCGTCACGTGATCAGTGATCAGTGCTGCGCACTATGTACGGCTCGTAATGTAAACATAGCGGTGGCATATTCTATCCTAACTTCACCCCCATACTCCGTCATGACAATATGACACAAGACAGCTTTTCACCTCGATGAGAAATCTTGTCACATTTTAATCTCACGGTATGAGAAACAAGGGCGGCGCAAAATGGCGACTTCACTGTAAGGGGACCAGTGGTGTATGAAGATAGAAATGGCTCATTCTAAGGTAATAAAAACATAACGGTACATTATGTAAGGTCTTTATACTCCACTGAAAACATACAGTGGGGAGAACAAGTATTTGATACACTGCCGATTTTGCAGGTTTTCCTACTTACAAAGCATGTAGAGGTCTGTAATTTTTTATCATAGGTACACTTCAACTGTGAGAGACGGAATCTAAAACAAAAATCCAGAAAATCACATTGTATGATTTTTAAATAATTAATTTGCATTTTATTGCATGACATAAGTATTTGATCACCTACCAACCAGTAAGAATTCCGGCTCTCACAGACCTGTTAGTTTTTCTTTAAGAAGCCCTCCTGTTCTCCACTCATTACCTGTATTAACTGCACCTGTTTGAACTTGTTACCTGTATAAAAGACACCTGTCCACACACTCAATCAAACAGACTCCAACCTCTCCACAATGGCCAAGACCAGAGAGCTGTGTAAGGACATCAGGGATAAAATTGTAGACCTGCACAAGGCTGGGATGGGCTACAGGACAATAGGCAAGCAGCTTGGTGAGAAGGCAACAACCGTTGGCGCAATTATTAGAAAATGGAAGAAGTTCAAGATGACGGTCAGTCTCCCTCGGTCTGGGCCACCATGCAAGATCTCACCTCGTGGGGCATCAATGATCATGAGGAAGGTGAGGGATCAGCCCAGAACTACAAGGCAGGACCTGGTCAATGACCTGAAGAGAGCTGGGACCACAGTCTCAAAGAAAACCATTAGTAACACACTACGCCGTCATGGATTAAAATCCTGCAGCGCACGCAAGGTCCCCCTGCTCAAGCCAGCGCATGTCCAGGCCCGTCTGAAGTTTGCCAATGACCATCTGGATGATCCAGAGGAGGAATAGGAGAAGGTCATGTGGTCTGATGAGACAAAAATAGAGCTTTTTGGTCTAAACTCCACTCGCCGTGTTTGGAGGAAGAAGAAGGATGAGTACAACCCCAAGAACACCATCCCAACCGTGAAGCATGGAGGTGGAAACATCATTCTTTGGGGATGCTTTTCTGCAAAGGGGACAGGACGACTGCACCGTATTGAGGGGAGGATGGATGGGGCCATGTATCGCGAGATCTTGGCCAACAACCTCCTTCCCTCAGTAAGAGCATTGAAGATGGGTCGTGGCTGGGTCTTCCAGCATGACAACGACCCGAAACACACAGCCAGGGCAACTAAGGGGTGGCTCCGTAAGAAGCATCTCAAGGTCCTGGAGTGGCCTAGCCAGTCTCCAGACCTGAACCCAATAGAAAATCTTTGGAGGGAGCTGAAAGTCCGTATTGCCCAGCAACAGCCCCGAAACCTGAAGGATCTGGAGAAGGTCTGTATGGAGGAGTGGGCCAAAATCCCTGCTGCAGTGTGTGCAAACCTGGTCAAGAACTACAGGAAACGTATGATCTCTGTAATTGCAAACAAAGGTTTCTGTACCAAATATTAAGTTCTGCTTTTCTGATGTATCAAATACTTATGTCATGCAATAAAATGCAAATTAATTACTTAAAAATCATACAATGTGATTTTCTGGATTTTTGTTTTAGATTCCGTCACTCACAGTTGAAGAGTGCCTATGATAAAAATTACAGACCTCTACATGCTTTGTAAGTGGGCAAACCTGCAAAATCGGCAGTGTATCAAATACTTGTTCTCCCCACTGTAGTTATGTATATTATATTGCATATATATTGCATTTCTGTCAATATATCCTCATAAATACTACACACTGCACCTTTAAGTTGGTCAAAAATAAAATTTGATGTTTATTCAATTTACTTAAATAAATCAACTTAATCAACACAATTCTTTCCAATCGCTTTACTTAATCCATTTGAGTTGAGAGTACATAAATGATTTTAGTTAAAGTAGCATTATAGAAACTAGGAACATGATTTCCACTTCCCATCATGCTTTGCACAGGGCTGCATAGGGAGAGTAAATGTTGAAATAAAATGTTATTTTATGCAGTTTTATTAAGATGTTAAAATTGGGAGACTTGTTAATGTGTAATGTTTTTTTATGTTTGCATTTAAAAGTGTTTCTGGTGTGTTAGTGTTTTTGTGGGGTTTCCATTGTGGTAGAGCATGTGCTTGGGTTGAGGACCTGCTAACAAAAATTAAAGTTGTTTAAAAAAAAACTATGGGCATGCCATGGATGTACCAAAACCATCTTCTGGCTAACACCTAACAATAAGAGTCTTTACAGAGTATTTTAGATTTTGGTATTTTAGATAACATTTGTAAAATTGAATGCATTTACTAGGCTTGCTGCGATATTCGGTGTTGCCGGTGTTACCGGTGTTCGGGCGAAACACCGGTTACATCACTTGCCCACCGCGGCACCGCCCCCACCGTCGTTTTGATTTTTTTATAGTAATAAAATCATTTAGTTCAGTTAGAGAACAGACACTACAATTAAAAACTGAACGTGTCTGCTTAATACAGCGTGAGACGAACGAGAGTCTCAGCACAGACCAGCAGCAGGAGTCAGATTTCATTTATCACGAGTGAGGAGCTGAATAAGATGATCGCGGAAGATTTGGTTTCAAAGCAAAATGTAAAAGCGCCTATTTAAGTTTGTCATTGTACTGTTTTGTTGTTGTGTTTTTCATTAAGAATAATAGGCTAATGAACCCACCATTCAAGCAACCCGCCCCCGAATTGGTGCTAATTCTAAACCGAAAGTGAAATGCGCACAGCCGCACTGTCATTCACGGTACGTGTCCACTGGCGCGTTTTCCGTTCATTCCTATGGAAGCTCAACTTCCATAGGAATTCATTGAAAACTCTCGCTTTGCGCCGCACCATTATGAATGCCCGGGCGGCCATGCGCATTTTACTTTCGGTTTAGAAAGCGATTTAAAAGCCCCTGCTGGTGATACCGGTATTACCGGTGTTGTCACATCTCCATTAACTGGTGGTAAAATTTCCTCACCGTCACATCCCTAGCATTCACTAAATAAACTAATCAATGAAACTGGATTATTTGTTTTAATTTTAGTTTGATATTCATTTTAGGATAATTGAACTTAATATTTTTGGACAAAATTAAGAATGTTAACTTGATTCAACTAAATGACATTGAATTAAACTTATGTAATAATAATGTTAATTAAATGCAACATAACCCAGTTACGTGGAATCTGTTGACATAAAAAAGTTAAGCACATCCAACGTATCCCAAAGCATTTGTCGTCAGATTTCAATTTGTTTGGTTGGTGTTTTGTTGAAATGAAATAAATGATTTAAGATTACTGATTATAACTGAATACAATCAACCTGAAAGGTTTTACTGAAGCATAACTGTCAGTAGATATAACCTGATTTCTCCAGCCAGGTAAAATGACAGGTAATTCAATAACAGAAACTCCTCTAAATGTCCAACATTGCTGAACATTAAAATAAACTACCAACATCTTTCCCTTTACTGAAAAACACATAAAATAACACTTAATCCCTAAATTTACTCTCCTAATGCAGTCCCTTGCCTTAGCTTTAAATATATTAGGTGGATTAAACAAGTAAATTAAGTTGTGACAGAATGTTACATTTTGTTACTTTAGCTCATTTTAATTAATTAAACTGAACAAGAGGCAAAAAAATATTTTTGTTTTATGATGTCAATTGTGATTTTAACTTTGATGCAACATAATGTGTATAATAACCTCAATTCACAATTTCCCATTGAAGCAACATTCGCCGATCAGCAAGGAGTAGCCAAACACAAACCTTTTCTTCTTCTTTGTCCTTCAGAGCAGATGTCCTGTAGCTGGCACGAGTCATGACTATACCGCTCTCTATAGGTCTGGTGCAGTCGTAGCGTGCATGTGCCGAATGTGTCCATCCTGAGCTTTATTGGAAATTGTATATTGGGTTAATATAACTCAATTAAGTCAAACAGCATTCCCTCACTGTAAACCCTAAAGCTCAAAATAATTAATTGGTTTGAGTAGAGCCAACTCACATTCAAAAGTTAGTTCAATCAAAGTAACTTTTATGAGTATTTAGAACTTTCTTTTTGTTTTGAGTTCTCAAAACTGACACATTTTAAGTAATCTGAATTGTTTCGTTGTTTTGAGTTTTGTGAACTTGTTTCTTTTAATTTAGACAAACTTAAATTAAACTGAAACTGGGCTGGGATTTCTATTTCCCAACATGCTTTGCCATGACAATCGAAAGGGAGAGTAAATGCTAAAATTAAGTGAAATATAATGTTTTTTGTGCAAGATTAATGTTGAGGTGGAGATTTAGTAGTATTTAATGTTTTGCTATGTTAGTCTAGAAGAGTTTCTGTTATGTTGGTTTTTTTGTAGGGTTACCATCATGGTGACGAGTGGAGCATGAGCTTAGTTTGAGAACAGATATATGTTAAATGTTTTATATTGCTGTACTCATTCAGCAAGTGCTATGCTATATGCTAATGCTATCAAAGCATTGTGTTACCAATTAGCAAGGTAGCATTTATTGAATTAGCTAGTTAAAGCTAGCCAAATTTCCACTATTAAAAATATTTAAGTTGATAATTTTAACTTTATATTTGAAGTTAAGAGCAATTAAAATGTATGAGTACAAAATAGAAATCTGCAAGTTCTTAACTTAAAAAATTTGATGTAACCGATTGCCTCAATTTTTTTGAGCTTTGCCAACTTATTCGGGTTTACATTGTTGTTACATAAACCTTAGTGAATTAGGTTACAACAATAAAATTTGTAGGTAGAAACAGTTAGAAATACCTCCTTAAAGCAACAACTGCACATGTTCACTTTTTACAGTGTAGAGCTGTGTTTACATCTTAAATTTGTTTCATAATTGATTTAATTTTATAACATTAACACTGTCATTTTCCTGTTCTAATAACGTGAAGGTGCTTTGAAACAATCTGTATTGTATAAACTGATAGATAGATAAATAAATATAGATGCTTATAGATGCTTGACTCTAAATAAATTGCTTTTGCATTTTTTTGCATCACTTGCATCTCTTGAAATACATCCGCAGCAGACAAATGCAAGCCCGTTTTGGAATGGAGAAAGTTAAACTACATACCATAAAATAACTTCCATATATGAAGTCCATGGTAACATTCATCATAATTAAAATGTATTCTTCCTTTCTCTCTTTCAGGAGCTTGGTGTAGAGGTTCCCCGTTGAGGTGGTATCTCTTCGCGATGCCAAGATGGCAAGCGTGCTCCCTCCCACAAGCATTAACATGTTCCGCCGATTCACCCCAGAGTCGCTGGCGGAGATCAACAGGCTCATCCAGGAGAGGAGCACCAGGGAGGAAGTAGACGGGGTTAAGGAGGAACCACAGGCACTGAGCAGTGATCTGGAGGCAGGAAAGTCCCTGCCCATGATCTATGGCGACCCACCAGAGGATCTCCTCAACACACCCCTGGAGGATCTAGACCCCTTCTATAAAGCACAGAAAGTCAGTCTCACACCCATAAATGTTAAATAGAGTGCCCTGTATTTAAACCTAAACCTGTGCTCATCTGGTGTCCATAAATGTTTTCAAGCCTTTGTGTTAACCTTTCTCATTTACAGACGTTTATTGTCATAAGCAAGGGAAACACAATCTACAGGTTCTCAGCTGAACCAGCGCTGCTTTTTATCAGTCCTTTTAGTCTTGTCAGAAGAGGAGCCATCAAAATTCTTATACATTCATATCCTTCTCAAGCCAACATTTTGATAACAATCATAATTTTTTTTATAATGATTATCATGATTGATACAGTAATGAGTTGTTTGCCATATTTTACCTTGACTGTGCTTCAAATATTTTAGCATGCTCATCATGATCACCATCCTGTCCAACTGCGTGTTCATGACAATGAGTAACCCTCCAGCCTGGAGTAAAACAGTCGAGTAAGAGTTGCCTTGGGTGAACACACACATTTTTAGTGGAAATGACTTTGTTGAATTTCTTAAGTGCTAGAAGAAGTCTCAAATACTTTTGGAGAAATTAAAGATTAGACAATATAAAAAATAACTTTAAAATATCTATATGAAATAATAACACATTTTCTTTCTGGTTTATATATATATATATATATGTAATTTTATAATTAAAATATATATATTTTTAATTATTTGTATCTTAAATATATCCCACTATGGCCTGCTTTCACAGACGGTTTAGATTAAGCCAGGATTAGGCCTTAGTTCATTTAGAACATTTAAGAGGCTTTTATAAACGTGCCTTTGAAAAAACATTACTGGTGTGCATCTTGAGACAAAACAACGACACTGATATATTTTAAAATATGTCAGTGCAAGTTGTTTTCAGTTAAAACAGCTCAAACATGCACTTTAGTCTGGGACTAGACTTGTCTAGTTCCAGCCTTGTCTGTGAAACCCGGGGTAAATGTGCTAGATTTTTTTTTTATATACTTGTCATGTTCTACTGATTCAGTTCAGTATTAATGCAAATACTGTATAATTGTGATTCTGAAGCACCTATTTATGATAATGTTATTTCTGTTTATTTATTTGTTATTGTAGATATGTTTTTACTGGCATATATACTTTTGAAGCAACGATCAAAGTTTTGTCACGAGGCTTCTGCATGGGACCTTTCACATTCCTTCGTGATCCATGGAACTGGCTTGATTTCATGGTGATCAGCATGGCGTGAGTATTTCAATTCATAGAAATAACTTCAATACACACACATACAGACACACATACACTCACCTAAAGGATTATTAGGAACACCTGTTCAATTTCTCATTAATGCAATTATCTAATCAACCAATCACATGGCAGTTGCTTCAATGCATTTAGGGGTGTGGTCCTGGTCCAGACAATCTCCTGAACTCCAAACTGAATGTCAGAATGGGAAAGAAAGGTGATTTAAGCAATTTTGAGCGTGGCATGGTTGTTGGTGCCAGACGGGCCGGTCTGAGTATTTCACAATCTGCTCAGTTACTGGGATTTTCACGCACAACCATTTCTAGAGTTTACAAAGAATGGTGTGAAAAGGGAAAAACATCCAGTATGCGGCAGTCCTGTGGGCGAAAATGCCTTGTTGATGCTAGAGGTCAGAGGAGTCAGACTGATTCAAGCTGATAGAAGAGCAACTTTGACTGAAATAACCACTCGTTACAACCGAGGTATGCAGCAAAGCATTTGTGAAGCCACAACACGCACAACCTTGAGGCGGATGGGCTACAACAGCAGAAGACCCCACCGGGTACCACTCATCTCCACTACAAATAGGAAAAAGAGGCTACAATTTGCACGAGCTCACCAAAATTGGACAGTTGAAGACTGGAAAAATGTTGCCTGGTCTGATGAGTCTCGATTTCTGTTGAGACATTCAGATGGTAGAGTCAGAATTTGGCGTAAACAGAATGAGAACATGGATCCATCATGCCTTGTTACCACTGTGCAGGCTAGTGGTGGTGGTGTAATGGTGTGGGGGATGTTTTCTTGGCACACTTTAGGCCCCTTAGTGCCAATTGGGCATCGTTTAAATGCCACGGCCTACCTGAGCATTGTTTCTGACCATGTCCATCCCTTTATGACCACCATGTACCCATCCTCTGATGGCTACTTCCAGCAGGATAATGGACCATGTCACAAAGCTCGAATCATTTCAAATTGGTTTCTTGAACATGACAATGAGTTCACTGTACTAAAATGGCCCCCACAGTCACCAGATCTCAACCCAATAGAGCATCTTTGGGATGTGGTGGAACGGGAGCTTCGTGCCCTGGATGTGCATCCCACAAATCTCCATCAACTGCAAGATGCTATCCTATCAATATGGGCCAACATTTCTAAAGAATGCTTTCAGCACCTTGTTGAATCAATGCCACGTAGAATTAAGGGAGTTCTGAAGGCGAAAGGGGGTCAAACACAGTATTAGTATGGTGTTCCTAATAATCCTTTAGGTGAGTGTATATAGGCCTATATATATGCATATTAGGGATGGGCATTTTCCCAAAATATTGTATTAGAATATTTGGGCTCATAAAAATCGAATATTCGAATATTCGTTTATTTAAATGATGTTATTTTGAGAAAATGAGAAAGACGTTTTTTTTTTATTCATCAAGTTTTTGTCACCATTTCTAAACAAGCTTACGATTAGGCAATATACACAACAATCTTACATCATATCTTAAGCATACCAAGACATTTTGGACAATTTCATGCTCCAAACTTTGTGGGAACAGTTTGGGGATGACCCCTTCCTGTTCCAGCATGACTGCGCACCAGTGCACAAAGCAAGGACCATAAAGACATGGATGAGCGAGTTTGGTGTTGAGGAACTTGACTGGCCTGCACAGAGTCCTGACCTCAACCCGATAGATTTAGAATTAATTAGAATAAGAGCGGAGACTGCGAACCAGGCCTTGTCGTCCAACATCAGTGCCTGACCTCACAAATGCGCTTCTAGAAGAATAGTCATAAACACACTCCTAAACCTTGTGGAAAGCCTTCCCAGAAGAGTTGAAGCTGTTATAGCTGCAAAGGGTGGGCCAAGTCCATATTAAACCCTACGGATTAAGAATGGGATGTTATTAAAGTTCATGTGCATGTAAAGGCAGGCGTCCCAAAACTTTTGGCAATATAGTGTAGTTCAGTCATGAAACTCTAGATGGCACAGGCTGATAGGTCCTTTACATGCAAAAGGGCAAACAATCACAACATTGCCACATTGGCACAATCTGATTGACCGTTGCTGATTCAGCAGCCAATGAGATTGCTTGCTCACATTTAAATAGTCTGGTTAAGTGTTTGTTGTAAGCTAGTCCTGCAGCACACTATCAGAGATCCTCTGAAACCCTCCACCTCCCCCAGCTTCACCTGCCTAGATCTGCTACAGGATTTATGTATAATTAATAATAATTCGTTACATTTATATAGCACTTTTCTAGGCACTCAAAGCGCTTTACATATAGATGGGGGGAATCTCCTCAACCACCACCAATGTGCAGCATCCACCTGGATGATGCGACGGCAGCCATATTGTGCCAGAATGCCCACCACACACCAGCTTATGGTGGAGACGAGACAGAGTGATGAAACCAATCGTATATGGGGATGATTAGAAGGCCATGATGGACAGAGGCCAATGGGCAAATTTGGCCAGGATACCGGGTTACACCCCTACTCTTTTTCCGAAGGACATCCTGGGATTTTTAATGACCACAGAGAGTCAGGACCTCGGTTTAACGTCTCATCCGAAGGACGGTGCTTGTTACAGTATAGTGTCCCCATCACTATACTGGGGCGTTAGGACCCACACAGACCGCAGGGTGAGCACCCCCTGCTGGCCTCACTAACACCTCTACCAGCAGCTACCTAGTTTTCCCAGGAGGTCTCCCATCCAGGTACTGACCAGGCTCAACCCTGCTTAGCTTTAGTGGGAAACCAGTCTTGGGCTACAGGGTGATATGGCTGCTGGTATGTCTGCTGTATGTCTATTCATGCGGCAGCAACATATCTTACATGCTCACAACAGCGTTTTGGTGTATCTGTTGGCAGTAGCAAGTCATACTTGCTTAGCAACAGCAATGATTACCAGCAGCGCAAGACCAAATACATTATCATTGCCATATTCATCACAGGCCAAAACAATCCTGAGAGTTGTCATAATTGAAATACACACACACACACACACACACACACACACAAACTGTTATTAAGAAGTTTCTTTGATCTAATTTTTTGCAATAAATCATTCAGACACCTTCTCAGTGACTGTCAGCTAATGCTGCCACTTGGCCACAGTGGTTGACAGATCTAAATATATAACATATATTTATAACATATTAAAACCAATCACTCTCCACTGCCAGGAACAGCTCACCTAAAGAAAGGAAATTGTATCATTCTAAACCAGTACAGCTTTCTTTATACTAATATTTCGTTATGCTGTGGAATACAAAATATGGGTAGCACTTTATTTTACAGTCTTGTTCTGCATGTACATACTATGTACTTATTATATCAATTACAACAACTGGGTTATAACTAGGTACTAACCCTAAACCTATCCCTAAACCTAACCTTAACCCATGTAGTTACCTAATATTACCAGTACTTTCTTGGTGAACTACACTGTAAGAACACATTCTGTAAACTAAAGTGTAACCAAAATATGAGATGCTGAAGACTGTTGATCACTTTTTTCTGTGACATAGTTACATTGTACATTGTACTCAAATAAGTATTGAGTAATATTAATTAACTACATGTACTTACTATAGAGTTACGATTAGGGTTTGGTTTAGGGTTAGTTACTTGTAATTATGCATAATTTACTGTTATTACTATAGTAAGTACATGCAGTAATGTGTAACTATGTCACCTTAAAATAGTGTTACCAAAAAAATTTACTGGGACTGCAAAAGGATGCAAAAGCACTATATAAATATCAGTATTAAAAGTGGGTCATATTTTCTTTATTTCAGTCATATTGTAGCTGGTGTTGTCTGTTTGACACTGATTTGTGGTTTGATTGTTTCCAGGTACATCACAGAGTTTGTAGACCTTGGTAATGTGTCGGCACTGAGGACGTTTCGTGTGCTTCGAGCTCTCAAAACAATCACAGTTATTCCTGGTATGTAATTGTATGTAATGCTACAGTTCTTTAAAAGGCACACATAAATGGAAAAGCACAAAAGTTCACATTGTTCTCTATGGTATTTTCTTTAATGTTTTTGGATGAAACTACATTTATTGTTTTAATTTAATGATGACACCTTTGCATTGTATTGTTTTTTCCACCCTATGTGTGAAAAGTACATACTGTCCACCAAAAAATTATTATTTTGTTTCAATCTCTCCTTGTACTTTCCGCTCAGGTTTGAAAACCATTGTCGGGGCTTTGATTCAGTCAGTCAAGAAGATGGTAGACGTAATGATTTTGACCATCTTTGCACTGGCTGTATTTGCCCTCATTGGCCTGCAGCTGTTCATGGGAAATCTACGTCATAAATGCATCCGTTGGCCCATTCCCAACAGCACCATCTTTGATGTCTACAACTCCACCATGGTCAATGACACCACCCTCAACGTCACAGATACTTTCGATTTCAAAGCATACATAGACAATGAAGGTGAAGTCAGGTCAAGGTTATTAAATATTTCCAATTTTTACTCTCAACTAAGTCATCATATAGTTAGTACTACAATTAGTACTAGCTTGTAATTGCAGGACAATAATAATGATAATTTTGTAAAAGTGAAAAGTATTAGAATGGTTTTGGCATCAATTTTTCTTTCAGTTGTGTTGTGCTGTTTTTATTGGAATTTGAGGTGTGTTTTTTGTGAGGTGTGTTTTTATAAACTTTTGGTGCGTTCAAGTCCTCCCAGGAAGTTCGTATTTACGAGTTGGGAAGTCGTGTTTACAATGTCAGGTGCGTTCAAGATACTTTCGTCAGAGCAAGGTGGCGGTGTACCTTCTTAATTAACTACACAAAAATACAGCAAGGTTTTTAAACTTTACTTCTAGAATATGAAGAACAAAGAATGTGCATAAGGTGTGTTTTGCTTTTTAACATTTTTTATTAATTTATGAAGCCACTGTAAACTGTATATATTGTTATATTACAATGCTATTATATTTTGGAATTTGCTTATTTTGTTGTAAATAAAGCCTGACAACGTCACTGCTAAATACCTATAAATATTGTGGTTTTCCGCCATGTTTCTCACTGACACGCCCCCAACTCGTAAAGATGGGGGGTTAAAGAAAATCCCAAGCTTCCAACTCGTATTTACAACTTTGTGGTGCCGTTCATGTCCGTTCAACTTGTAAATACGACCATTTGTCTACTATAAAATTTGTATACTTGTTATACTTTGCAGAAAACCAATACTTTATGGAAGGAAGTTTAGATGCTTTAATATGTGGTAACAGCTCTGATGCTGGGTAAGTTTGCTCTTATTCCTATTTATTTTCATTTCCCTTTTCAAAATGCTTGTAATTTAATATAGGCTGTATATAATATCAAGTGCTTTTATTTATTTCTGATAGCAAATTGCAATGCCACATCAAGGCAATACAGATTTATGTATGGAAAGATAAAGATGAATGACATTTGTTGTCTGATGTTTTTATAGGAGGTGCCCAGAAGGATACACATGTATGAAGGCTGGGCGAAACCCAAATTATGGCTACACCAGCTATGACAACTTTGGCTGGGCCTTTCTCGCCCTCTTCAGAGTCATGACTCAGGACTATTGGGAGAATCTCTTCCAATTGGTCTGTTAACTAGTTGTTTTTATGTCTGTTCATCTGTTGGAATAGTATAGGCGAATTCAATTCCATCTTTTCCATCTTGTTTAGACCCTCCGTGCTGCTGGGAAGACCTACATGATCTTCTTTGTGGTGGTCATCTTCCTGGGCTCTTTCTACCTCATCAATCTGATCTTGGCTGTGGTTGCGATGGCATACGATGAGCAGAATGCGGCCACCTTGGCTGAGGCCATTGAGAAAGAAGAGAAGTTTCAAAGATTGCTAGAGCAGCTCAGGAACCAAGAGGTCAGGTGACTACCATATGATTTCACATTAAAATATGGTTAAATTATTTAAAATGAACAGATTCAGTTGATAATGTAATGCATATCAAAATGCCAAAACACATTGATTTATACTATACACGTCACACTGATATGTTGTTATATAGTGGTTTATTTATATCACAAATTACAGGTAGGCAGTAAAGCATCTTTGGCCAGCCAGACAACTCAAAGTCGAGGGTCAAACAGGACGCGTTCCCTGCACAGTCTTGACGGTGATGATGCCATAAAGGACTGTAATGGCCGAATACTGCCTCGCCTCGTCATCAACAGAGTCTCCTCTGACCGAGAGGTGATGCAAAACGTTCAGTATTTTAACATTATTTTGGGGAATCTGTACTACTTGAGCTCTGTTAAAACCAAGTACTTTTACTCAGTTAAATTTACACTGTGAAAATTATACGTTTTACTTCTATTACAATTTCATCTAGACTTAAAAGTACAAAGTACTAGAGCTGCATGATTAATCGTTAACAGATCACTATCTCCACTCAAACAACCATGCAATATCATTCCTAAATGACAGTGATTCGCCTGTGTCTATTAAACCTTTGACAAAATCAAAATCAAGAGATTCGTTCAAAAATGCTGATTCATCCAGTAATGAATCAACTGAAGTATTTATGAGTGAGTCATTGAATCAATCATTCAAACCGAGTTTTTTTTTAATAATTCAGGTAAATTAAATATTTTAAATAGACTGCAGCAATTAACATTTTATCAGAACCTCTAGTAAATTACAGTATTTTGTTTAGTTGTTCAGAATCGTGGGAGAATCGTGATCTCTGTTTGAAACAAAAAAAATAATTTGTGCAGCTCTACAAATGACTTAAAATGTTTCTTGGTTATTTAACCTTTTGAGCGGTACGGTCCCACAGCTGGGATTTTTTTTCTGTGCCCGAGAGTACGGTCCCACATATGGGATTTAGTATGTACAGTGACGTGGCATAACTGCCAGATTCAAACTGTGCTTTCACACGCTCAGCGCTTGTCATTTATCACAACTGTTCAGTCTTTTCAACCACATAATGTTTATTTTAGGTTTCAGACATTTAAATACACATAAGACAATACATTTAGAGTTTGTAAAATACACACCAGAGTCTATGAAAGCAGCAATAACAATCCATTCAAATATAATTTGCCGACGTTTTATTCATATCAGATACGCATAGTGTAAGTAACTATAAAGTTACTTAAATAAAGTAACTATATGAATTCACGTGCTGTAAATCCGACTGACAGGACTTTTTAAACATCAAAACACACTCACTTATGTATTTGAGAATCAGAATATCAGATAGTTGATGACATGGTAAGAACGTTTGTGAATATTTTGTGAAAAAGGAAAAACTAAATAAAAGCTATACATCTGTCATACAGCGCTATTTTGGCTGCGGTGAGTCACGTGACAGGTATGGAAACAATAAGGGGAGACGTTCTAAAATAACGGTCGCCTTAAAAAACCTCACAGCTAGAATATTTTAAACTCACGTGTGAAAGGGTTAAAAATAAAAATAGTTTTTTGTGACTTTGAAAAATTAGGGTGAGCAAATGATGACAGAACGTTCATTTTTGGGTATATAGTAATGTGTTTTATAATAACCATCGCTGTAGAGGGATGAATTTAAGTGTGAACACGGTTCATGATTAGTCTTGATTATTAGTCTAAAAATCACTATATTCAAATATCAAAAATATTCAGGTAACAGGTTACAGGATATTGGTTTACTTTAACATCTGCTGTGTTGCAGAGTTTTACGTTGTCAGAACAATGAGACAATAGTAATTTAATTGAAAATAGTAATTGTTACATTAAAAATACTAAAATGGGAAAATCTCTCCCGCCTCTTGTTTTCAAGTTTAATTTTTCAGCTTTTAAAAACTTAAGTACAATTAAATGTACATACTATTTTACCATCACTCAAGTGTTTTTAGGTAGATTCTTAGACTTTTAATTTGAGTAAAATTTTTTACATAGTATATGTACTTTAACTGTACAATTTCTCAGTACTTTTTACACCCCTGATTAGTGTACTATTTATACACATCCAGTCAAAAGTTTCAATAAACTGTATGTTTCATATGATCTTAATGACGTTTTGATGCATGCCATCATGTTCATTGTAATAACTGAATGGTAAATAGAAATCTGTTTTTTAGTCATTTAGAAATTGTAAATTATAAAATAAGAATTGCTTCACTCTAGAATAGATAGTTCAAAAAGGTTTTATTATGTTTTGACATACATACTGTTTCATTTCATCCTCCAGTTATCACAAGAGAAATTCACAAGAGATCCTCCTGAAGAGGATCACAAGTCCATGAGCTCCAAACACAGCATGCAGTACCTGGACCAGCCTAAACTCTCCAAGAGAGCAGCTAGTGCTATCAGTGTGCTCACTGCAACGATGGAGGGTACTAGCTTGAAGAAACTCCTTGAGGGTTTATTAACTGCAAATTAAAAGGATGTTCCTTTGGATACCTCATTAAGTAGCTCTGTCACTGAGGGTCATGTCTAGAAGCCTTTAGAGTTTTTCTATTTATTGTGCTTCTCCAGATGTCCCAGGACTTTATGTTGAATATCAAGTGGTATCCCAACACAGTTCCAAAATTGTTTGTTATACAAAAGTAAACAAAATTGTGCTTAAAAGCAAACATTATTAATATTACCATGAACTGCACAGGCCCAACAAATTAATACATTTATAAACATGAAATTTACATTTTTTTGGTTTTGGGAAATTATGGTTTGCAAGACATTCTGTAATGATATGGTTGAAACATCAAAGACATGCTAAATACCCACAGGCATTTCTGAAACTTGGGAAGTCCCAGTAGTAGTAATGTAAATGCACTGTGCTTTGACAGGCCGTTTCGATGGGCCTCATTTATAAAATGTTATATAGAAACTGACCTAGGCTGAATCTGAAATCAGCCCCTATATCCTCAAATAGGGCACTATTTGAGGGGACAGCCATTTGTAGTGGTGTCCGAAACCATAGTGAACATTATCAAGTGCACTCATTCAATCCCACATTGCACCGCAATAACGAGTGTACAACTGATGTACGCTCAACGGCTGTCCGAATTCGCTCACTCATTCGCTTTTCATTCACTTCAAGTGAACTGTATTAGTGGACCAACACAGGGAATAGTGATTTAGGGTTTAGGGGGCGATTTCGGATTAAGCCCTAGTTTTGATCTTACGATTATTTCTCCAATGTGCGTACATGTGATTCAGAGAATGAACGTACGCACAAAAACATGCATACGCCTCTCTTAAAGGGTTAGTTCACCCAAAAATGTAAATTCTGTCATTAATTCCTCACCCTCATGTCGTTCCAAACCCGTAAGACCTTCGTTCATCTTCAGAACACAAATGAAGATATTTTTGATGAAATCCGAGAGCTCTCTGAACCATCCACAGGCAGCAACGTCATTGCAACTCTCAAGGCCCAGAAAGGTAGTAAAGACATTGTTTGTTTTTTGCGCACAAAAAGTATTCTCGTCGCTTCATAACATTAAGGTTGAACCACTGTAGTCACAGTCAGTGCGTTTACATGCACCCTCATTATGCGATTAAAATTGGATTTTGGCGATTAAGCTCATAATCGCAGTAAGCATAATCACATTAAAAAGGCATGTAAACACCTTAATCGCAATATTAAGAAGGTAACACATTTCTGGGGGGCTAAGGAAACAGAATTTATGTTATCAACTTTACGCGACATGACCATAATGACGGCACGAAGAACGAGACGGCAGCATAGGCAACCCCAGTTGAAGCGGCATTGCCATCACATTTCTATGGTGAATTGCCATCACATTTATATGGCGTTGAAAAAGCATGGAATACATCCATACAAATGTGTTTTGCATTAGACGCAAATATATTAAAACAGCGGCTAGTAACACACCTACGGTATCTGAGTCCATCATTTGCGCTGTGGGGTATGTGAATAATGGCGGTAAAAAAATAACCACAATTCTTAGCGAATAATCCGATTAATTAAAATTCCATGTAAACGGGAGTGAAAAGCTTTGCTCCTGACATGTAAACATCATAATGCGATTAAGACCTTACTCTGATTATTGGAAATAATCGCATTAATGGTGCTCATGTAAACGTAGCCAATGACTATTTTAACGATGTCTTTACTACCTTTCTGGGCCTTGAGAGTTGCAATGATGTTGCTGTCTATGGAGGGGTCAGAGAGCTCTCGGATTTCATCAAAAATATCTTCATTTGTGTTTCGAAGATGAACGAAATTCTTACGGGTTTGGAACGACATGAGGGTGAGGAATTAATGACAGAATTTACATTTTTGGGTGAACTAACCCTTTGAAATTGTGCACAGCTGAATGGTTTCAGATCTCCGCCTTGTAAAAGGCACCTAATTAATGTCATTAACATATAAAAGAGTATCAGTCAACTTCCAAATCCTTTACTTCAGAACGGCGAGCGGCAAGAATTGCTTAGATTTCCAAATACCTGCAGTACTCCGACTCTGAGGAAAAGTGTACAAGTCTGCTTAGACCCTGACGTGACGTTGGCATGGATTTTAGCATACGCACACTCTTAAGTTCAAATCTGTGCGTACGCACTTTTTAGAAATGAGGCCCTTTGTTTCTGAAGTTTAATATAAAGTGCAGTTTTTTAGATTAGTGTGCCATGGTGTGACAGAATGATTTGAGAGTGTCTATTGTCTAGAGCTAGAGATTTATACTAAGTAAAGGTCACATTGTGTGTAGAGAAAAAACTGTTAACTTCATCAGAGTGCTGCTAATCTTTGGGCTATTTCAGAGCCATGGACTGACTTTAACCTGGCAGAGCTTGTTGCTGTCACTCTGCTGGCGTTCATTCATTGCTCTTAATGCTATTACCACTCACTGTAAATGAAAACTTTTTTTCAATCTCTATTTCTTTATCTCTTTGTCTCACCAGAGTTGGAAGATGCTCAGAGGCCTTGTCCCCCAGGCTGGTATAAGTTCGCTGATATTTTCCTTAAATGGGACTGCTGTGTTCCCTGGGTCATCTTTAAGAAGTGGGTTCATTTTGTAGTGATGGACCCATTTGTTGATCTGGGTATCACCATCTGCATTGTGCTCAACACACTTTTCATGGCCATGGAGCACTACCCCATGAGTCCGGATTTCGAACATGTTCTCTCAGTGGGCAACTTGGTTAGTGTTACATCAATACTTCTGACTTCAGAACTCTGTAGAAATATTAATCTTGAGGATTTACCTGGTTGAAAATCTATGCATACTGTATGTCAGATAGAGCATATATCAAAAGCATAGTTGTGTTTAGAAGTCCTCAGCATGAAATATATATGACCCGTGCTGGCAAAAGGAGTCAGAATGCGCATGGGATCATTTCGAGCTACAGGCAAAAACAAGTGAAAAATGCAAATTTTGGTCGATTTTGAGGTTTTCGCAAAAATGTGTTCATTAAGCCCTCATCTAGCGATCCCAATGCATGCTCCAAATAGCAATTAAACATCTAAAATTATCTTTATTTGTACGTTTTCTGGGAGGAGTACCTTTCCTTTGTCCATGAAAAATGATCTTACTCGCGCTGACTAACAGATCTGATGCGTGCGCACAAAGACGCTTCTCACAGTGCATGATCCCGATATACACATATACACAGAATTACAGTATTTCAAAATATCTGTCTTGGTGAGTATTCACATTATCGGTTATGTCTTATGTGAACGTTTGGTTAACTGTTGGGGAAAAACATCTGATGTGTTACATTACTTTAGGTCCGTGCGGTACTGCAGTTCTTAATATCTAGGCTGTCTGTTTCAGTAATGTTAATCAAACAATTGTGGTATCATGGAAAAAAAGTTGAATATATATTTTTCCTATAGATATTTGGTTTTGACTTGATGTGTGCCAAATTTGGTGTTATTACCAGGGATTTTAACCTTTAGAACCTTTAGAAAACTTTAACTCGATTTTTCTCAAAATTAACTTTACTGACTATATCGACTTCAAACAGGTGTAGCTCAGTCATCTTTTGCTGATTCAAACAAATCATACATAATTTTGAAGGTTTTCAGGTTTAATTTATTTGTAATATGAAAATAACAATAACCCATTTTTGAAAATTTGCTCATTGCAACTCATTTTGCCTGCACGGTCTACCAGTCATTTTAACTACAGGTAGCTTAATAGCATTTTTTGCACATAGAAAACACGGAGGCCAGCACTAAACCAGCGTGAACTAGCATGGAACCTCAAATCAATAAGATCAGAAGCACTGTGAACAGAAACTGTACTAGGTTGAATGTGTGTATTTTCCCTTTCTGGGCTCCTGAGAAATCATAGCTTTCCTATTTTAGTAAAGTCATTTAAGTCTAGAGACAAAGCAACTGTTGATAACAGCAAAGCATGATTATCAGGTCATTAATTTAGGTCATTAATAGTATTAAAGGGATACTCCGCCCCAAAATGAAAATTCTCTCATCATTTACTCACCCTCATGCCATCCCAATTTTATATGCCTTCTTTCTCAGCTGAACACAAAAGATTTTCAGTGTCTTCTGAAGTGAAACGAAAGCGAAATGTTGTGAAACTCATGCAAAAAGTGACGTCCTCTGTGCTTTTGCATCACTTCTTGTGCAAGTTTCACAACACGCTTAAATCACGCTTCACAACGTGCTGACTTTCACTCCGTGTTGACATATTTTTGGGTGAAGTATCCCTTTAAAGGTACACTATGTAACTTTTTTGTTCAAAATGTGTTTATATAATGAGCAAGTACATGAATCCATCTTCCAAACTGTGTTTTTGTCTTATCCTGAATGACTACTGTACGCCTATAATAAGTGTTTATATTCAGACTATTTTAGACTGGGTGGGACAACAACCCAGTACCTGCGTGACTCGCCATATACATAAACAGAGAATTAGCTCCGGCTACAATATTCTTCCACAAGATGCGTAGATTGTTTATTAACCGCTAGAGCACTAAGAGCTACATAGTGTACCTTTAAATTTACCATTTATGTTTCCATTCTTATCTGACAGAATATTAAACCTTATTCTTCAAGGTATTTACAGGAATCTTCACAGCTGAAATGGTGTTCAAGCTTATTGCTTTGGACCCCTACTACTACTTCCAGGTGGGCTGGAACATTTTTGACAGCATCATTGTCACACTCAGTCTGGTAGAGTTGGGACTGGCCAATGTTCAGGGATTGTCCGTTCTCAGGTCCTTCCGTTTGGTAAGTCTGAATCTCAACCCCTCGATCTGTTTCATTATTTTATGGTTTGTGTGATTGATATCCTCTGTTAAAATATCCTAACATGTTAAAATTCATGAAATACATACAAAAAAATGGTGTGTGGTTTAACTTTGTATGCAATTGTGTCTCTGTGTGTATGTTTGTGCCCATCTCTGACGGATGTGCTGGAAGTAGCTACGTGTCTTCAAACTCGCTAAATCTTGGCCCACCCTCAGCATGCTGATCAAGATCATCGGCAACTCAGTAGGCGCCCTGGGGAACCTAACGCTTGTCCTGGCCATCATCGTCTTCATCTTTGCCGTGGTGGGCATGCAGCTCTTTGGCAAGAGCTACAAGGAATGTGTTTGTAAGATCTCTGAGGACTGCGTGCTGCCACGCTGGCACATGAACGACTTCTTCCACTCTTTCCTCATCGTCTTTCGGATCTTGTGTGGAGAATGGATCGAGACCATGTGGGACTGCATGGAGGTGGCGGGAGCGAGCATGTGTTTGATAGTCTTCATGATGGTCATGGTCATTGGAAACCTTGTGGTAAGTGAAGCGGAGAATGTACAAACATGATAAGAATCAATTCTGGTAGAAAAGCACTGAACTTTGCTGATTTGGTGAATCATTTTGAAGTTTTCTGCAAAAAGACAGCAGCGTATCTCTGACATTGCATGTGCAAGAATGTCTAAAGCTGTCAGTGCAGCACTGCTATGTTACTATTTTCTTCTGCACTCAGACGGAACATTATTATTAGGGCCCAAGCACCGAAGGTGCGATCCATTGGCATTCTTATTATTCTTCCGTTTTTTCTTGAGTCTATGGCCGCCCATAGAACCGCTTGTGGGAAAGTTATGAAATTTTGCACACACATAGAGGACAGTCTGAAATTTCACCATAGCAAATTTGGAGTCTCTAACTTAATCCCTCTAGCGCAACCAACTGTCCAAATTTGCACGTTTGTGCTAATAACTTTTGAACCGTAAGGGCTAGAAACAAATTCTTTTTTCCTCTGATTCCTTGGCTTAAGACGCCAACATTTTCCCGCCAAAAAAAATACTTTTTTTGAACTCCTCCTAGACGGTTGCTCCACTTTTCATGAAAATCAAATCAGATCATCTTCAGACTATGCTGGCAAAAAATTCTCAAAAGCTTTTTGATTAACCCAATCATTCTCGAATAACGCGCAGACAAATTCGAAGAAGACCATGCCAAATTGGATGCGAGGCTCTATCTCCGCAACGCTTTAGCGTATTCTAACCAAACTTGGTACATGTCATCACAAGCATGACCTGAGGCTACATGCTGCGTTTTGGCATAGCGCCACCTACTGGTCCGGAGACTGCAAAATGGCTATTTTTGCTTATTACTTCCGAACGGTTTGGCCAAAAATATAAAACTGGACTTATTAGATTCAGGGAAGCATGCCGAGTTGAATGATATCCAATTTTACCATATCGGCCATTTTGGGCGTCGGCCATTTTGCATTTTGTAGCAAAATGCTGTATTTTTTTAAACGCATTAGCGTATCATTACAAAACTCGGTATGAGTCATCAGCACAATGCCCTGAAGGAGCCTGAGAAGTTTCGAAACAGTGCCACCTAGTGGTGAAATCAAATATTCATATGCTCATAACTTTTGATGTGGTTGACTTATTTTCATGGGAGTCATCTCCTTAGATTTCCGAATCCTTACCGAGTCCAACAATTTAGCGATTTAGCTTTAAAACAACGTTCGCGAATATCTTCGAAACTGTTAGCCCGATCGAGACAAAACCATCGTAGGAAATTCGGAATCATAGGTTGTTGGCTTAACATTAAAAATGTCAAATGCCAAAATTTTGATAGTAAGTGGCAAAAAATGCAATCAAAGTCGTACATGGGTCATTTTTTATGTACTCATACATATACATGTCTAACTCCTAAACTAAATATTATAATATTTTCACCAAATTTGACACTTATTTATGGGCACACTCTGGACACATAACACATAAAAAAAGTGGTGGGATTGGGCCTGTTGGTGGCACTATAACTGAACAAAATATTAAATTGCCACTAATTACAATAAAGTATATGAAATAAAATGCTATATTTTACTGATGATTTTACTTCTTGCTTGCTGCTTTGTGCTTGGCCCCTTAATGGCTGCTTGCAGCTATATTTATTATTATTATGACATCTGCTGCCACTGCTAAGTTGTTAATCTTTATAACTGTTAGCCTGAAGCTGTCCTGATCTGAAGCTTTAGCATAGCAACCAAGCCAAACCCAAAGGATTTTCAGCACAGCTGATGGCAGGCCGGCTGTTGTTGACATTCAGGTGGCACAGCAGTTAGCATCTGATTCCTCTGTGTAACCATGTGTTAATTAGTCATAACATTTAAACTTTCAAACTTTCATATGTTGGGCAGCCTATAGTGTACAACCATTTGCTGAATTTCAATGAGAAAAACTGTTTACATGTCCTTTGCCAGCAATTAAGAATATTGCAATGAGAAATAAATGATTAAACATTATAATAGATAAATCAGCAAGGTTATTATAAAGATTTAGTGTTTCAGTGTATTGTATCACAACACTGCAAAAAAGGATTTTCTTACTTACTATTGTTTTTTGTCTTGTTTTCCAGTACAAATACCTAAACATTTTTAAATCAAGATCCATTTACTTGAGAAGGAAAATGACTTAAGATATTAAGTCTTGTTTTCTGACAAATGTGTATACTTAATACAAGAAAAAAAGAAACCACTAGGCCTAAGGCTGTGCCCGAAATTGCGCCCTATATAAATAGGGCATTATTTGAGGGGACAGCCATTTGTAGTGGTGTCCGAAACTGTAGTGGACGTTATCGAGTGCACTCATTCAATTCCATAATGCACCGCAATAACAAGTGTACGACCAATGTACGCTCAACGGCTAGAGAATACCCATAATGCACTGTGAGGGCCATGCCGAATGAATTCCCACGTCTCGCCAGAAGATGGCTCATCCAGCTGAATCATCCATCCATCCGTTTTCCGAAATATATTACAGGTATAAATTCCTTTTTAATTGATTAATAAATTGTTTAATTATGATTTATACATGCCAGTTTTTATGACTGCGTTAAAGTCCAATTTTTTTATGCCCTTCTGATGACGAAATGCGCGTCACGTGCACTGTACGCTGACCCTCGTGTACGCATAAAAAAGTGAAGTACTTTGGCCTTAAGCCCTTGATCACTTGGAATCCGCAATGGAGCCGATTTATTATTTACTGTTTTTTTCCTTTTATGCACCATTCTATAGGCCTGTATGTATGCTTGGGCTGTTGGAGAAAATATTAAAAATTACACAAAAACGAAACCGATAACAATACAATAAACTATGACTGTTAAAAAAACAGTCAGCTACAAGTATTATGTGGTTGTCAAAATGTCAAAATAACTCTAATATCATACACTAGAGTTGTGTGGGGTGGAGTAAATCAAGGACGATCTGCTGTGACGTCACAATCATGTTGCATTCTGGTCTATGGATCTGCCTGTAGTGTAGATATTAAGTGTCAAAATCGAGGGGTCGAGGGTCTGTCCAAATAAACTTTCCTCGCCCACTTGACGAGGTTGAACGCACTTGAAAATGATGGCGGGGATTCCCCTGAGGAGAAGTGCTTAGGGAAGTTCACGAGTCTATGTCTAAAAGCGGAGTTAAACGCAGCCCTGGACAGAGTTCATGATAAATCTTTTCATTACTACTGGAGCTGCCAGTTTGCTAAGTTTCAAATGATTATTAAACAGAAAGCACAAACGACGCGAAAGCGACAGCCCTTCCAGCGCACTCAGTGTCCGAATTCACTCACTCGTTTTCATTCACTCTTTCAAGTGGACTATATTAGTGGAGTAATGTAGGGAATAGTGATTGAGGGTATAGGGGGTGATTTTGAACACAGCCTAAGACTGTGAGCATGAATTACAAAATAAAAGACATGAACAAAACCCAAAACCAAGGTTACACATACATTTTTGCTGACGTCACAGTGTGGTATATTTTAAACTATATCAGCATACATACAGTACATTCTCATAAAGCGATATACTATATAGCAAATCTGCTTGATTGCTTGTATCGTCGCAAAATGTAAACTATATTATCACTCTACTCTGCTATAAGGCATGAAGATATTATAAACATTTACAGTCAAACCAAAATGTATTCAGACACCTTCAACATTCTCACATTATCACAGTTTATTCACTATAGTTTAGAGAATGGTAATAAAATATGACAAGAACTTAAATTGTGTCAGAAGAAATTAATCTTGATAATGTCACATAACTTTGATAGAAAGGTATGTAATGGATTACAATCAACCAATCAGCTGTCAGCTGTTAAATTTAAGTACACAATTAGATAATACCAATTTAGGTCAACCAATGACCAAGCAATGCTTCATTTAGTTCAGTCTGTGGTGTAAAAGGTCGCATTAGCAATTAAAGAAAAAACTCTTAAGCAAAACATGGTCAGGTCAAAGTGTCTGAATAATTTTTATCAATTTTACTGGTAGTCACTGTATGAAGAATTTTTGGGTATAATATGTCACAGTTTACTTTATTTTGCTATCCTCACTTACATAAATGAACTAGAGTGTCCTGCACCCACTAGTAAAAAAATATATCTGGTGCCTGAATATTTTTTGGTTTGACTGTACATAACATTTGCATTAAATTCATTTAACAGACACTTTTATCCACAGTGACTTAGAAAAGAGGAAAAAACAATCAAAGCAATTTATCCAACAAAAGGGCAACAACTGAATAAGTGCTAAGACAATTCTCACTTAGTTTAGCACAGTGCATGCAGCAAGGATTTTTTAAGGTGAAGGTAGTGTGTTAGTTTTAATGGGTCAAGTGTTCTTTAGCAGTTTCTTGAAAATGGCTCAAGACACTGCTGCTCGGGTGGAATTAGGCAGGTCTGCTTTGAATCAATGTATGTTTTTAAAAACTCTGTACAAAGAAATTTAACTTGGCTTGACTTTTTAAGTGAAAACCAGCCTGCTTACTTTATGTGTTGTTACAGAACAAGGAGATGCAGATGAGCTGCTAGCAGCTGTGCACATAATTACCATATTGGAGCTGCTGACTGAATACACTTCCTCTTAGGTTATACATAGAGAGAAAAGGAAATGGCCTGTTTTAGCGAGCTAACAAAAGCATCATTACTCAACGTGGCCCATGGTTAACATACATTTCACACACACACATTTGCACACACACTCCTCATGTGGTTACCCTTTTTTGCACTTGTCTTCTGGACAAACAGACTTTGCAAGCCACAGCTGCATGTTTATTGCTGCCTTCTATTTACATTGTATGACTGGAGCCAGGTTTTAATCTTGGCTGTGTGCCAAGACCCAGCTCAAGTGAATGTATTGGCGCACAAGAAACAAACACGGACAGCTGAGAAACACAGCGAAAGAAGCTAAAGATCCATATGGGAGCTTCCCACCTATACTCTGTACTAGTGATTGATGGGCCATGACCCAAAATTAGGTCACAAGTCTGTTCTGATAGGAAAACAATGCTAAATGCAAATAAGAAAAAGCGGCTGACAATACACAACCATTCAAAAGTTTGGGGTTGGTGAGATTTTTTTTATTTTTTTATTAAAAGTTTCTTCTGCTCACCAAAAGTGCATTTATTTGATCAAAAAATACAGTAAAAACAGTAATATTGTGAAATATTACAACAAATTAAACTGTTGTGCAAAGCTGAATTTTCAGCATCATCTCTCCAGTCTTCAGTGTCACATGATCCTTCAGAAATCATTTTTATATGCTGATTTGCTCAAGAAACATTTCTTACTAAGTTTAAAACAGTTGTGCTGCTTAATATTTTTGTTGAAATCATGACACACTTTCTTTTCCAGGATTCTTTGATGAATATAAAGTTCAAAAGAACAGCATTTATTTGAAACAGAAATCTTTTGCAACATTAGAAATATCTTTACTGTCACTTTTGATCGATTTAAAGACCTCCTGTGGTGAAAATCAAGTTTTTAATGTTGTTTATATGTCTATGTGGTCTTTTTAATATGCTTTAAGACAAACCATATGCAAACTCATAAGTCAACACCATTGCTGAGTGTTTTCTCCTTAAAACTGCAGTCTCAAAAACGCGGTTTGTTACGTCACAAACTACCTTGTAAACAATCACGGGCTTTAGTATATCATTACTATGCTGCGAAGCAGGAGAGTCTCAAAAGAAGCCAGGTTAGCCCGGTATATTTTTCTGTTGATAGGAAAAATCGGGTACATTTAGCAATATAGTGGGTGAATTATGTATATGATGTATATCACAATGTTATGATGAACTATGACGTTCTATGATGTTCAAAGCATTTCTAAGGATGCTGATTTTTATAAGGCAGACTGAGATAATTGGAACATGGTTTGTGTAACATTAGCAACACATTATTAGCTGTTTGATAATGTAGTCAAGCAATTACCGTTATGTGTCCGACGTAGAGAGCGATACATAAAACACATTACCATTCTGATACATCGACTTGTAGACGAGCCTGTATGAGTGAGTGGAGGCGGGGCTCATTTGCATATTCATGAAGTACATGAAGCAAGGGTGTAGAGTTATGCTGCATTTTTACAAGTTGAAATCACGTAATTGCAGTAATTACGACATGACGTGAACGCACCTTTACATTCACAGGGAAAAAAAATTTCACAGGAAAAATGTTTAAATATGTCATTTTGGTGATCAAAGATGAGTTTTAAGGGATAAAATTATTGCATAAAATCATTACATGGGGACTTTAACGAGTTTTTGCTGAATAAAATTAATGCTTTCTTTTAAAAAATCTTACCGACCTATAACTTTTAAATGGCAGTATGTAATCACAAATTCAATAGGCTTATCAACTTTTTTCTCAAGCAAGTAGAAAATCCTATATCTTTTGTTGTTGGTGTCAAAAATTTTCGTCAAACTCCGTATTTTGGCAAAAATTAATTAAATGCCAACTTGAACATACAGTGGGACATACCCTAATCCTAAATGTAAATTCCAATGTCAAATTTGGATATATTTTTTTTACATTTGTATGTTAAAAGGGTATACTGAGCAAAACCAGAGGGTCTTGAAGCAAAATCGGCAGAATACTCCACAAGAAAATCATATATAGCATTGAGCACTGGCATGAGTTGCATCTGCACTCTAAGTTTAGTGGGCTGGATGAAAAAAGTATGCTAGAGGAGTGTAACATGGGAAACCAAATATCAGTGGCCTCATTTGGCATGTAACTCTGATGTGCAATGTGAAAACCACAGCACCTGCTTCTACTGGTGTGTTTCTCGAGAAGCTTGATGTATTTCATACATTAGGCTGATATGTTGTCAAATGGTCTGGGCATTTTGCACTAGGATGTAGCTGAGTGCCAAATAATGTGTGCTCTGGGGTATTAATATAGTATCATGACACTATTATGATTAATATAGTATTAAGTAACTTGACTAAGGAGGATTAATTGTTCATGATGTATTCTTGTTTTGGAGCTTTAAATACACCCACATACCTTAACAAATTAAGTGTCAAAAATATTTTAAGTACTGAATAAGTACTGAAGTACTGAATGTGAGTTGAAATTATATGTCTTAAAGGGCACCTATTATGCAAAATTCACTTTTACATGGTGTTTGAACATAAATGTGTGTTGGCAGTGTGTGTACACAACCATCCTATAATGGTAAAAATCCACCAACTCCTTTTTTTTTTAATCCCCATAAATCATAAATCTCAGAACAAGCCGTTTGCAGATTCCTGGCAAAGTGACGTCACATGTTATAGGCCCCGCCCACAAGTGTTGATGGACACTGCCGTGTTAGCATAGACCCCGCCCTCAGAGAGCTGTACACAGTGCGCCATGTTTATCTCCTCGCCAGAGCATTTAACAGCAGCATTCAAGTAAGAAATGTGTTCTTAATAAAGCTACTAAAGTTCATTAAGTCGAACAGTGAGTGATTTTCTGTTTATCTTTTGTTGTTTGATTCATATTAACAGCATATATAGCAGTACTGTATATTACACTGCTTTCAACTTTAGTAACGTTACACAGTTCTAATATACACACAGGATTTCTGTACTTGCTGCATACGTGCACAGACATAACCAACTGTTTTTATGTGAACTTTGTGTGTTTCTGACATAACCTTGTGTGCATTTGACAGTTTAATCGCAATAACACATGAAAGAGAACTAGTCTAGTTTAAAATAATCACGGACGCACCGACATCCAGCTCTCTGTGCGCATGCGTCGAGTGTGTGTGCTCAAGTTGAGAGTGATATGGCTTTAAAAGGCATGCAGATGATAATATTTCATCATGATGAAGAACTGTAATGTCACGTGAGCGTGTCCGCGATAGAGATGATCATAACCAAACGGATGTATCATTCGAGTGTTCACGAGCTGTGAAGGCTCCGCCCTCTGAGGTGGAGAGCAGCAGCTCATTTGCATTTAAAGGAGACACACACAAAACAGCTCATTTTTCTCAAACCCCAAATTTGGCATTTTCAAAATGGTATATTAAATGATCTGTTAGGAATTTTGATCTGAAACTTCACAGACACGCTTTTCCTCAAAATAATACACAATTCTCAAAATCTACCCTGTAGATTTTTAAAAAGTGGCTCTACAACATTTGTAGATTTGTTGATCATAGATGAACCAACAACACTCTGCCTTTTTCTACCTGTCTTATCTCTTGCACTTTTATTTTATTTATATTTCTCAGCCTGTGTAAATGAGGCCAGCCATGGCTGCTGTAACTATGTGCTGGTGTGCTTAGATCCTAAAGATAGCATCCCTGCCTCAAGCTTCCAGACAACATCATATTTAATGAAACTTCATTACAACAGAGACTACCTAAACCTGATAAACCTGACTGTGTATAACTTGGGAACCAATTATTTGTGAGACTAGATTATTACTGAGGCTACATTCAGACTGCAGGTAAATGTGGCTCAAATCAGATTTTTTTTGCTCATATGTGATTCAGTGCTGTTTTTGTCATGACAGTGTGAACAGCACAAACCACATGGAATGTGATCCTTTCGATTATGATTTGTGCCACTTCTGTATGTGGTCCTAAATCCCACACAGGTCAGATGTTTTGCAATGCGACCGCAGTCTGAACAGTCATATCAGAATTCATGCGACTTGCGTCACTCTAGATCGCAATTTGTCACAATTCTGTGCTCAGACAGTTTGCGAAAGGTAGTCAGTGAAGGACAGTAATGTGTAAATATTACAGTGACAGCTCTATATACAAGCAAAACATCATAAATGTTTAAAAACTATGCTCTTTTTTTCGCATCCTCGTCTTTGTTTTTTTATATTGCCTGGCTGCGCATAAATTCACTGTCTTCGGCGGCAGATCACACAATAAATAAACAAGTAATTGCTTACTCAGTCCAGAACCATGATCTGTTCACATTGGAATCTGATATTGGCCACATTTAAAACAACATGAACAGCTATACAAAAAAATCAGATCTGCGTGATAAATCGGAATTGAGCATTAAAGGGTTGGTTCACCCAAAAATTAAAATAAGCCCATGTTTCGCTCACCCTCAAGCCATCCTAGGTGTATATGACTTTCTTCTTTCAGACAAATACAATCAGAGTTATATTAAAAATATCCTGGCTCTTCCGAGCTTTATAATGGGAATGAATGGTACCTTAGATTTTGAAGCTCAAAAAAACACATCCATGATCCATCCATGATAAAAGTAATCCAAGGTTAATAAAGGCCTTCTGCATTTATTATGCAGTTGGCCCACCCTTTGCAGCTATAACAGCTTCAACTCTTCTGGGAAGGCTTTCCACAAGGTTTAGGAGTGTGTTTATGGGAATTTTTGACCATTCTAGAGGTATTCGGATGTATGTCTGTACATTTAGATTTGGCCGACACTTTTATCCAAAAAGACTTATCATATATATTTTCCATGTGTGTGAACCCCTTGATCTTGGCATTGTTAGCACCATGCTCTAGTACTAGCTACATGAACATCTTATATATCCTGCCAAGCTCATTCTTACCTGTACTTCTCAGGTGCTGAATCTGTTCCTGGCCCTGCTTCTCAGCTCCTTCAGTGGGGATAATCTGTCTGCAGGCGATGACGACAGTGAGATGAACAACCTTCAGATCGCCATTGGTCGCATCACCAGGGGTGTAGATTGGCTCAAAGCCTTCTTTGCCAGAATGGTGCAGCAGATTCTAGGAAAGAAACCTCCTGACAATAATGAGGGAGGAGGGGAAGGAGACGTTGAACTATATGCTTTAAACCACCTGGATGAGGGAAAAACGGCAGATGGCTTGAGCAATTGTTTGTCTCCAACACTGACTGTGCCTATTGCTCGTTTTGAGTCCGATGTTGAAGAGGAAGAGGACTCGGATGAATCTTCTGATGAAGAGGACAGAAAGGTAAGGGGTTAGATCTTAGCAATCAACTCTACTTCACTCTCCTTCCATCAATATATAGAATAGTGTACACTGTGGTGTACCATTACTTTTTAAAAACTAGCTTGCTCCAGCGCAAACCCTCTTTTGCCGTTAAAAAACTACTGTCAGGATTTACTAAAGACACTTAGAATTAGTGCTGAAAAGGCGTGGACAGGGTTATTTTTGCGGCTGAACTTATTGCATATGGATTTGTAGGAGTTTCCCTTTCAGACGCAACATTTATAGGAGGAGAGTATTTAAATTAATCATACAAGGTGATTTACTAAAGTTTGCACTTGTCAATATACTGGTGTTTGCCCCATTATTTACCACTCCAAAAAAGCATGTCTTAAACCAGATGCTAACGGGTAGTTTGCGTTGGTCATTATGGAAATGATCCGGCTGCGTCTGTGTTCATTAATTTGCGTGTTGTCAGTAGACGCACAGAACTGTCCACTCCCATCAGCGCTTTTTTGGAATTGTGCTCTCACGCTAATTTGCCCTGTTTAGTAAATCTGACCCTTGAAATGAAACTTATTACAAGTTTACTTGCCATGAAACGTATTGAGTTTTAAAGACATCAAATGTCTGTATCGTCCCCTTAAAATGGTAATTTTGGCCTGTCCCACCCCAGTGGTAAATAAAAAGGTAATGTGACAGTCACATTGTTTAGTTTTTATTGTCTTGTTTTGTTTAGCTTTGAGTCACGTGCTGCGTCCCAATTCGCATACTATCCGTCCTAAATAGTATTTGAAATTAGAATTAGTGGGTCCCAATTCGTAGTATGTTGAAATGAGTATTCCAATGAGACCCGGATGGTCTACTTTTTCCGGTTAGATTTTGAAGTGCAGATCCGTTGTATTGACAAATTGAGTCTAACCTGGTAGGCCACGTAAACGGTACTTGCCTGACTGCATTGTGCCAAGTGTAAAGTTTGGTGGAGTGGGGGATTATGGTGTGGGGTTGTTTTTCAGGGGTTGGGCTTGGCCCCTTAGTTCCAGTGAAAGGAACTCTTAAAGGGTTAGTTCACCCAAAAATAAAAATTAGCCCATGATTTACTCACCAAGTCATCCTAGGTGTATATGACATTCTTCTTACACTGGAACGCCAGTCTCTCGTGAACGCGTGGACGACAGTTAGCGGAAGTTAGAAGGCCTTTATTAACCCCCCGGAGCCGTGTGGAGCAGTTATATGATGGATAGATGCACTTTTATGGACTTCAAAAATGAAACAAGTCACTGCCATTATAAAGCTTGGAAGAGCCAGGACTTTTTTAATATAACTCCGATTTTATCCGTCTGAAAGAATGTCATATACACCTAGGATGACTTGAAGGTGAGTAAATCATGGGCTATTTTTAATTTTTGGGTGAACTAACCCTTGAATGCTTCAGCATACCAAGACATTTTGGACAATTTCATGCTCCCGACTTTGTGGGAACAGTTTGAGGATGGCCCCTTCCTGTTCCAACATGACTGCACACCAGTGCACAAAGCAAGGTCCATAAAGACATGGATGAGCGAGTTTGGTGTGGAGGAACTTGACTGGCCTGTACAGAGTCCTGACCTCAACCCGATAGAACACCATTGGGATGAATTAGAGCGGAGACTGCGAGCCAGGCCTTCTCGTCCAACATCAGTGCCTGACCTCACAAATGCGCCTCTAGAAGAATGGTCAAAAATTCCCATAAACACACTCCTAAACCTTGTGGAAAGCCTTCCCAGAAGAGTTGAAGCTGTTATAGCTGCAAAGGGTGGGCCAACTGCATATTAAACCCTACGGATTAAGAATGGGATGTCATTAAAGTTCATGTGCATGTAAAGGCAGGAGTCCCAAAACTTTTGGCAAAATAGTGCATATTTATTTACTTAATTTAATGAATACTGTTAGAATTAATGTATTAAATCACATCTCATATTTTGCAGTGTTCCCATTCGCTCTCTTTTTTTTACGTATTTTGCTGCACAGGCCGCTTTTAAAGATGACGACTCTTCGGTTTGTAGCACAGTGGACTACCGGCCTCCAGAACCTGAGCCTGAGCCCGAAGAGGAAGAAGAACCCGAGCCTGTAGAGCCAGAGTCCTGTTTCACAGAGGGTTAGTATGCATGTTTCTTCATCTTACCAATACTCATAATGAATATTAATGTTCAAGGCACCACTTCAAGACTGCAGGTTCTTCAATGTCATAATGTTTTTCTCTTTTTACCTAGGTTGTGTTAAGCGATGTGCATGTTTAAGCGTAGACACCACAGAAGGATGGGGGAAAAGGTGGTGGAACCTCCGAAAAACATGCTTCATCATCGTTGAGCATGACTACTTTGAGACCTTCATCATCTTTATGATCCTCCTTAGCAGTGGAGCACTGGTATGTCTGTCAATACTGAGCCAATGCTTATCTCTGCACTATAGTTATGTTATTACATTTATTACATCTATGCAATATTAAATCCTTCCTAGTTTCATTTTATGGAAATGGGAACTTATAAATCCATGAATGCTTGTTTGATTCATCTGTTTATTCATTCTGTCAGGCTTTTGAGGATATCAACATTGAGCGCCGCAGAGTGATCAAGATCATTTTGGAATATGCTGATAAAGTCTTTACATACATTTTCATAGTGGAGATGTTACTGAAGTGGGTGGCATACGGTTTCAAGACCTACTTCACTAATGCATGGTGCTGGCTGGACTTTCTCATTGTGGATGTGAGTTTACCTGCAACATTTTCATCGTAACCCTTATCAGCAAATACTTGTTGGATGCCAAAGTTTGTGTGTACTGATTTGCTCACCTGTTATTTTATTTAAGGTGTCTCTGGTCAGTTTAACAGCCACTTTAATGGGCTATTCTGAGCTGGGAGCAATTAAATCTCTCAGAACACTCAGGGCTCTTCGACCCCTTCGAGCGCTATCAAGATTTGAGGGAATGAGGGTAAAGAATGACTCTCTCTTCTTTTATGTGTACTTGTTTGTGATTCTTCTATTCTAGAATAAAGATCTGAAGTTGACCTTGATTATCCTTTCAGTGGATTTTGATATAATACTGTATGTGATGGTGTCGTTTTAAGGGCACAATCGCAAACTTATTAAAAAGTCCCACAATGCACCATGAAAACCAGGGAGCATCTATACGTACTATAGGTGCATCCCAATTCGCGTACTAATGCACTATTCTATGATAGTATAAATAGTGCGAGTAGCGCGTTCATATACTGAAAATATCAAAAAGAAAGTGCACTTTAAATACCCGGATGATGCACTAAATTAACGGGGAAAAATTATGTGTGGAATGTTGGACACTTCATACATTCAACTGTCGCAACTTTAATTACGTAGTGGAGGGGGAGGGGCTTCAGACTCTGATGTTGAATTACAAAATAACCTTATACAATTCACACACTACAAGGATGAGTATATAGTATATATAGAGTATAAGTGCATAGTGTACAGTGCGTCATTTGGGACGATTTATGCGAAATATAAATCACATGAGCAAACTCACTATACATATAGTAATGATATGCAATAGATGTTTTGAAAAAAAAAAAAAAACAGTGTTTTAATTATATTTTAGCATAAACATACATCGCTAGACAGGTACTGAACATACACACGACTCGTGTGCACAGAAAGCCGCTTCAGACATTAAGTTCTCTTTTGCACTTGAACGGACAAAAATACAAAATTATGCCAAAATGGCAGTTTTGTCGAGTATCCTTGTAAGCATAACCTTGTTATGAAAATGGCATGCGTGTCAGATCCATGTGCGACAGGTCTTAAAGTGACAGCAGCCTAATATTCCTGCTGCTGTCTGTCATTAATGTTATAATCAAAGAAAAAGAGAAAATTACTCACTGCTTTTGACTGAATAACTTTTGTAGCTTTAATAAAAATGAATCTATATTTAATTTATACAGTGAACACTGTGAAGTGTTTGATAACTCTTCAATTTCTGTATATTTCCTACCTGTTAGATCAAATATTTAAAATATATTGTCTTTATGTTGTTTCCACATTAATTTGGAAATTGAATGTGAAATTATTACAATATAAAAATATATTAAAAACTTTAATGTTAGGTGCGATTAATCATGATTAATTACAGAAAGATGTGCGCTTAATCAGTCTATTTTTTTAACCAATTAACAGCACTAAAACAAAATTGTCCGAAAAATATCAGTTCTGCTGTTGTTTATAAATACCAGTAGTGGCGTTGTACAAAGAGGATGTTGTCATGTCACCATCAGTGTCCCAATGTGAGGTGAGCCAGAGAGTCCTTACTGTCCTTACCAGCACCCAAACTCATGTACATATACTGATTCATGATGTAGGGAGCTAGGAAGATGATTGAGACGCACCCTCGGATTTGTTAACACAAGTTAGCAAGCAGTCAATTAAATGTTTGGTGTGATGGTAATGAAAGCAGTAATGGAAACAGTGATTCTCTGTTCTAAAAAAATTCCACATAAATACCAAGTGAATGGAAATGTGATTCTTTTAAAAGTGTTTAAGAAAAAAAAGTCGAATTTTCCTGATTTTGACATTTTTAAGTTGAAAATAAAAAAATACAGAAACCCTGCCATACTGTATTTAAGGTTCCCTTTCGTTCAGTCACTCCGAGTAACGTCAGTGACTGACGAATGGGGGTTTCGCTTAGAAGCCTATCATCTTCGAGATCTAGAAAACGCCCAATGGCAGCGCCAATGCCATGGGCATGCGGAATTTGCATAGCGTAACTCCGCCCCACAGCGTGGGTATATAAGGAAGTACGCTGGCAACATCGCATTATGTTTCTGCTTCGGAGCCAAGAGCATCTATCTCTTCACTCCTTAAGCCTTTTTGAGTATATCGTCAAGCTTCTTCGAGACGAACAGCTTTCCAGTCGGTGTTGGTGTTACGGCGCGTTCCAGCGAGTGTTTACTTCCTGCCTGCTGATCTGTGCAGTGATCTGCATCCAGCTGGTATTCGTTCCCTGGGCGCTTCGGCATCGCTGTGAAGCTCCCTCTCACAAAAGAGCTCGCATGTGGCACGTCTTTTTAAAGACGGTTTGCCCGTGCACTTCTGGGTGCGGTCGATCTCTGTTGCCATCTGATGGGCACAATCGCTGCGTGACGTGTTTGGGCTTCAGCACGTTCAAGCAGCGTTTGTGGATGCGTCATGTTCTCACTGCGGGAACATGACCATCGCGATGTTGCGGTCGAGACTCAATGACCTCCGCAAGGAAAGAGAGTCCCCTCTGCCACACCCCAATCTACCGTCTCCGAGAGAGATGGTACTTTGGCTGGTGGCCAGGGTGACCTGAGGGTTACGGTGTGGCATAACCCCGACGATCATTCCTCGGGCCACACCCCCCTCTCGCACATCGCTACCCGCGAGTGATCGGACTGAAGCAGCGGGACCGTCTGTGGACGCCCCGTGTGTTTCGTTCGGCGCTCCAGTTGGTGATGAGATGTCGATCGCCGCATCTCAAGGTGGGCTGGAGTCCTCTGGGGATGAAGATTCAGCTATGCTGCTGCCTTCGGGCGTGCCAGCATTGCCCGAGTCCGACCCGGAGTTGACAGCCATGTCATCTCGGGGGATGTTTGGTCTTTGGGTGTGACGCGTCCTGACAGCTGTTGGGCCCCGCCCCCAATTACTTTCTCTCCCGGAATACATGAGGAGGTCACGTGGTCCTGGAAGTCCCCGTTGTCTTCCCGCGACCGTTCGGCGGCCTCCTCCGCCTTCTCTGCCCTCGATGGGGCCGCGGCCAAGGGTACACTGGGGTCCCCCCTGTTGACGCTCAGTTGCAATCACGGTCGAGACTCAATGACCCCCGTATGGAGGGAGAGTCCCCTCTGCCACACCCCAGTTATCCTCTCCACGTGACGGGATGTTTGGCTGGTGGCCAGGGTGACCTGAGGGCTGCGGTGTGGCATAAACCCCGACGAGTATTCCTCGGGCCACACCCCCCCCTCTTGCACAGAGTGCTTCAATGTGGCGCGGTGATCCTAAGCACCCCTCCAAGGCCTGTAGTTCTCGTCTACTCTGGTGGCGAGGGACTGCAGAGCTGCGGGGCAGGCCGCCGCCTCTCAGCACGCCATGGCCATCCTTCAGGTCTTCCAGGCCAGGATGCTCGTGGCATGCACGAGGGTAGAGCTGTCCCAGGGCTCTTAATGAGCCGCGTGCCGCCACCGACCTCGCCCTCCGGGTGACGAAGGTGACCGTGCGCTCCCTGGGTCAGGTGATGTCCACAGCTGTGGTCCAGGAGAGACGAGGCTCAGCCTGGTCGATATGAGAGAGGCTGAGCGAACCCGGTTCCTCAACGCTCACATATCCCAGGCCGGCCTCTTCGGCGGCACGGCCAAGAACTGCGCCCAACAGTTCTCGGCCATCCAGTAGCAGACTAAGGCCATTAAACGTACTGCCCCGGCGGCTGTTACTCAGCCGCAGGCTCAGTCGCCTCAGTCTGCTTGCCGCCGAGGGCGCCCTCCTGCGGCTTCGACCCTCCCGCCGCCCTTTCCGGGCCGCGCCGTAGGGATGGTCGCAGGAAGGCGCCCCCGTCCGCTCCCAGCCCCGCAGCCCGCCTACGCCAGGCTAGCGGCGCTCCTGACGCGGACAGCTCAGGGATGGGCAGTTCTTCCAAGGAGTTGGTAGCAGGGCCACTCCTTCCCCCGGTGGAGGGCCGGGGGAGAATCTTCTGTTCAGCTGCTGGCCCCCAGGTCAGCAGCACCCTATGTGGAAGAACTAACTCACCCATCCCTGAGCACCCAGAGACCGATGGCAGTGTGCGCCGCCCCCGGGCCACGCCACTCTCGTCCCTCTCTAACGCCAGTCTCCTCTCAGAGCAGACCCCAGTGGAACGCGCGTCCTTCCCTGGTCTCCTCTGTCAGGACGCGGCTGATGACCGTGCCCCCACACCGGGACGCTACGCCTCCCACGTCCGGGCCGGTCACGCCGCCTCGCTGCCCCACCCGGGGTACGTCTGTGGTCCGCACGACCCCGCTGGTGCAGTTTTTGGGAGCCTGGCTAGAGCTTCCCGGACTGTTCCGCTGGGTCGAGAAGACCATCAGGCTCGGCTATGCGATTCAGTTCGCTCAGGCTCCTCCCCGCTCCGGGGAGTCCGCCACACCATGGGGGGCCCAACGCCCCTGTCATGCGTGCGGAGGTTGCTACCTTGCTGGCGAAGGGTGCGATCGAGCCTGTCCCTCCAGCCGAGATGAAGTCCGGCTTCTACAGCCCTTACTTCATTGTACCCAAGAAAACCGGTGGGTTACGACCGATCCTGGACCTGCGCGTCCTGAACCGATCCCTTCACAGGCTTCCGTTCAGGATGTTGACAGCGAAGCGCCTTTTCGAATGCGTTCGTCCAGTAGATTGGGTTGCAGCGATCGACCTGAAGGACGCCTACTTCCATATCAGTACGCGGTCCTCCCATTCGGGCTAGCTCTGTCCCCTCGCGTCTTTACGAAGATTGTCGAGGCAGCCCTTGTGCCACTCAGGCAACACGGGGTTCGCATCCTGAACTTCCTCGATGACTGGCTGTTCCTGAGTCACTCTCGAGAGCAGGTGTGCGAACACAGAGACCTGGGGCCTCATTTATAAACGTTGCGTACGCACAAAAGAAGGCGTACGCCGCTCTCTACGCAATAATTGGTATTTATAAAAAGCAAACTTGACGGGAAAATGTGCGGTCCTTCACGCAAGCTCTGACCCAGGCGTACCCACAAAAACGGGTGAAATGAGAAATGGCGACACCGTCGGCAGATGGAAGAAACACGTGAAAGTGTGTGAAACTGTAGGCCGTTGTGTAAAAGAAATGGCAATACTGCCTCTCATAAATAAGATGAAGACTTCACAAAGCAAGTCTTACAATTAACAGCCTACACGAACACCCGTTTGATCGATCTGCAGTGTAAAACAAACAAAATCAAACGAAAATTACAACAGAAATGCAAATTAACACATATTTGCAAAAAGAAAAGTGAAATATGTTCTGCAATAATATTGGCATGTTATGAAATTCATCTTCATAAATAATATGGTAAACAGAACGAAATAATGTACAAAACTGATATTCTCGTCAATGTGTCAGTCTGACGGAGCAGATATAGATGCAATTAGACAGACAGACAGACAGACAGACAGATAGATAGATAGATAGATAGATAGATAGATAGATAGATAGATAATTAGGGAGATATATAGATAGATAGATAAATAGATAGATAGATGTATTAATTGTCCACTGGGGAAAGTTGTTTTCATAGTAAAAATTTGTTCATCAGCTACGGAATCATGGTATTCATGCATATGCCTTTAGTTTGTTTTATTTTTGATAAAATAACGTATGACGTGGCAGACACACTCTGGCGATGGAGCGCTAGACGCTTTTTTGCCTCGACTTTGATGTCCGACCATTTATTTTTTATTTCGGCCACGGTCCGAGGTTATGAGGCTACAGCATTTACGGCGTCTGCAACCTTTTGCCACTCAAGTGCCTTTTTGGCATTAGTAATGCCCACACTGTGCCCTCCAAACAACATTTTTCTCCTCTTTTCCACCTCGCCAACGATAACTTCTACTTCACATTGAGTGAAGTTACGTTTTTTTTATTTCCTCTCTGTGTTTGCCATGATTTCGCAATCGATGAATATTAACTTGTGGGCGTTTCACGGACTATTTATGGGCACCTATGGGCGTGACATGAAGCCGCAAAAGCTGCACTACATTTAGAATTGATTGTGATTTATTAAGGGAAAACTGCGTAGGATGTGCGTGCGCACGGTTTTATAAATCCGAATATTTCTGTGCGTACGCACGTCCTATGTTTCATCCGTACGCCACTTCTGACGCAAATCCTACGCAAAGTTTTATAAATGAGGCCCCTGGTGCTCCAGCACTTAGCTCGTCTGGGCCTTCGGGTCAACTGAGAAAAGAGCAAACTCTGCCAGTGCAGAGGATCTCTTTTCTCAGTATCAACTCGGTCGCCAGGTGCGCGCAGCTTACGAGCGAGCGCGCGCAGTCACTGCTGACTTGCCTCCGTCAAATCAGGAGCAAGAGTGCGGTTCCACTGAAGTTATTTCAGAGGCTCCTGGGGCATATGGCATCTGCAGCCGCGGTAACGCCGCTCAGATTGCTTCATATGAGACCGCTTCAGCACTGGCTTCGCGATCGAGTCCCGAGATGGGCATGGCAGTCGGGCACGCTCCGGTCCCAGTGACTCGGGCCTGCCTGCAGACCCTCACCCCGTGGTCGAACCTCAGTTTTCTACGGGCCGGTGTGTCCTTAGAACGAGTTTCCAGGCATATTGTTGTGTCAACAGATGCCTCCACCACGGGCTGGGGTGCCATGTGCAATGGACATGCTGCCGCGGGCTCCTGGACAGGACCCCAGCGCCTCCTGCATGTCAATTGCCTCGAGTTGCTGGCAGTACGGTTCGCCCTGCACCGCTTCCGAGCACTGCTCAAGGGTCAACACGTGCTAGTCCGGTCAGACAACACGGCCACAGTAGCGTACATCAACCACCAGGGTGGTCTGCGTTCCCGCCGCATGTCTCAACTCGCCCGCCATCTCGTCTTATGGAGTCAGAAGCACCTGAGGTCCCTTCGTGCCATCCATATCCCGGGAGTCCTGAACCGTGCAGCCGACGAGCTCTCACGGCTTCAGCCACTTCCTGGAGAATGGAGACTCCATCCCCAGACGGTTCAGCTGATTTGGGAACAGTTCGGCGACGCACAGGTAGATCTGTTTGCCTCCCACGACTCTTCCCATTGCCGCCTGTTTTATTTCCTGACCGAGGGCCCCCTCGGCACGGACGCTCTGGCGCACAGCTGGCCGCGGGGCCTCCGCAAGTATGCGTTTCCCCCAGTGAGCCTTCTTGCACAGGTTCTGTGCAAGATCAGGGAGGACAAGGAGCAGGTCCTTTTGGTCGCCCCGTATTGGTCCGGCCGGACCTGGTTCTCCGAACTTGTACTCCTTGCGACAGCCCCTCCCTGGTCGATTCCTCTGAGGAAGGACCTCCTTTCTCAGAGACGGGGCACCCTTTGGCACCCGCGTCCCGATTTGGAACCTCCACGTGTGGCTCCTGGATGGGACGCGGCAGGTTTGAGTACCCTACCACCTCAGGTGGTGGCTACCATCACTTCCGCTAGGGCCCTGTCTACAGAAACGACACCCCTATGCGTTGAAGTGGAACCTCTTCGTCACTGGTGTTCTTCTCGCCAAAGAAGACCCCTGAAAATGCCCGATCGGGTCCGTGCTCGCATTCCTCCAGAAGGGTTGGAACGAAGGCTGTCTCCTTCCACCCTCTAGGTTTATGTGGCCGCTATATCAGCCTACCACGACCTTGTGGAGACGAAAAAGGTAAGTCAGCACGACCTGGTCATCAGGTTCCTGAGGGGAGCGAGGAGACTGAATCCTCCTCGCGCTCCCCTCGTACCCTCTTGGGACCTCTCAGTAGTCTTAAGTGCTCTGTAGAGGGCTCCCTTCGAGCCATTGCGGTCAGCGAGCTTAAGTTCCTGTCTATGAAAAGACAGAGCTCCTGATCGCCTTGGCCTCCATCAAGAGGGTAGGGGACCTGCAGGCATTTTCGGTTGACGAAGCGTGCCTGGAATTCGGGCCGGCCTACTCTCACGTGATCCTGAGACCCCGGCCTGGATATGTGCCCAAGGTTCCCACCACTCCGTTCCAGGTGGTGAACCTGCAAGCGCTGCCTTTGGAGGAGGCAGACCCAGCCTTGGCACTGCTCTGTCCAGTACGCGCCCTCCGTGCTTACGTAGACAGAACGCAGTGTTCAGGACCTCAGACCAGCTCTTTGTCTGTTATGGTGGGAAGCTGAAGGGAAAGGCTCTCTCCAAGCAAGGTTGTCTCACTGGATAGTGGACGCCATTGTTTTGGCTTACCTGACGCAGGGGCGTCCATGCCCCCTAGGGGTCAGGGCTCACTCTTGGGCTCTAGCGCATGGCGCCTCGCTAACAGACATTGCAGAGCTGCAGGCTGGGCGACACCCAACACATTCGCCAGATTCTATAATCTCCGAGTGGAGCCAGTGTCCTCTCTTGTACTCGCCTCTACTAGTGGCCGGTAATGGACTAGGCTCAGGTGTCTTCGCTTGCTCGCCATTCCACTCCACGGACTGGATACGTGCGATATTTTCCTCAGGTAGTTTCCCTGAAGCCCTGAGTTCCTCCAGCACCGTTGATGCCGACACCAGTACGTCTGCCCACTCGCTCAGGCCCTCGTGTTGGCTAGGTGCCACCGTGTGCATGGTTCCCCCGTTGGGCGACCCCCACATGTGTATTCCCACTGTAAGTCTCCCTGAGCAGGTGTCTTTCCCTTGGCAAGCCCCTTGCCACCCCTGGGGGTAAAATTCTTCCACCTTCGGCTGGTTACCCCAGAGTTTCCCATATGTAGCCCTGAGCGGGTCATATGTGTTCTTAAGTCCTCCCTACGGGTAGGCATTTGGCGCATACTTCCACCTGGAATATGCTTCCCAGTGTACTTTGGTATTCCTGTGTTAAGTGGGAGTCCTTCGTCCGTACTAGCTTACGACAGGGAGCTCACGCTTACGCAGGGCACTGGATGACAGCCGAGTGGCGTGATTATATTGGGACCCCCATTCGTCAGTCACTGACGTTACTCGGAGTGACTGAACGAAAGGGAACGTCTCGGTTACGTATGTAACCCTCGTTCCCTGAGGAGGGAACGGAGACGTAACGTCCCTCTGCCACTTCCGCTGTACCGCTGGAACAGCCGGGAGTTCAGTCTTGGCTCCTCAGCAGGTAAACATAATGCGATGTTGCCAGCGTACTTCCTTATATACCCACGCTGTGGGGCGGAGTTACGCTATGCAAATTCCGCATGCCCATGGCATTGGCGCTGCCATTGGGCGTTTTCTAGATCTCGAAGATGATAGGCTTCTAAGCGAAACCCCCATTCGTCAGTCACTGACGTTACGTCTCCGTTCCCTCCTCAGGGAACGAGGGTTACATACGTAACCGAGACGTTTCAGCACTTTTAAAGATTAGGAAAAGCTAGTTAAAGCAACCAGAGTTTTAAAAAGTTCAAAGATAAAACAAATTATTGTTGTTATTATTATAAATTATTTAAAGCTAGAATTGACAGAATTTGAAGCATTTTTTATTATGATCATCATAATTGAATTAGTATTTTAATGTTAACTTTTAAGTTGTTCTTAAAGTAAATATTTATATAAATATTGATTACTCATTTGTCTCTGAATCATGATTGTGTTCATACTCCATACAGGTGGTGGTGAACGCACTGGTTGGTGCAATTCCCTCCATCTTTAATGTGCTCCTCGTGTGTCTGATATTCTGGCTCATCTTCAGCATTATGGGAGTCAATCTGTTCGCTGGAAAGTTCTACCACTGCATCAACACCACCTCAGAGGAACGCTTCCCCATGGATGTGGTCAACAACAAGAGTGACTGCATGGCACTGACCAATGAATCACGCTGGGTCAATGTCAAGGTCAACTATGACAACGTGGGTCTTGGCTACCTCGCTCTACTCCAAATAGTAAGTTTTTCCATTACTTGCAGAGTTCAGTCTAGTACATATGGTGCACATGCAGCTATAAGCTTGTATCATGAGAAATCAAATTTTGCTTGGTCTTTTGAGGGGGGAAAAAACCCACAACTTTGTAACAGAAAAATATGCATCAGTTAAAGCATATTTACAGACAGTGAATATATTTTCATGTCCTTTTCCTTTTTTGCATCAGAGGACACAGAGGTAACTCAGTACAAATCCATAATGACTCAATGTGTTTAACTTGACATGCTGATATTCAGAAAGTACTCTCTCCACATAGGCCACGTTCAAAGGCTGGATGGATATCATGTATGCTGCAGTGGATTCTAGAGAGGTATGTGAATGAAATGACAATGCTCAACTGCTACAAAGCTATTCTAAATGCTGTATGCATATAATGTAGTGTTGAGCTTGTGACTTGACAATAAATAGTCAACACAACTTTCTGATACGTTGTCCTCGCTGATTGTATGCAAAGACGAACAGTGCAATGTGCTGTCCAATTCATGGACAAATTTATCGGTTGGAGTGAAACAAAAAGTTCATCTAAATAATGAAAATTTCGCCATTATATACTCGCCCTCAAGTCTTTCCAAACCTGTATGCTGTTAAAAAGGATGAAAATGCGTTATACAAGAAACATAAAAGTAGTCCATACAAGCCATTCAATAGCGTTGTGTAACGAACCAATGGAAATTTAACTCTTTCCCTGCCAGCGTTTTTTTTTTTTTTTAAGTTGCCAGTCAGCGCCAGCATTTTTGATCTGAATATCTGAACATGCAATATGTCAAAAGAAAGAACAGAACCTCTGCTTTTAAACAAAAAACAAAATAACGTTTTATTCTTTTTATCAACACTTGAATGTGGGTAAGTTTCATAAAAAAGCAACATATTGAGCAAAAAGCTGAGAAAATCGCGTTTTTGTCAAAGACTACATCTGGTTCGGATTCAGAAAGATGATCAAAACATATGGAGTAGATTGAGTCCATCAACACCCCCAAAGCTTGCTCAGTCCTAAAGCTCGTCCTGGGTCGACATTTCATTTGGTAACATTAATCAAAAATAATTTGGATTTATATGCCATTTAATGTTGATGATTGCGTTATTTTACATGTGCTTACATATGCTATCGCTTGTTTCTGCTTCTTGTTCTCCTTTGTTTTGATCCGGAGAGTCTTTACTCTTTCAGAAGATGTGTCATAGCGCCCCCTAGCGCATAACAGTGAAAAGTGGTGCTCACTGCAGTCAAATGACGTCCAGCTCCACCTCTCTGGATGTCTAATGGGGTGGAGGGATAGAGTTGTGGGTATGGTTAGGGCAGGGGTGGCTTACTCTGGAGAGCCTCAGTCCTGCAGAGTTCAGCTCCAACCCTGATAAAACTCACCTGCCTGTAGCTTCCTAGTAACCTTTCAGACCTTGATTAACTTGTTCAGGTGTGTTTGATTATGGTTGAAGTAAAACTCTGCAGGACTGTGGCTCTCCAGGACCGGAGGTCACCACCCCTGGGTTAGGGTGTGGTTGGATATTCTAGCGCCACCCATTAGGCCTAATGTCTAGCGAAGGGGAGCTAGACGTAAGCTCCACCCATTTGCTCTGCAGCGAGCAGCCTCTCGAAAATTCTGTCAATGGCGGGAAAGCGTTGTCTCATAAATGACGGAAAATTCTGTCAATGGCGGGAAAGCATTGTCTCATAAATGACGGAAAATTCTGTCAATGGCGGGGAAAGAGTTAAGTCATTCATCTCCGCCAGTGCAACTCTCAAATCAAATACGGTGCATATGGCACATGTTGGACATCAGTAACATCAAGCATTGTTGGTTCTTAGAACCATGACGTCAAAGTTGTGCCATTGATTTGAGTTCTGTAGCGAATGTTAAGAATAATAAAGTGAATAATGACTTCAAAATTACACTTTTATTGGAGCATTCATTATTTCTTTTCCATGTCAGGTGGAAGAGCAGCCATCATATGAGATCAACCTTTACATGTACCTATATTTTGTTATTTTCATCATTTTTGGCTCCTTTTTTACTCTCAACCTCTTCATTGGTGTCATCATTGACAACTTCAATCAGCAAAAGTCAAAGATAAGTATCTCTATTTTTAACTAACCTCCAAATTATTTTGTGTTGCACATTTGAATTGTTCTTTACCAGAAAGAATAATTAATATTTGTTTCTTCTGCACTTTGGAGGGAAAGACATTTTCATGACAGAGGAACAGAAAAAGTACTACAATGCCATGAAGAAGTTGGGTTCCAAAAAACCTGCAAAACCCATCCCTCGGCCATCGGTATGAGCCTTTTTACTTACATTCATTCTTCCATTGCTGGATTTTTACCATTACAACTAATTGACTTTTATTTGAATATCAGCATTAAATCTATTGAGGTTTTTAAAAACGAATCTACTATATTGCTCTTCTAACAGAATATGATCCAGGGCGTGGTGTTTGACTTCATCTCAAAACAGTTCTTTGACATCTTTATCATGGTGCTTATCTGCCTCAATATGGTGACCATGATGATAGAGACAGATGACCAGAGTACTGAGAAGGAGGATATCCTGTACCAGATCAATTTGGTGTTCATCATCGTCTTTACAGGGGAATGCATACTTAAGATGTTTGCGCTCAGACAGTACTTTTTCACTATTGGCTGGAATGTCTTTGATTTTGTTGTGGTCATCCTTTCTATAGCAGGTAAGTGTAGAACAACTCAGGCTCGTTGGAAAAACATGGCTGTGGCGACATTTCTGCAAAATTATATTATTTCGCAGCACATTCAAAGTGAAATGTCCAGCAAATGGCGCTAACAGTGTGCTCAGTAGTATCCAGAACAGATGAACATGAATCTGGCAATGTTTTACTAAGTTGGTTGTTGCACGTTTTCTGATATAAAAGGTCCAGTTAGTGGCGCTAAAAGGTTAAAGATCTATCGTGTTCGAAAATAATGTAGCACCTTCACTAATCGTACCCTAACCCTAACCGATAGTGTGAGCAAACGCAAACGTGACAAAAACTTATTTGCTGAAGTAACCAAGCCATTTTGGCTTGCTCCTACATGTCTTTGAGATCTTTTATTGTGACTCATATTTCATGGGACTTGTTCCCAAGTGCTCCACATCACAAGTGCAAGGTTGTACCAGGTGAGCTACCGAGCAAGTTTACTATGTCAGAAAAGCCATACATTTGGAGCTAGTTATGTGATGCAAGTTTACAAATCATGCACTATGGAAAAAGTGTTTTGAGCTCTCATAGTATTGCGCAAGGAAACAAGTCTATTAATCAATAATCTGCCCCATAATCATAGTTTGTGTGAAAAGGAATACAATATGTTGGTGTTCTACTGCCACTATTGTTCGTTTCAGCTAAAACTTGCATTGAAATGTATGTATAGGTACATTTTTGGAGTTTTGCAAAAGTGTAGGTAGAGCCATGTTTTTCCAATGAGCCTAGTTTGGTGTAGAATTATAGTTGTCGAACATCATGTCATTATAGTTTGTTACTGAGTTTTTTATATAGAATATCTGAGCATTGATCATACTGATTTTAATAAACTAGATACTAACAGTTCTATAAGTGCGCCTCTGTGTATGCTTTCCTACTGTAACTGTGCTAAATTGTTTATAATAACCCATATTTCTTCTTTCCCAAGGTCTAATGTTATCAGACATCATTGAGAAGTACTTTGTATCTCCCACCTTGTTCCGTGTCATCCGACTTGCTAGGATCGGCCGTGTGCTACGTCTCATCAGAGGTGCGAAAGGCATTAGGACTCTTTTGTTTGCCTTGATGATGTCACTTCCTGCCCTCTTCAACATTGGACTGCTTCTGTTCCTCATCATGTTCATCTTCTCTATTTTTGGCATGTCTAACTTTGCCTATGTGAAAAAGCAGGCAGGCATCGATGACATCTTCAACTTTGAAACATTTGGCGGCAGCATCATCTGCCTGTTTGAGATCACAACCTCGGCAGGCTGGGATGGGCTTCTGCTGCCTATTATGAACAGCGGCCCTCCGGATTGTGACCCTGACATAGAGAACCCTGGTACAGACGTTCGGGGTAACTGCGGGAATCCTGGAATGGGCATCATGTTTTTCTGCAGTTACATAATCATGTCGTTCCTGGTGGTTGTGAACATGTACATTGCCATCATTCTTGAGAACTTCAATGTTGCTCAAGAGGAGAGTGGAGACCCACTCTGCGAGGATGACTTTCAGATGTTCGACGAGACATGGGAAAAGTTTGACATTGATGCTACACATTTCATTGAATACAACCGCTTGTTTGACTTTGTCGATACCTTGCAGGAACCTCTGCGAATTGCCAAACCCAACCGCCTCAAACTAATCACCATGGATCTGCCCATTGTAACCGGTGACAAAATCCACTGTCTGGATATTCTTTTGGCTGTTACCCGCAATGTTCTTGGCGACACCATCGAGATGAATGCCATGAAGGAGAGCATTGAAGCCAAGTTCATAATGAACAACCCCACACCTGCCTCATTTGAGCCTATCACCACCACTCTCAGGAGGAAGGAGGAAGAGCGAGCAGCCATTGCGGTTCAACGAACATACCGTAGACATCTCCTCAGACGTGCAATCCGCCATGCCTGCTTTATGCGTCGCTCAAAGAGGAAAGATAGGAGTCTGGACGATGAAGAACCTCCTGAAACCGAAGGGTTAATTGCAAGGAAAATGGATGCCTTGTATGGTAGCAACCCAGAACTTGCCATGGCTCTTGAGTTGCAGGCTAGGCCTATGCCGTCTAATTCACAGCCACCTGAGCCAACCTCGGTCATGCAGCATAGAGCATCAGTGACCTACCCTCGACCGCAGGGACAACTCATACTCCCAGTGGAGTTCACAAAGGAGATGATCCTCCGATCTGCACCCACAACGCATGGCCTGTGCAGTTCAGAGAATGCAACAATTAAAGAGTCAATAGTATAACTGGCAACCAATGTCTTTGGAGTATGGACTAAGATAATCCTTGGGTGTAAAATAGAGTATCACCTGCACGCACCGAACAACAGATGCTCCAAAAACAAGACAGCTTAAAGGATTATACAGGACTGCTACAGTGTGACAGCATTGGAATGCCATTTATTGGGAGTACTGTTTTTTTATTATTTAATTTTTTTATCTTATTTGTTCCCAATTAGAAATGTCCCAGTATATTTGTCATTACTTAGCCAAGTTGTTTTGCCCTTATATACGTTTACAGTTGAGCAGTTAGAGCCATTTGAACATTTTTCCTGTTACAGTGCCACTAAGTGGACAAGCGCCACAATTTTTTTCATTTGACCTCAGATTGAGCCCACACACACGTGTGCCAAGTTTGGTTACAATATCTCATTCCATTCAGGAGTTATAGGCCCTGTCCTACATGGAACCCCAAGCCCTTGCGGAGTCCACACTTTCGTGATGTAATGCCGCTTTCACTGTCGGGTAGAAGTCTGCTGCAGAGCTTGCGGGCTTGCGGAGAAGTGTCTCACTGCAGCCTGTGGTGAACATCCAACCTGGCCCACATCCAAGTGTGATGTCAGAAGCCACGCCCATGTCCTGCGTAATTTCCCCCCCCAAACCAGTTCAATGGAAACTCCGCCCTGCAGCTGATTCTTAAGGTTTTATTGGTCATGTCAATCACAGTACTGACTGCCTACAGCAAACACTGATCCCTAAACCTACCCGTCACTGTAAGCTTAACCAATGAAATTAGCTGCAGGGCGGGATTTTTAGTGAAGTGGTTTGGGGGGGGGGGCGCTTACTCATTAACTTTGAAACAGGAAGAAGAATTGAGAAGACTTGACCCTCACACCTAATTCTTTTTCATTTACTTCTTATATTTCTCTTTTTTTGACAGACCGTGCTGAAACCCACTCAAAACCTACCTTTACGCCTAAAAAACCCTTTTAATCTGGAACCTACATACTGAAACCCACCTAAAACCTAACCTTACACCTGAAACCCACTCAAAACCTAAAAGCCCTTTCAATCGGAAACCTACATACAACAAATCATGTTTCCGGGGCAAAACGGGGATGGGGAGTCACAAGGTGACGTATTGGACATGGGCGTGGCTTCTGACGTCACACTTGGATGTGGACAGGGTTGGATGTCCAGCGCAGGATGCAGCGAGCCCTACATGGTCTTGCGGGCTCAGAAAAAGTGTGCATCGAGGGCGCAAAGGGGCGCACCCTTCTGAAACCTAAAATGACAAATGGGACACCCTACAGTCTTGCATGGACACATGCACGCAGCGGCCATTGTAAGTCCACAAGACCGCAAAGATATATGAAGTGTGCCATAGTCATTTAAGTAAAAGTGGCCACGCCCACATCGAAAGCATTTTTTTCTCAATAAGCTCCCATTTTACAGGTTCATCTTTACTTTGTCCTAAATAATCTTTTTGTATACTTGCTGAAAATTGTATCAGTATTTATAGCTCCCTGAAACTTAATATCTTTTAAAAAAATCTTTCTAGTAATGATCAAAGATTTAATTTTAGTTATAATTCTGATGTATAGCTGCGAATATCTCAACCAATAGGAAGAAGAGCCACTGGTACCTATCATCACTCTAACAAGTCTCAGTTTAGTCTACTGAACTATTTATAATCTCAGTTCATGCCTTACCAGTTTACAGCAGAATGGTGGGATGAGTAGACCAGAAACTGATCCTTTACAGTGGGGTGTATAGAGTCACTTTGAGCAGAATGTGCCACTATGAAAGATATAGATAAACAGTGAAGCTATAGTGCCCAGTGATTGTACTATACTTCTCTTTTAATGAATTGATAACTTGAAGCATTGAAGGCATAGTGCAATTGTAGCACTTACTTTTAATTCCCTGGTATTCACAAGAGCTGGCTGAAAATCTACCATGCCTGTAAAGTAAATACAATTGATTTAGTTTTCATGTAATGAGACGTTAGTAGACGTAAGTAACCTAGTTAAAGTAACCCCATCCCTTAAACTGTAATTTAACATACAGGCATCATCAGCACTAATATGTCCCATTTGATTTGAGTGTCTATCATCATAAATTGATCACTACATTGTGAAAATTTAAGTTACACCAGATTCTTTTTCTCTGTCCAAATGTTACTCAAACTTAGAAAGGAACATGTGTTTGGTGTTTGGTACCCATTACTTGCTTTATAATAGATTTCCTTCATTACAAAAAGAGCCTGAAATGTCCTGTAGACACCGCACACAATTCTTACCTAATTTATCTTTAACTGAAATTCATATTTGTTACTGGAGATATGGTTGTGATCACACACTTTCCTTCGAATTTCTTTCATCAAATTTAAGATTTTAAAACCTTATCAAGTTAGTATTTTCTCCCCCAAGTACATTCAGTGTTTTAGTACCTGTGATTTGTATGTATTAGAGACATTTAATAATAGATTTCCTCTGAAGTCTTAATGTGACTGCAAATGTCTTATTTCTTAAAATGTATAAATTAAGCACTTTTGAGACATTTATATTTACCTCTTGTATAGTTTTTAGATTTGGTCTCTCGTTACCAAAAAGCATTAACACTTATTATCTCTCGTATGTTAATTTACTGTATGTTTAAATGAGAATGAATTTTGGTGAGAATGGCGCTTGTGTGCAGTTTTGTGCACTTTTTGGTTTCATATTGATTGCGTTGTTAATATGCAAATAATTTTCTATTGTTTACATTTTTATCAAGCAGAGAGACATTGCAGTGCTTTAGGTTTTGCTCGTGTCTACTTGCCTGTATATACATTTTGCAGATAGAAGCAAACTTCTCGGATGCTGTCTTTTCTTTGTATCATAACATAACAACATTTAATTCAATGTGCATTTAAAATGTTCAAAGAATAAATTTGATAAGATAAAAATGGGTCTCTTCATGCTTAAGGTTTGAATTGCAGTCTCAGATTGCAATATCACGGTTCATCTCATGTCAAGATTTAGTGGCGTTTACAGTCTTAGCATGCTATCATGTGTTGTTTGTGGATATGTTTTCCTAGAGGTGTTTATCAAGCCCATTTTTCCATTAGACTTATGCTCCATATGACTTTTTCTGTGTGTCACAGTGGCCCCTGCCCAGATAGCTGTTCTTATTTCACACCCTCTATTTTTACCCCCAGCTAGAGATGTCTTCACCTCAGGTAACCAAGTCTTAATAAGTTTGGAATCCAGTGGTCTATACATTGGCATTTGTGTTATGGGGATTTAATTGGCAAATTACATTTTTAAAGTAGCCATGAAATCTAAATTGATATAACAGTATTTGTTCAAATATATATCTGTACACATAATTGTTTTTAAATTCATCTGCTCTCGTAACCTTTGAACAAAATAACTACTCTTGCATCGACATTTCTTCTTTGATGACATGTTACTGGCACAAGGGCAGGACAACCTGTCACTCACATGACATCACAGCAATAGCAAACCATCCAATCAATTCGCCATGGACAAAATCCCAAGTCCCACCCTACATTTTGTCTTGTTCAAGAAGCCGTTTCACTTGGATATACACTCACCGGCCACTTTATTAGGCACACCTGTTCAACTGCACTATAAACCCGAATAAGTTGGCAAAACTCTAAAACTTTGAAGTGATCAGTTACATCCAATTTTTTTAGTTAAGAAATATAAAGTTTAAGTAAGCAGAACTTGCAGATTTACTTTATTTTGTACTCATACATTTTAATTGCTCTTAACTTTAAATATTTGAGTAAGCTAATTCATACATTTAACTTAAAATTAGCCTATCATTTAATCTTAATTTAAATATTTTTAGTAGTGGAAACTTGGCTAGATTTAACTAGCTAATTCAATGAATGCTACCTTGCTAATTGGTGACACAATACTTTGATAACATTAGCATAGCATAGCACTTGCTGAATATACAGTAATTTAAAACATTAACAATCTCTAACTAGGCTCATGCTCCACCATGATGGTAACCCTACAAAAAAAAAACAACATAAGAGAAACTCTTCTAAACTAGCATAAAAAACACAACATTAATCTTGCTCCAAAAATGATATAACACAACTCTCTAGCATGATGGGAAATAGAAATCCCAGCCTAGTTTTAGTTAAATTTAAGTTTGTCTAAATTAAAAGAAACAAGTTCATAAAACTCAAAACAATTAAACAATTCAGATTACTTAAAATGTGTCAGTTTTGTGAACTCAAAAGAAAAAGAAAGTTCTAAATACTCATAAAAGTTCATTTGATTGAACTAATTTGTTTAATTTGAGTTGGCTCTACTCAAACCAATTAATTATTTTGAGCGTTAGGGATTACAGTGCATGTGCTTGATAACGCAAATATCTAATAGGCCAATCACATGGCATCAACTCAATGCATTTAGGTATGTAGACATGGTGAAGAAGTTCAAACTGAGCATCAGAATGGGGAAGTAAAGTGATTGAAGTGACTTTGAATGTGGTATGGTTGTTGGTGCCAGGCGGGCTGGTTTGAGTATTTCAGAAACTGCTGATCTACTGGGATTTTCACGCACAACCATATCTAGAGTTTACAGAGAAGTGTCCAAAAAATAGAAAATATCCAGTGAGCGGCAGTTCTGTGGGCGAAGATGCCTTGATGCCAGAGGTCAGAGGAGAATGACCAGACTGGTTCAGGTGATAGAAAGGCAACAGTAACTCAAACAAGCACTGGTTACAACCGAGGTCTGCAGAAGAGCATCTCTGAACACACAACACGTCCAACCCTGAAGCAGATGGACTACAGCAGCAGAAGACACACCGGTGACACTCCTGTCAGCTAAGAACAGAAAACTGAGGCTACAATTCACACGGGCTCACCAAAATTGTACAATAGAAGATTGAAGAAACATTGCCTGGTCTGATGAGTCTCGATTTCTGTTGTGACATTCAGATGGAAGGGTCAGAATTTGGCATAAACAACATGAAAGCATGGATCCATCCTGCCTTGTATCAATGGTTCAGACTGCTGGTGGTGTAATGGTGTGAGGGATATTTTCTTGGTACACTTTGGGCCTTTTAGTACCAATTGAGCATCGCTTTAATGCCACAGCCTACCTGAGTATTGTTGCTGACCATCTCTTTATGACCACAGTGTGCCTGCCATGTCACTAACTCAAATCATCTTCTGATGGCTACTTCCAGCAAGATAAAGCGCCATGTCACTAACTCAAATAATCTCAAACTGGTTTCTTGAACATGACAATGAGTTCACTAAACTCAAATGGCCTCCACAATCACCAGATCTCAATCCAATAGGGCAGCCAAATAAATCTGCAGCAACTGCATGATGCTATATTAATATGGACCAAGATCTCTGAGGATTGATTCCAGCACCTTGTTGAATTTATTCCACAAAGAAGTAAAGCAGTTTTGAAGGCAAAAGAAGGTACTATGTAGTGGTCGTTGAGTGTACATCACAAAAGGGAAGAAAAGACTATCGCAACTTCCCTTTCATGTCGACTTTAATATAATTTATCTTTCACAAACATATTCACTGATAGTGGGAGAAAGAACAGTTATAAACTGAGGTGGTTGTTCTGAATGCTGACCTGTATTACTGTTCAGTGTTTAGAAATGTTTACCTATACAAAAGATTTTATTGGACAAATAACTTTTATAAAAATGTTAGTTCCTAGAACAACTAGACAGTATTTAGGTGAAAGGCATGAAATTGTTCCCACAGCATCATGAGTCAATCAGAAAGTGAGGCAGTGAAGTGTTTTGTGTACGTGGGTTTTAGCAGACAGTGAGTGAATTACAGTCTGTTTCTAAATCATTGGACATAATAGCAGTGGTAAAGTGGTAAAGTATATATATATATATATAGTATATGGATATTGCCATCCATTCCAGTGTCTCGGAACCACCCAGAACTGATGGAGTCCATCACAGGGCTTATCTCATTTTTCTAAAACATTCAAATGATTTTAGTTATTATTTGATTCTCAAATATTTCACATTGGCTGTCAAACTTTTCAGACCACACTCTTAAAAATAAAGGTTCTTAAATGGTTCTTTGGCAGGGTGTATGGTTCCATGAAGAACCTTTAATATCCAAAGAACCTTTCCATTGCACAAAAGGTTCTTTGTAGCGCAGAAAGGTTCTTTAGACTATAAAATGGTTAGAAAAAAAATGGTTCCCTTTCGTTCAGTCACTCCGAGTAACGTCAGTGACTGACGAATGGGGGGTTTCGCCTAGAAGCCTATCATCTTCGAGATCTAGAAAACGCCCAATGGCAGTGCCAATGCCATGGGCATGCGGAATTTGCATAGCGTAACTCCGCCCCACAGTGTGGGTATATAAGGAAGTACGCTGGCAACATCGCATTATGTTTCTGCTTCGGAGCCAAGAGCATCTATCTCTTCACTCCTTAAGCCTTTTTGAGTATATCGTCAAGCTTCTTTGAGACGAACAGCTTTCCAGTCGGTGTTGGTGTTACGGCGCGTTCCAGCGAGTGTTTACTTCCTGCCTGCTGATCTGTGCAGTGATCTGCATCCAGCTGGTATTCGTTCCCTGGGTGCTTCGACATCGCTGTGAAGCTCCCTCTCACAAAAGAGCTCGCATGTGGCACGTCTTTTTAAAGACGGTTTGCCCGTGCACTTCTGGGTGCGGTCGATCTCTGTTGCCATCTGATGGGCACAATCGCTGCGTGACGTGTTTGGGCTTCAGCACGTTCAAGCAGCGTTTGTGGATGCGTCATGTTCTCACTGCGGGAACATGACCATCGCGATGCTACGGTCGAGACTCAATGACCTCCGCAAGGAAAGAGAGTCCCCTCTGCCACACCCCAATCTACCGTCTCCGAGAGAGATGGTACTTTGGCTGGTGGCCAGGGTGACCTGAGGGTTACGGTGTGGCATAACCCCGACGATCATTCCTCGGGCCACACCCCCCTCTCGCACATCGCTACCCGCGAGTGATCGGACTGAAGCAGCGGGACCGTCTGCGGACGCCCCGTGTGTTTCGTTCGGCGCTCCAGTTGGCGATGAGATGTCGATCGCCGCATCTCAAGGTGGGCTGGAGTCCTCTGGGGATAAAGATTCGGCTATGCTGCTGCCTTCGGGTGTGCCAGCATTGCCCGAGTCCGACCCGGAGTTGACAGCCATGTCATCTCGGGGGATGTTTGGTCTTTGGGTGTGACGCGTCCTGACAGCTGTTGGGCCCCGCCCCCAATTACTTTCTCTCCCGGGATACATGAGGAGGTCACGTAGTCCTGGAAGTCCCCGTTGTCTTCCCGCGACCGTTCGGCGGCCTCCTCCGCCTTCTCTGCCCTCGATGGGGCCGCGGCCAAGGGTACACTGGGGTCCCCCCTGTTGACGCTCAGTTGCAATCACGGTCGAGACTCAATGACCCCGTATGGAGGGAGAGTCCCCTCTGCCACACCCCAGTTATCCTCTCCACGTGACGGGATGTTTGGCTGGTGGCCAGGGTGACCTGAGGGCTGCGGTGTGGCATAAACCCCGACGAGTATTCCTCGGGCCACACCCCCCCTCTTGCACAGAGTGCTTCAATGTGGCGCGGTGATCCTAAGCACCCCTCCAAGGCCTGTAGTTCTCGTCTACTCTGGTGGCGAGGGACTGCAGAGCTGCGGGGCAGGCCGCCGCCTCTCAGCACGCCATGGCCATCCTTCAGGTCTTCCAGGCCAGGATGCTCGTGGCATGCACGAGGGTAGAGCTGTCCCAGGGCTCTTAATGAGCCGCGTGCCGCCACCGACCTCGCCCTCCGGGTGACGAAGGTGACCGTGCGCTCCCTGGGTCAGGTGATGTCCACAGCTGTGGTCCAGGAGAGACGAGGCTCAGCCTGGTCGATATGAGAGAGGCTGAGCGAACCCGGTTCCTCAATGCTCACATATCCCAGGCTGGCCTCACTGCTGACTTGCCTCCGTCAAATCAGGAGCAAGAGTGCGGTTCCACTGAAGTTATTTCAGAGGCTCCTGGGGCATATGGCATCTGCAGCCGCGGTAACGCTTCATATGAGACCGCTTCAGCACTGGCTTCGCGATCGAGTCCCGAGATGGGCATGGCAGTCGGGCACGCTCCGGGTCCCAGTGACTCGGGCCTGCCTGCAGACACTCACCCCGATATGTGCCCAAGGTTCCCACCACTCCGTTCCAGGTGGTGAACCTGCAAGCGCTGCCTTTGGAGGAGGCAGACCCAGCCTTGGCACTGCTCTGTCCAGTACGCGCCCTCCGTGCTTACGTAGACAGAACGCAGTGTTCAGGACCTCAGACCAGCTCTTTGTCTGTTATGGTGGGAAGCTGAAGGGAAAGGCTCTCTCCAAGCAAGGTTGTCTCACTGGATAGTGGACGCCATTGTTTTGGCTTACCTGACGCAGGGGCGTCCATGCCCCCTAGGGGTCAGGGCTCACTCCACCCGGAGTGTGGCCTCCTCTTGGGCTCTAGCGCATGGCGCCTCGCTAACAGACATTGCAGAGCTGCAGGCTGGGCGACACCCAACACATTCACCAGATTCTTAATCTCCGAGTGGAGCCAGTGTCCCCTCATGTACTCGCCTCTACTAGTGGCCGGTAATGGACTAGGCTCAGGTGTCTTCGCTTGCTCGCCATTCCACTCCACGGACTGGATAAGTGCGATATTTTCCTCAGGTAGTTTCCCTGAAGCCCTGAGTTCCTCCAGCACTGTTGATGCCGACACCAGTACGTCTGCCCACTCGCTCAGGCCCTCGTGTTGGCTAGGTGCCACCGTGTGCATGGTTCCCCCGTTGGGTGACCCCCACATGTGTATTTCCACTGTAAGTCTCCCTGAGCATGTGTCTTTCCCTTGGCAAGCCCCTTGCCACCCCTGGGGGTAAAAATTCTTCCACCTTCGGCTGGTTACCCCAGAGTTCTCCATATGTAGCCCTGAGCGGGTCATATGTGTTTCCTTAAGTCCTCCCTACGGGTAGGCGTTTGGCGCATACTTCCACCTGGAATATGCTTCCCAGTGTACCTTGGTATTCCTGTGTTAAGTGGGAGTCCTTCGTCCGTACTAGCTTACGACAGGGAGCTCACGCTTACGCAGGGCACTGGATGACAGCCGAGTGGCGTGATTACATTGGGACCCCCATTCGTCAGTCACTGACGTTACTTGGAGTGACTGAACGAAAGGGAACGTCTCGGTTACGTATGTAACCCTCGTTCCCTGAGGAGGGAACGGAGACGTAACGTCCCTCTGCCACTTCCGCTGTACCGCTGGAACAGCCGGGAGTTCAGTCTTGGCTCCTCAGCAGGTAAACATAATGCGATGTTGCCAGCGTACTTCCTTATATACCCACACTGTGGGGCGGAGTTACGCTATGCAAATTCCGCATGCCCATGGCATTGGCACTGCCACTGGGCGTTTTCTAGATCTCGAAGATGATAGGCTTCTAGGCGAAACCCCCCATTCGTCAGTCACTGACGTTACGTCTCCGTTCCCTCCTCAGGGAACGAGGGTTACATACGTAACCGAGACGTTCTTTAAAGAACCTTTCACAAAACGGTTCTTCAGGGAACCAAAAATGGTTCTTATATGGCATCACTGTGAAAACCCCTTTTTGGTTCTTCCTGGCACCTTTATTTTTAAGGGTGCACACCCCAAAACATCTACGATATAGTGATTTTCATTTTGCGTAACATTGACTAATGGAATGGCATATTTCGAGTTTTGAATTAGCCATTGGGCTAGTTTTAGTTACGCAGACCAGGGGCCCGTACCATGATGGTTGAACAAACTCAGGGTTACGGGAGTTTTGAGTTGACCAAACCAATCTAATCAGGCTTTGTTGGTACCATGATGCTGATCATCAACTGTCTCTGTCAACTCAGGCTTTGATCCTGAGTGCACATTAAAGTGTGTAAACAGCCAATCACACACCTCGTGCAAAACTGCAAAACTGCCATTCACTACTCGCGAGAGAGAGTCAGTGCGATTCAACTCTGCCAAAGATTAAGAGATTGAAGAATATGAAGTATGTAAGTCCATTTACACAGCAAGAAGAAAATATCTTGCTATATCAGTGCAAGTGAAAGTTGTGAAGTTAGGCCTATATATAGGTATACAAAGTTTTGAATGTGTAAGCTCACATGTAGTCATTTTTAAAGTTTTATCTATTGATTCTAAAGCGTATTTATATTACAGGCCTACATTTAAATGAAATGCGCAAGAATAAATTGCTCATATATATATATATATATATATATATATATACACTCACCTAAAGGATTATTAGGAACACCTGTTCAATTTCTCATTAATGCAATTATCTAATCAACCAATCACATGGCAGTTGCTTCAATGCATTTAGGGGTGTGGTCCTGGTCAAGACAATCTCCTGAACTCCAAACTGAATGTCAGAATGGGAAAGAAAGGTGATTTAAGCGGGCCGGTCTGAGTATTTCACAATCTGCTCAGTTACTGGGATTTTCACGCACAACCATTTCTAGAGTTTACAAAGAATGGTGTGAAAAGGGAAAAACATCCAGTATGCGGCAGTCCTGTGGGTGAAAATGCCTTGTTGATGCTAGAGGTCAGAGGAGAATGGGCCGACTGATTCAAGCTGATAGAAGAGCAGCTTTGACTGAAATAACCACTCGTTACAACCGAGGTATGCAGCAAAGCATTTGTGAAGCCACAACACGCACAACCTTGAGGCGGATGGGCTACAACAGCAGAAGACCCCACCGGGTACCACTCATCTCCACTACAAATAGGAAAAAGAGGCTACAATTTGCACGAGCTCACCAAAATTGGACAGTTGAAGACTGGAAAAATGTTGCCTGGTCTGATGAGTCTCGATTTCTGTTGAGACATTCAGATGGTAGAGTCAGAATTTGGCGTAAACAGAATGAGAACATGGATCCATCATGCCTTGTTACCACTGTGCAGGCTGGTGGTGGTGGTGTAATGGTGTGGGGGATGTTTTCTTGGCACACTTTAGGCCCCTTAGTGCCAATTGGGCATCGTTTAAATGCCACGGCCTACCTGAGCATTGTTTCTGACCATGTCCATCCCTTTATGACCACCATGTACCCATCCTCTGATGGCTACTTCCAGCAGGATAACGCACCATGTCACAAAGCTCGAATCATTTCAAATTGGTTTCTTGAACATGACAATGAGTTCACTGTACTAAAATGGCCCCCACAGTCACCAGATCTCAACCCAATAGAGCATCTTTGGGATGTGGTGGAACGGGAGCTTCGTGCCCTGGATGTGCATCCCACAAATCTCCATCAACTGCAAGATGCTATCCTATCAATATGGGCCAACATTTCTAAAGAATGCTTTCAGCACCTTGTTGAATCAATGCCACGTAGAATTAAGGCAGTTCTGAAGGCGAAAGGGGGTCAAACACAGTATTAGTACGGTGTTCCTAATAATCCTTTAGGTGAGTGTATATAATAATTATATAAATAATTTCTAAGTCATATAAAATAATTGTAATAATCATTGCTAAAAGCCAGATGATATTGTCTTTAAAATCTACTATGTAGTGACCTTTAATTTGGAGTAAGAGAAACTGGGTGAGTGACTTTATTTGATCAGAGAGATGTCACTTTGCTCACAGCTGATTGGTTCAATTTCAGTTTGAGATCTCTTACCCAGAACAAAACCTGCCCTGGAGCAGGTTAGCCACTCATTAGTTACTATGTCAATGAACACCGCTAAAAGCCAAGCCACTTTCATGGTGCCTAAAACCCAGGGTTGGTGCAAACTAAACTGAAACCACCACTGCTTCATCGCACTTAATCACATATTTCATAATACTTGTTTAGATTTATTTTTGTACCATTGATTATTTTCACTTTAACTGGTGTGTGTGTGTGTGTGTGGTTACAGCTGCATTGAGTGCTATATACTTCAGTTTACACAGCTCAGCGACTGCTGCTCTCTCCACCCACTGTGGCGGACTGCACCGCAGATGCACATGGAAAGCACCAACTTATACGTGTAAATTTAAGACTAATTTAAGAGCTAGGAACAGGATTCAACACCCCTGTAATGGACTAAAGGTGCATTCACACCAGTGGTGTGCGGTGGTGTTTTAAAATGAGGAGGCAAAGTCCTCACATTTTTTATATATACAGCTCTGGAAAAAATTAAGAGAACACTTAACATTGATTTCTCAATGTTAAGTGGTCTCTTAATTTTTTCCAGAGCTGTATATATATATATATATCTCAAATGTAAATTTATGTCCTTGTTACACTTAATTTTCCTGGTTAAATAAACATTACATAAAAAAGAGAGACCAAATACAGTTCTATTTTGTATTTTTACACTAAGCAATGTTCTATTTAATAAAACCAAGTATACATTTCATCAAGTTAGTAATTTTACACATTTTTACATTTATTTCAAAATAATAACTAAAGGCAGTAACAATTTAAACAATATATATTATTTCTTTTTAATAGTCAACTTATTTTCAGCAGTCATCAAGCTTGTACATACTGTTCACAGACACGAAGACCTTTATTTTCCCAAAGCTGATTGCTCACTAAACCCCCACAGTCATCATGTTTTCTGGCCATTTCAAGTTTGATTTTGACGTGACAAAGTGGTGATATCTAAGTGGCTGAGTTGTTTACTTCGGAGAGCTCTGACATGTACACCTGACCGCTGCAGATTCGTTTTGCTCAGAGCAGAATGTCATAACTATGGTAATTACCATAACAATTCTGAACTGTAAAAAGCCTTCACGTGTTTGTAGAACTCACAAGGTAACACAATTTTCTGAGAGCTTTATTTACGGTAATTATGCCACATAGGCTACAAGAACAAGACATTAAAATATGACTGCCAGTAGATAAACAAAGCAGATGCAATTTTTTACTTTTAATTTTTACCTAATTGTTGCATTGCAATATTGCATTTTAACAGCTATTGTTTGCAGCCATTATAACCCCTAGAACACAACAAGACTGATTCTTCTTAAGTAATCAGCAATTGCAGAAGGCAATATATTTAACAGGGCTTTTGCATTTAACTCTTTCTGGGGGTATTAAAATTGCAATGGCTAATTTCCTTTAAGAAATAGAAACGTAGAGAGGCGTCATGCACATTCATGTGCCCCCTCAGATTTTTGAGCAAAATGGATTTTGAACGAAGATTCCAAAAGAACAAAATAATACTATTTTTACAGTTGATACAATCACACCAGTGTGATTAGCATGTTCAGTGCGTCGTGTGATCAACTGCTACATTCAAATCTGCGTTCACGCTTCAGCTGGTGCTGAGCCAGAGACGGACACGTTCAGTCATATTCAATGTTTTCAACCACATAATGTTTATTTTATGTTTCTGACATTTAAAAACACAATAATAACAAAAAAAACATTTAGCCTATAACTTGTCAAATATGCACTGAAGTCTATGGAAGCGGCAATAACAATCTTTTCATAATTTGAGGACGTATTTTATTGATATCACATATGGTTGATATCAATCACATTGATAACAAATCTTAAATCAAGAAATATCTGCCAGTGAGGTCAGAATATTTTAATAAAACAATTGTATTTTTCTTACCTCACTGGCAGATGTTTCTTGTTTTAAGCACTTAATTTTCACTTCATTTTAAATACATTTTTCAGTAAACAAGACTTTTAATTTTGCTTCTCAAGTACAAGTATCTTGAGTTAAGAATGTTTAGATATTTGTACTGGAAAACATGACAAAAATACAGTTAAAATATTTTTTTGCAACTGGTCATTTTTTTACCAGGACATGATCTGTTTTTCTACAGATTTTTTTTTTCTTACAGTGATGCATAAACAGTTGACATTTGGTTTCACTTTATTTTGATGGTCCCTTTAACACTTTCTGTTGACTATAAGTAACGTTGCACCTACATGTATACTAACTCTGTTTACCTATTAGTAGACTGGTAGGGTTAAGGTTAGAATAAGTTGACATGTAGCTGCAAAGATATTTATAGTCAGTAAAATGTCTGTTGGGGAGCATCACAATAAAGAGTTAGCGGATATTAAGCAGACTGTCTACTAATACTCTAATGAGAGTTAGTTGAAAAGTTACTTATAAACATAAATATAACTTATAAATAAAAGGGACCATCAAAATGAAGTATTACTGACATTTGCATTTGTATTTTGTGTAGTCATCTTTGTACATACATGGTAAAGTAGTCTATATCAGTCTTGATGTATTTTGCATCAAGATGATTCACTTGCTTCTTAACATTTTGATGCATGGGTGTATCAATTTGCATGTTTCTCAGAAACGGAATCGTATCATCACAGCTTCATGACCTGCACCCTTCTGAGAGAGGGACTGTGCTCCGGTGGTGCTGGCTTCCTTCTGTTCTGTTCACATATGTGATCTGTACTGACTTCTACCTTTTCCTGGAGAGGTGCATTTCAAGACCAAGAATCATGCATTCCTTCCTGCTGGGATGTTCAGTCATGGCACTGATTTACCTCTCAGGTAAATGGCTGTTTGACACATTAAAAACTGCATTTTTAGTTTGACTTTTAAACATGGTACTCTCTGAAATGCCACATTTTGGTGCACTTATGGGAGGAATTATTTGAGACAGCAGTTCTTTACAAAACCGATTCAATTGATTTTTGTTTTAGATTTGAAAGTTGCAGGATTACATTTTGCATATTACAGTTGCCCTAAACTTGTTTTCAGTGTTGTTCTTCCTTTCCATCTGTGAGTGAAAGAGGAAGTCCCACCACTTCAAAACAAGTTTGCATTTGCCAGATATCCTTCTTAGAACTTAAAAATATACCGTTATAATGTGGGATGCACATACTGTTCAGTGTCTTTAATAATGCCAAGCATGTTTCATGGTTTTACTTCTGCTGATAAATTACAGCAAATGACCATTGCGATATTAAACCGGTTCTGTCTTATATATTTTCTCTTCATCCATCTCATAATTTCAGCTGAAGAAACCAATGTGTACCAGAAGCCACGATTTCTTGGCGTTAAAACAGGTCGGAATGTGATGATATACTGTGTATATCAGTCTCAACAGTCTTTGCCGGCTCATGTACAATGGTTCAAAGAACGGACTGACAAAGTCCCACTCAAGAACAGCCAAAGATTAATTATAAAGGAGAAGACTGAAAAAACAAATGCCTCCATTATCATAAAGAAAGTGGAGATTGAGGACACCGGCATTTATTTTTGCAAGCTGAATGGTACGTTTGGACCAGGAACTGCGCTACAAGTGTCCAGTAGGTGTTGATTTGTTGTTGATGTCATTCACTTTCTTTCTTCGCCAGCCTGTTTACCATACTTGTATTTCTTTGTTTCTTCCACAGGATATAGTGAGCCCCAAGCTGTCTTGCGGAGATCAAGAGTCAAGGATGTTATCATTTTCCTTCAGGCTTTTCTGTTGATTTTGTGCATTGTCGTTCCTCTGGTTCAGTTTTACAAGCTGGTAAGGGACACAAACGTTCTCTATTGCTTTGTGCACTTGCGTGAGGTATCCATTACTTTTTGGTTACATGTTATTTCAAAAGTAACTATAAGTAACTTTGCAACATGTCAACTAACTCGCATTAGAGTATTATACTGGTTGGATTAGTAGAATAAGCTGATATGTAGTTGGAAAGTTACATATAGTCAGTAGATTGTCTGTTGGGGAGCATCAAAATAAAGTGTTAGCAGATATTAAGCAGACAGTCTAATAATATTCTCATCATGACTGCTAGTTGACATGTAGTTACAAAGTTACTTAGTTGAATGTCTAAAGTGGACCATCAAAATAAAGTTTAACCAACTTTTTACCCCAATTTTTTTGCCATAATACAGTTATAAATAAGCACTAACAGCAGTTTCTCGTTGTGTTTGGTTTCAGGAGAAGAAAGAAGAAGCGGATTATGAAGAGCCTGAGGATGATCACATATATGAGGTGAGTGTTTTGGTTAATTCGTTTAGCGTGTTACTGTCATTGTGTCGGTTTACGGTTGGTTGAGTTTGAAGCTCAAAGTGCTGAAGCTATTGTTGCATGCACTACAGGAAGTGAAAACACACATGGTCTGTTGTGATAGACAATGCATGAAATTATATTTGTGATGTACATGCAATTTCATAAAATAGGAACATTGGTAACACTTTATTTTGAACATTCTGTTGACTATAAGTAACTTTTCAACTAACTCTCATTAGAGTATTAGTAGAATGTCTGCTTAATATCTGCTAACTCTTTATTGTGATGCTCCCCAACAGACATGCTACTGACTATAAGTATCTTTGCAGCTACATGTCAACTTATTCTAACCCTACCAGTCTACTAATACTATACTAACACTCTAATGAGCGTTAGTAGACATGTAGGTGCAATGATACTTATAGTCAACAAAATGTGTTAAAGGGACAATCAAAATAAAGTGAAACCAGAACATTTCTAACCTTTTCAAGTTCCGATATGTATACAAATATGTACTGCTTAATATCTACTAATGCTTTATTTTGATGCTCCCCAACTGACTTTCTACTGACTATAAATAACTTTGCAAGTACACGTCAGCTTATTCTACTAACCCAAACCCTAACACCTAACCCTAACCTAACAGTCTACGAATACTCAACTATACTCTAATGAGAGTTAGTTAACATGTAGGTGCAATGTTACTTAAAGTCAACAGAATGTCTAAAGGGGACTATCGAAAGAAAGTGTAACCCTGATTCATTCAGGAATGTAACACCAAAGTCCCTTTAAGGCAAGTCATTTCACTCGACGGCCATCTATTTCAGTCATGCAAGTGCAGCTTCTATCTCTCTGAATGGGGAAACATTAAACTTTCTAAAGCTGTTCACAAAGCTTACGATTAAATTTCATATTTGAAATCACCAATAAAATCTAACAACAACTGTCTCATAAAATTAACACTCAAATCATGACCAAAATTTGCAAAAAATTTGGACCAGCCAATGCACATGTGCAGTCATAAGCGTGCATCTCAGAACACTGTTTCTATTGCAACCGGAGCTTCTAAAAGCAGCTGCAGTAACGCAATGACTTTACCACTTATTCTGCCATATTGCACGTTGTACTTTCTCCCATTCATAGTAATATGAGTACACAAATAGAACAAAAATAGACAAAGTAACCCAGCAAGCAATTTTGCGTTTAAAAGACGTCTAATAGCTGTCCAAACACAGCCCTGATGTCTAGGCTAAAACAAGGAAAAATTTTGTCTGTCAGTGAAAATTTAATAGACGTCTAACCATAGCCCAAGAATATACTAGTCATCTAGAACATGTCAAAGAAATGAAACCAAACACCTTGTAATCACTGTTGACTTTGCTTACACGATGGAATATCATACATCTCGGAAGTTATTTTGGCAAAAACAACAAATTCAACGTTATTTTGGCTAGAAGTGGGTTACTCATAGCTGGACTATATTAGGTCTATAGGTAACTGAGACTGTGAAATGACGGCTATTGCTTGCTGGGAACTAGCACTAATGAATTATAGACCTTTTTTCCTAGTGTAAGAATTGATTATTCTGTCTATATTACAGTTTTTCTTGATTGCTAACTACACACCAACTTGTACAAAACCTGCCTAGTGAACACTAATGAGATTCATTCATAACACTGTAACAAAAACCTCTTGTTGGGATTAAGGAATAATTTTGCAGCTCAATGTCTATTATAGTATACATACAACATAAATGAAAAGAGTGCATATACAGTAAAATACAACAATGAGCTTTAGGGAAAAAAAATCATTACACTATTGTAAAGTGATCTTACAGTAGATGAAAAGCACTAAAGTTCAAATACCAAAGAATTGAATATGAACTCGGTATGCAACACAATACAGTATACTGTCAATTACAGTGCAGTAATAAATAAATCAAGCATCCTCTGCACCTTTCATTACAGTATACAGTATTATAGCAGTTTCTTGAGATTTTCTCTACCTAGTCATTTCTCAGTTCTGCAAAAATACAGTACAAATAAATTTGACAATCACGAGTTTGAGGGTGTACATGTTCTACAGTTTACTGTACGTATAGGGAATTTTCCCTTATCTAAAGTACTGTGTACTGTAATTATATTGTAAGTGTAAGTAGTCTAAAAGCCGGTAGATGATTCTTTCAGCTCTCTCTCCAGTGTTAGGATCACAGACTGTAAAAAGGTTAGGATGCATTTTCTAAAGCACAATCACCTGTACTCTTGTTTATATCCTGAGATTCTGATTGGTGTGTCATGTTTTGCTACTTAAAGTGGATAAATATGTGCTACTTGAGTTCACATTAGCTATATTATGTGTTTGTGTTTTATGAATGAGAACCTGTGTAAAATGAGGGTATTTTTGTGAGTTTTGCAGGAATCTTGAAGAAAACTGAGATGTGTGTGAAAACAGGTGACGTGTTAAAGGGTTAGTTCACCCAAAAAATAAAAATTCTATCATTATCACTCACCCTCATGTAGTTCCAAACCCGTAAGACTTTCGTTCATCAAATGAAGATCTTTTTAATGAAATCTGAGAGCAAGCCCTAGAAAGGTATTAAAGAAAGATATAAATCTAAATTAAACTCCAGTGGTGTAACTTCAATTTTATGAAGCGACGCGAGTGCTTTGTTTGCACAAAAAAAAACATAATTTACCACTTTATTTACAAAATATTAATCTCAAATGCGCGTTTACGCAACGACGCCTGCTCTCGTCAACACAAAACGCGTGCGTCGTGGTGCTCTCGTGAACGCGCGTTGGGCTCGACATTAACGCTTGTCCGGGGATTTTTTGAAGGGGCAAGTGAAAAAGAATTAACAAAAAATAAACAGGGAATCATCAAAATGCAAGAATGATTCTGCATTCATTTAGTGTAAGTGGCGATCGATAGTGGATAATAATAGGCTATATAATGTATAATGAACTGATGGTAATAAGGTTGCACTGTTGATGCTCGCGCAGCCTCTTGAGGAGAAATCGAAACAAATGAGCACAGCTGTTTTCCTAAATACCATCACGATTGAAAATGTGACACTGATTTCATATGACAGTTCCATAAACAATTAAAAAAAACTTTAAGCCACTTACATTTTAGATGCAATATTGACTGTTTTTGTTCTATTTCAGCAGCAAAAATAGTTCCAAAAAAAGATCACAGCAGAACCATAACGCGCATCTCACAGCAACAGTGTGTTACTGAATGATTCAGCGTTTTGAATGAATCGGTTGAATCAAAGATTCAATGACCTATTCATAAACGACTGCCTCATTCTTGAATGAATCAGCCGTTTCAACGAATCGACTCAATGACTCGCTCATTAAGACGGTCACCTGCCGCCACCTACTGGCAGTTTAGTTTCATGTTTAAACATTAATTTCAACATTTCTTATTTGTATAATAAAAAAAATATTTAAAACAATCTCATAACATTATTTAATGCAGTTGTAATATTTCAGTGTAAATTATTTAATTTAATTGATAACAGCCCTATAGTGTAGCCTACAGCACATTTTTTACTCGGACAAGTGAATGACAGATTTGTGTGTGTGTGTGTGTGTGTGTGTGTGTGTGTGTGTGTGTGTGTGTGTGTGTGTGTGTGTGTGTGTGTGCAAACAAAGCACGTGTGTCGCTTCATAAAATTGAGGTTAAAGTAAGTAAATGTGTTAAACCACTGGAGTAAATGTGACTCCAGTGTTTTAACACATTTACTTTGTTTTTACTACCTTTCTGGGGCTTGAAAGTGGTAGTTGCGTTGCTGTCAATGGAGGGAAAGAGAGCTCTCAGATTTCATCAGAAATATCTTCATTTGTGTTCCGAAGATGAACGAAAGTCTTACGGGTTTGGAACGACACGAGGGTGAAGAATTAATGACAGAATTTTCATTTATGGGTGAACTAACCCGAAATGTGTCTGTTTTGAGAACTGAATGAATGGTTTGGGAAATTGTGCCAACTGAATCAGTTATTATAATGTGTTAGCAATCGAGAAAAACTGTAATAAATGAAACTATTAATAATTCATAAATTAAATGCATGGCTTCCCGTGCCTTATTACTTTAGTATACTACTTAACATCACATGAAATCCATCTGTTTCTTTCTCTGTGTGCTGTACAGGGTTTGGAAATTGAGCAGTGTGGTGGTGATATATACGAGGACATCTCTGCTTATGCCCAGCCCTCAGATGCAGCATGGGAAGTTGAGTCCCCAGACCAAGAGTGAGAAAAAACACATCCGTATATCATCAGCTTCAACACCAGACACAATGATTACATTCAGTCCACTGTCAGGACTGACGATCCGTTTGTGCTGTATGTATGCACACAGATGATGTCACTGAGTGTGAGTGTATGTTTAAAAAAGATTTCACTTGAAAGCATGAAACTATTAGGAGTAACCATGCCGTTTATATACTGTTTATATAGGCTACGTTTTGTTGAGGTTGTGGCATTTACACATTTACAAAACAATAATCCAAGGACATTCCCAGCTAACAGGGAACGTTCTGGCAAGGTTCTCTCAAGGTTAGCAAGCAAACGTTCTTCCAGTAATGTTAATAGAATGTTCGTTCAACGTTTTATGGTCTTTAATAACGTTATCAAAACATTACCACAAAAAAAGTTATTTACACATTATTCATGGGGACGTTTTTCTGAAACATTTTAGTTGGATGTTAGTTTTTTAAAATGTTGTTATTTACTACTTTTTCAGAGAACATTCAAATGTAACATTCCCATAATACTTACAAAACGAGGAATTGGAGAAAATATTCCTTTAATGTTTTCTGTATGGTTCACATAACCGAGAAAAAAACGTTTAAAAAAAAACGTTCTGAGAGCATTCATAACTTAATGAGAACGTTAGCAAAACATTCTTAGAACATATTTTTGTTAGCTTGGTTGTAATACATTTAAATTATGTTTTTATTGTTGTTTGCTTGTTTGTTTTCTTTATGACTCATTTTACCCACTGATATTGTGTTATGTGCTAGTTTTTTTGAGTGTGTTTGTTTTATAAATGCACTGGCTCTGGCTATTCTTTCATGATGATAAGGTGCTGTGTATGTGGAAATAAAAATACTAGTGGTAAGGAATGCTCGAAGCTAAAGGAGCCTGCAAATGAAATGTCTACTTTCACTTCATATCTATTAAAATAAGCATGTTAAAATCAGGTGTTTTCCACAAAGCAGCTTTTTTGGTCGATTTTTGGTATATTTCCTTTGCATTCTATCTGATATGGACTCCACAAGTCTGATGATCATTTGACCGTCTGTACAAGGATTTAACATTGTCAATGTCATGAATTTGCTATTTGACTAGTAAAATATTGCAAAATCCGAAATATGTGTTCTTCATTTTATGTCAGTATTTGTTTTGATTTTTACCCTAAAACGTTCAAAAACTTGTTGTTTATATAAACAGAAAAAAATCCCAGATCCTCAATGAGGTCTCAGATCACATTTGGACTCTTTGGACCCTTAAGCAGGCCTACATACTTAATACATATATCCTATAATACATATGGAAAGGAAATACAAAAAGAGACGGAGTGTTTATCTGTTCAGTCTTGTAATAATGAGGTGCTGTACGAGCTGTAGGGAGGGAAAGCGCGCCATCTTATGGCCATTCAGTCGAAATCCTTTTCATGCTGGAATACACACGACTTTTCTCCAGATTTTGCCCTGATTTACAGTCTGGAGGAGTCGACGCTACTGTTGCCGAAAAGTCAGAGCCAGTCTGTAGATTTCACAGAAAATCACACAGTCTCTGATTTTTAGCTTTAGACTGTGACATCAGAGGATATCAAACGTGTGATATTCTGAGCCAATTTAGTCCTAATTCAGAGGCTGCATCCTTCGAACTAAAATGCAAACTGAATAGGCTGGAAGCCCATTTCTGCCACATAAGAAAATCATGCTTTGGTGAATCATAATTCTGAGATGAAAAGTCGACTTTTCATAATTATGACATACCAAATCGAAATTATGATTTAAAGGCCTGGTTTCACAGACAGGGTTTAGATTAAGCCAGGATTAGGCCTTAGTTCATTTAGAACATTTAAGAGGCTTTTATAAACGTGCCTTAGAAAAAAACATTACTGGTGTGCATCTTGAGACAAAACAATGACACTGATATATTTTAAGACGTGTCAGTCACTTTCAGTTAAAACAGCTCAAACATGCATTTTAGTCTGGGACTAGATTTAAGCCTTGTCTGTGAAACCGGGGGGAAAGTTACTTTTTATCACATAATTTGGACATTTCTACTTTTCATAATTATGACTTTTTAAATCATTGTTTCGACGTTTCATCTCATAATTATGATTTATGTCATAATGTCGACTTTTTATGTGATCATTTTCAACTTTGTCATAATTGCGACTTTTTATATCATAATTAATTATGACTTTTAAAGCAATTATTTCGACTTTTAAAGTCTTAATTTCGTTTTTTTTTTCATAATTTTGACTTTTTAAAGTCATAATTTCGACTATAATTTCAATTTAACGTCATAATTTTGACTTTTTATGTCATAATTATGACATTTCATAAAGCATGAAATGGGTTCCCATATCTATATGACGATGTGTGTGAGATCCTCAGTCGTTTAGTGGATGATGTCCAGTTTTTCTGACAAGTGTATGATGTGTAGTGTTTTAAAATGTTTATATTTGAAAAGTGCAGTAGTTTTATTCAGTGTGCAAACAGGGGAAAACACTGTTTTAAAAGGATCCAAAAAAATTCATAAATTCACAAAATATATTTAAAAAATTCAAGTTTTTATTAAATGCCAGAAATACAAAATGTGTTTATGTAATCGCTTCATTTACTGCATCACTGCATTTTTGCATATTAATGTCACAGCCAGAATAAAGGATCCATTAATAAATAAATGAATAAATAAGTATAAAAGCTTTAAAAAATATATACAACATATATTATATAAAAAATATGAAATATATTTAAATAGCATAAATATTAAGTTAAAATAAATAACAATTCTAAATAATTTAAAACAATGTACAATAATAATTTCAATAAACAAAACTCTTTTTCAAATGTATAACAAAGAATCTACTGTAAGACAACATTATAAAAAGAGGAGTGTAAACACTGATTAATAACACTGAAATGTTTTTGTGTTCTTCTGTACGTGGAGTGAAGCTTCTAGAGGTCCAGTCATTACACCTGAGTGTAGAAGGGGAAAAACAGCTGGTTCATGAGACTTATGACCCGTTTTCTGACGATCTCCCAGCTTTTACCTCCATCCTCCTGCAAGAGGAATACAACATTAGGATGAGTTTCCACATTTATAGCTGAGGGTTAATCTTTCTATATTAGAAGCAGAATCTCACCTTGTTCAGCTCTGTCATTTGTCTCAGTCTTTCAAAATAGAGATGCAGCTTTTTGTTCCTCTTCATTTTGTAATCACCCTGTATTCAGAAAGAAATGAATGAGTTCCTCTGGCTTGACTGATGGTGACCTTATGTATATGTGTAAATATAAATATACTGTACTCACACATGAGCGCAGTCCATCAATCTGCGTATGGATGATGTTTAAGAACTCATCAATTTTTTTTGCATCCCAGGGCACGACGGCATCGTCAAAGAGGCCAGTGATCTCCACCAGAGCCTGAAGGACGAACAGGATCTGCTTCTCGGGCTGAGGAGAATAAACATAGATATATGTGAATAGATTCATAATCAACAGCACAAATCAGGGTCTTTTATGAAAAATTGTTTTTACTAACCTCTGCTCTTCTGTGGTTATTGATCAGCTCATATGGGATAGGGTTGATGCCATCATGGTCATTATGGATTTTCTCACCCTACAACATATACAGAAACAGATTTAATGATGGACTATAACAGAATGAACAGATTCTTTTTTTACACTGTAAACCCGATTAGTTAAGATAAGTTTAGAAATGTGAAGTTTAAGTAAGCAGAACTTGCAGATTTTTATTTTGTAATCATACATTTGAATTGCTCTGAACTTGAAATATTTGAGTAAGCTAATTCATACATTTATCTTAAAAATATCATGTAATCTCAGTAGTGGAAACCTGACTAGCTTTAACTAGCTAATTCAATAAATGCCACCTTGCTAATTGGTAACACAATGCTTTGATAGCATTAGCATATAGCATAGCGCTTGCTGAATGAGTACAGCAATATAAAACATTTAACATATATCTGTTCTCAAACTAAGCTCATGCTCCACCATGATGGTAACCCTACAAAACCACAACATAACAGACACTCTTCTAAACTAACACAGCAAAACATTAAACCCTACTAAATCTCCCACTTAACATTAATCTTGCACAAAAAAAACATTATATAAAACATAATTTTGGCATTTTCTATCCCTTTTGAGTGTCATGGCAAAGCATGATGGGAAATAGAAATCCCAGCCCAGTTTCAGTTACATTTAAGTTTGTCTAAATTAAAAGAAACAAGTTCATAAAACTCAAAACAATGAAACAATTCAGATTACTTAAAATGTGTCAGTTTAAAAGAAAAAGAAAGTTCTCAATACTCATAAAAGTTCATTTGATTGAACTAATTTGTTTAATTTGAGTTGGCTCTACTCAAACCAGTTCATTATTTTGAGTGTTAGGGTTTACAGTGTGTTCATCTTGAAATATTACTAACAATATAAACATTATTCTTACGTTTTTTACACGTGTATCACTCTGGACATTTCTACAGTTGTACTAAAAGTCCTTTTACGTACTAAAACTTTTTTGACTGTCAATCAGACGACAGAATGTGAAGATTGTGCAACATGTTTTTCAGCCAAATTTTGCTGTAGGTGTAGGTTTTATAGGGCTAAATACACTTTTAGATTTTTTTTTTTTTACACTTAAACAGTCCTTCATGACAAATGTTTATATTAATTATATATTTAAATTTCATTTAAAAAACAAAAACACACAAATATTCCATAGTCTCTCAATTTATAGCCATACAATATATATATAACTATTTTTTTAAAGATCGGAAGATACACTTTAAGTAGAAAAAAGCACTCACCATCGTTCTGATCATATCCAAAGAGATTCCGTGCTGGTGCTTAAACTTGTGTTGTATCCATCTGCAGCTGAGCACAGAGCTGATCCCACACACTGACAGAAGGAGGCAGAGCTGGAGACCCACACCAACATTCATTCTGTCGTCTTGAGTGGTGATCGATTCCACAGGTTGATCCGCTTGATGAGCCGCTGCTGCTGTTTCAGTACTCCGGTTGTTCTTGGCTGATATTGGATGAACTTGTATCTTCTCCTCCATTCTGTCCTTCTTTTATATGTCCGTATCTCATGAAGCGAACACGACATGCATTTCACTTTCCAGATGTAAACATCGCACACCTGAGATATAGGTAACCGCACTGAGTGAGCAGTCGCGCGAGTGTGGGAAAGTTGCGCGTTTCATCAGAATTCCTTCAGTGTTCTCTCATTATGTACAAAAATAACAAGCGCAAATACATTACAATTGAATAAATACCATATAAACCACAGAAGACCGACTGGTAATGTACTGAACAATAGTATAGGTGAGCACACTGCGTCTCTAACACACGCCGACTAGCCTACTATAAAAAATGAAAAGACAGAGAGTGAATGGACGTGTTTCCTTGTATATATAACAGAACATCTAAATAGGCCTAAACAAATAAATAAATGAACAAATAACACGATACTGATACGTAAAACAATGTTGGATACCGGAAATTTTAATTACAATGTTCTATCATCTGTTTGTTTGTTTTGTGGTTTGAAGAAGAAGAAAGGGCAGGTTTCTTCACGTGTGAGTGTGAACTTTGACTCTTTTACTGTAGAATGAATGTGGGAAAGAAATTCCCAAGCGGCATACCTGAGAGAAAGTGAAATCGAAAGCGAGTGACGTCGTGAGTCGTGACGACATACATATTTCATATTTTAATTCATCATTGAATGCTCAGGAATTATTATATTACAATTATTACAAGAATATTAGTCAATGAAAAGACTAATTCAATGGGCAAAATCAATTATAGGGAAAAATATAGACTATTGTCAGTTTCGCGAATGTTGCCCGGTAATGATGACGTAATGGTTTGAGTCGAAAACACAGGACAGATAATGATGATGATGATAATAATAACAATAATAATAATAAGATGATGATGATGATGATGATCATGATGAAGAAGAAGAAGAAATATAAAATCTGCTTTAAATGCAGTGCCACTTTTTTGTTAAACATGTAGGCTAATTTAGATGTTTTTTTCTTTTCTTTTTGTCTTTTTTTTTGTTAACTAAGGTCCAGCTATAATATTTAAATTTGAATACAGTTCATATAATGTGTTATTTACAAGGTAAAAACATTTTTAGATCATGCACTCCAGACAAATTTATTTTCAGGTAAAGTTGGCCAGGTGGTGGTAAAGTGGACCATCCCTGATTTATCAAAAAATATCCTGTATCTTACAGTTTTTCTCAGTCGCTTTGGTACATTTCTCAGATCACAACTGAAATTCTCAAAACTACTTGTTCAACCTCCACATCGTCAAGTCACTTGTGCACATCATAAAAGCAGTTTCTCATTGTTTTGAACAAATTGCAAATGCTTTGGTACAGTCATGCAATTGATTAGGTGCAACTGTCTGCTGTTTCCTACATTATCAATTGCTTATGTCATGTTGATCAAAATATATTATACTGGTTCTCAGTTTTTCTTCACTTCAAAACATATAGGCATTAGTTCCTAACTACACACCAACTTGTACAAAACCTGCCTAGTGAACACTAATGAGATTCATTCATAACACTGTAACAAAAACCTCTTATTGGGATTAAGGAATAATTTTGCAGCTCAATGTCTATTATAGTATACATACAACATAAATGATAAGAGTGCATATACAGTAAAATACAAACCCGATTCCAAAAAAGTTGGGACACTGTACAAATTGTGAATAAAAAAGGAATGCAATAATTTACAAATCTCATAAACTTATATTTTATTCACAATAGAATATAGATAACATATCAAATGTTGAAAGTGAGACATTTTGAAATGTCATGCCAAATATTGGCTCATTTTGGATTTCATGAAAGCTACACATTCCAAAAAAGTTGGGACAGGTAGCAATAAGAGGCCGGAAAAGTTGAATATACATATAAGGAACAGCTGGAGGACCAATTTGCAACTTATTAGGTCAACTGGCAACATGATTGGGTATAAAAAGAGCCTCTCAGAGTGGCAGTGTCTCTCAGAAGTCAAGATGGGCAGAGGATCACCAATTCCCCCAATGCTGCGGTGAAAAATAGTGGAGCAATATCAGAAAGGAGTTTCTCAGAGAAAAATTGCAAAGAGTTTGAAGTTATCATCATCTACAGTGCATAATATCATCCAAAGATTCAGACAATCTGGAACAATCTCTGTGCGTAAGGGTCAAGGCCGGAAAACCATACTGGATGCCCGTGATCTTCGGGTCCTTAGACGGCACTGCATCACATACAGGAATGCTACTGTAATGGAAATCACAACATGGGCTCAGGAATACTTCCAGAAAACATTGTCGATGAACACAATCCACCGTGCCATTTGCCATTGCCGGCTAAAACTCTATAGGTCAAAAAAGAAGCCATATCTAAACATGATCCAGAAGCGCAGGCGTTTTCTCTGGGCCCAGGCTCATTTAAAATGGACTGTGGCAAAGTGGAAAACTGTTCTGTGGTCAGACGAATCAAAATTTGAAGTTCTTTTTGGAAAACTGGGACGCCATGTCATCCGGACTAAAGAGGACAAGGACAACCCAAGTTGTTATCAGCGCTCAGTTCAGAAGCCTGCATCTCTGATGGTATGGGGTTGCATGAGTGCGTGTGGCATGGGCAGCTTACACATCTGGAAAGGCACCATCAATGCTGAAAGGTATATCCAAGTTCTAGAACAACATATGCTCCCATCCAGACGTCGTCTCTTTCAGGGAAGACCTTGCATTTTCCAACATGACAATGCCAGACCACATACTGCATCAATTACAACATCATGGCTGCGTAGAAGGATCCGGGTACTGAAATGGCCAGCCTGCAGTCCAGATCTTTCACCCATAGAAAACATTTGGCGCATCATAAAGAGGAAGATGCGACAAAGAAGACCTAAGACAGTTGAGCAACTAGAAGCCTGTATTAGACAAGAATGGGACAACATTCCTATTCCTAAACTTGAGCAACTTGTCTCCTCAGTCCCCAGACGTTTGCAGACTGTTATAAAAAGAAGAGGGGATGCCACACAGTGGTAAACATGGCCTTGTCCCAACTTTTTTGAGATGTGTTGATGCCATGAAATATAAAATCAACTTATTTTTCTCTTAAAATTATACATTTTCTCAGTTTAAACATTTGATATGTCATCTATGTTGTATTCTGAATAAAATATTGAAATTTGAAACCTCCACATCATTGCATTCTGTTTTTATTCACAATTTGTACAGTGTCCCAACTTTTTTGGAATCGGGTTTGTACAACAATGAGCTTTAGGGAAAAAAAATCATTACACTATTGTAAAGTGATCTTACAGTAGATGAGAAGCACTAAAGTTCAAATACCAAAGAATTGAATATGAACTCGGTATGCAACACAATACAGTATACTGTCAATTACAGTGCAGTAATAAATAAATAAATCAAGCATCCTCTGCACCTTTCATTACAGTATACAGTATTATAGCAGTTTCTTGAGGTTTTCTCTACCTAGTCATTTCTCAGTTCTGCAAAAATACAGTACATGTAAAAAAAAATGGCTACAAATAAATTTGACAATCACGAGTTTGAGGGTGTACATGTTCTACAGTTTACTGTACATATAGGGAATTTTCCCTTATCTAAAGTACTGTGTACTGTAATTATATTGTAAGTAGTCTAAAAGCCGGTAGATGATTCTTTCAGCTCTCTCTCCGGTGTTAGGATCACAGACTGTAAAAAGGTTAGGATGCATTTTCTAAAGCACAATCACCTGTACTCTTGTTTATATCCTGAGATTCTGATTGGTGTGTCATGTTTTGCTACTTAAAGTGGATAAATGTGTGCTATTTGAGTTCACATTAGCTATATTATGTGTTTGTGTTTTATGAATGAGAACCTGTGTAAAATGAGGGTATTTTTGTGAGTTTTGCAGGAATCTTGAAGAAAACTGAGATGTGTGTGAAAACAGGTGACGTGTTAAAGGGTTAGTTCACCCAAAAAATAAAAATTCTGTCATTATCACTCACCCTCATGTAGTTCCAAACCCGTAAGACTTTCGTTCATCAAATGAAGATCTTTTTAATGAAATCTGAGAGCAAGCCCTAGAAAGGTATTACAGAAAGATATAAATCTAAATTAAACTCCAGTGGTGTAACTTCAATTTTATGAAGCGACGCGAGTGCTTTGTTTGCACAAAAAAAAAACATAATTTACCACTTTATTTACAAAATATTAATCTCAAATGCGCGTTTACGCAACGACGCCTGCTCTCGTCAACACAAAACGCGTGCGTCGTGGTGCTCTCGTGAACGCGCGTTGGGCTCGACATTAACGCTTGTCCGGGGATTTTTTGAAGGGGCAAGTGAAAAAGAATTAACAAAAAATAAACAGGGAATCATCAAAATGCAAGAATGATTCTGCATTCATTTAGTGTAAGTGGTGATCGATAGTGGATAATAATAGGCTATATAATGTATAATGAACTGATGGTAATAAGGTTGCACTGTTGACGCTCGCGCAGCCTCTCAAGGAGAAATCGAAACAAATGAGCACAGCTGTTTTCCTAAATACCATCACGATTGAAAATGTGACACTGATTTCATATGACAGTTCCATAAACAATTAATTAACATTAAGCCACTTACATTTTAGATGCAATATTGACTGTTTTTGTTCTATTTCAGCAGCAAAAATAGTTCCAAACAAAGATCACAGCAGAACCATAACGCGCATCTCACAGCAACAGTGTGTTACTGAATGATTCAGCGTTTTGAATGAATCGGTTGAATCAAAGATTCAATGACCTATTCATAAACGACTGCCTCATTCTTGAATGAATCAGCCGTTTCAACGAATCGACTCAATGACTCGCTCATTAAGACGGTCACCTACTGGCAGTTTAGTTTCATGTTTAAACATTCATTTCAACATTTCTTATTTGTATAATAAAAAAAATATTTAAAACAATCTCATAACATTATTTAATGCAGTTGTAATATTTCAGTGTAAATTATTTAATTTAATTGGTAACAGCCCTATAGTGTAGCCTACAGCACATTTTTTACTCGGACAGGTGAATGACAGATTTGTGTGTGTGTGTGTGTGTGTGTGTGTGTGTGTGTGTGTGTGTGCAAACAAAGCACGTGTGTCGCTTCATAAAATTGAGGTTAAAGTAAGTAAATGTGTTAAACCACTGGAGTAAATGTGACTCCAGTGTTTTAACACATTTACTTTGTTTTTACTACCTTTCTGGGGCTTGAAAGTGGTAGTTGCGTTGCTGTCAATGGAGGGAAAGAGAGCTCTCAGATTTCATCAGAAATATCTTCATTTGTGTTCCGAAGATGAACGAAAGTCTTACGGGTTTGGAACGACACGAGGGTGAGGAATTAATGACAGAATTTTCATTTATGGGTGAACTAACCCGAAATGTGTCTGTTTTGAGAACTCAATGAATGGTTTGGGAAATTGTGCCAACTGAATCAGTTATTATAATGTGTTAGCAATCGAGAAAAACTGTAATAAATGAAACTATTTATAATTCATAAATTAAATGCATGGCTTCCCGTGCCTTATTACTTTAGTATACTACTTAACATCACATGAAATCCATCTGTTTCTTTCTCTGTGTGCTGTACAGGGTTTGGAAATTGAGCAGTGTGGTGGTGATATATACGAGGACATCTCTGCTTATGCCCAGCCCTCAGATGCAGCATGGGAAGTTGAGTCCCCAGACCAAGAGTGAGAAAAAACACATCCGTATATCATCAGCTTCAACACCAGACACAATGACTACATTCAGTCCACTGTCAGGACTGACGATCCGTTTGTGCTGTATGTATGCACACAGATGATGTCACTGAGTGTGAGTGTATGTTTAAAAAAGATTTCACTTGAAAGCATGAAACTATTAGGAGTAACCATGCCGTTTATATACTGTTTATATAGGCTACGTTTTGTTGAGGTTGTGGCATTTACACATTTACATAACAATAATCCAAGGACATTCCCAGCTAACAGGGAACGTTCTGGCAAGGTTCTCTCAAAGTTAGCAAGCAAACGTTCTTCCAGTAATGTTAATAGAATGTTCGTTCAACGTTTTATGGTCTTTAATAACGTTATCAAAACATTACCACAAAAAAAGTTATTTACACATTATTCATGGGGACGTTTTTCTGAAACATTTTAGTTGGATGTTAGTTTTTTAAAATGTTGCTATTTACTACTTTTTCCAGAGAACATTCAAATGTAACATTCCCATAATACTTACAAAACGAGGAATTGGAGAAAATATTCCTTTAATGTTTTCTGTATGGTTCACATAATCGAGAAAAAAACGTTTAAAAAAAAACGTTCTGAGAGCATTCTTAATGAGAACGTTAGCAAAACATTCTTAGAACATATTTTTGTTAGCTTGGTTGTAATACATTTAAATTATGTTTTTATTGTTGTTTGCTTGTTTGTTTTCTTTATGACTCATTTTACCCACTGATATTGTGTTATGTGCTAGTTTTTTTGAGTGTGTTTGTTTTATAAATGCACTGGCTCTGGCTATTCTTTCATGATGATAAGGTGCTGTGTATGTGGAAATAAAAATACTAGTGGTAAGGAATGCTCGAAGCTAAAGGAGCCTGCAAATGAAATGTCTACTTTCACTTCATATCTATTAAAATAAGCATGTTAAAATCAGGTGTTTTCCACAAAGCAGCTTTTTTTGGTCGATTTTTGGTATATTTCCTTTGCATTCTATCTGATATGGACTCCACAAGTCTGATGATCATTTGACCGTCTGTACAAGGATTTAACATTGTCAATGTCATGAATTTGCTATTTGACTAGTAAAATATTGCAAAATCCGAAATATGTGTTCTTCATTTTATGTCAGTATTTGTTTTGATTTTTACCCTAAAACGTTCAAAAACTTGTTGTTTATATAAACAGAAAAAAATCCCAGATCCTCAATGAGGTCTCAGATCACATTTGGACTCTTTGGACCCTTAAGCAGGCCTACATACTTAATACATATATCCTATAATACATATGGAAAGGAAATACAAAAAGAGACGGAGTGTTTATCTGTTCAGTCTTGTAATAATGAGGTGCTGTACGAGCTGTAGGGAGGGAAAGCGCGCCATCTTATGGCCATTCAGTCGAAATCCTTTTCATGCTGGAATACACACGACTTTTCTCCAGATTTTGCCCTGATTTACAGTCTGGAGGAGTCGACGCTACTGTTGCCGAAAAGTCAGAGCCAGTCTGTAGATTTCACAGAAAATCACACAGTCTCTGATTTTTAGCTTTAGACTGTGACATCAGAGGATATCAAACGTGTGATATTCTGAGCCAATTTAGTCCTAATTCAGAGGCTGCATCCTTCGAACTAAAATGCAAACTGAATAGGCTGGAAGCCCATTTCTGCCACATAAGAAAATCATGCTTTGGTGAATCATAATTCTGAGATGAAAAGTCGACTTTAAAAGTCATAATTATGACATACCAAATCGAAATTATGATTTAAAGGCCTGGTTTCACAGACAGGGTTTAGATTAAGCCAGGATTAGGCCTTAGTTCATTTAGAACATTTATGAGGCTTTTATAAATGTGCCTTAGAAAAAAACATTACTGGTGTGCATCTTGAGACAAAACAATGACACTGATATATTTTAAGACGTGTCAGTCACTTTCAGTTAAAACAGCTCAAAAATGCATTTTAGTCTGGGACTAGATTTAAGCCTTGTCTGTGAAACCGGGGGGAAAGTCACTTTTTATCTCATAATTTGGACTTTGTATGTCATCATTTCTACTTTTCATAATTATGACTTTTTAAATCATTGTTTCGACGTTTCATCTCATAATTATGATTTATGTCATAATGTCGACTTTTTATGTGATCATTTTCAACTTTGTCATAATTGCGACTTTTTATATCATAATTAATTATGACTTTTAAAGTAATCATTTCGACTTTTAAAGTCTTAATTTCATTTTTTTTTTTCATAATTTTTACTTTTTAAAGTCATAATTTCGACTATAATTTCAATTTAACGTCATAATTTTGACTTTTTATGTCATAATTATGACATTTCATAAAGCATGAAATGGGTTCCCATATCTAGGTGACGATGTGTGTGAGATCCTCAGTCGTTTAGTGGATGATGTCCAGTTTTTCTGACAAGTGTATGATGTGTAGTGTTTTAAAATGTTTATATTTGAAAAGTGCTGTAGTTTTATTCAGTGTGCAAACAGGGGAAAACACTGTTTTAAAAGGATCCAAAAAAATTCATAAATTCACAAAATATATTTAAAAAATTCAAGTTTTTATTAAATGCCAGAAATACAAAATGTGTTTATGTAATCGCTTCATTTACTGCATCACTGCATTTTTGCATATTAATGTCACAGCCAGAATAAAGGATCCATTAATAAATAAATGAATAAATAAGTATAAAAGCTTTAAAAAATATATACAACATATATTATATAAAAAATATGAAATATATTTAAATAGCATAAATATTAAATTAAAATAAATAACAATTCTAAATAATTTAAAACAATGTACAATAATAATTTCAATAAACAAAACTCTTTTTCAAATGTATAACAATGAATCTACTGTAAGACAACATTATAAAAAGAGGAGTGTAAACACTGATTAATAACACTGAAATGTTTTTGTGTTCTTCTGTACGTGGAGTGAAGCTTCTAGAGGTCCAGTCATTACACCTGAGTGTAGAAGGGGAAAAACAGCTGGTTCATGAGACTTATGACCCGTTTTCTGACGATCTCCCAGCTTTTACCTCCATCCTCCTGCAAGAGGAATACAACATTAGGATGAGTTTCCACATTTATAGCTGAGGGTTAATCTTTCTATATTAGAAGCAGAATCTCACCTTGTTCAGCTCTGTCATTTGTCTCAGTCTTTCAAAATAGAGATGCAGCTTTTTGTTCCTCTTCATTTTGTAATCACCCTGTATTCAGAAAGAAATGAATGAGTTCCTCTGGCTTGACTGATGGTGACCTTATGTATATGTGTAAATATAAATATACTGTACTCACACATGAGCGCAGTCCATCAATCTGCGTATGGATGATGTTTAAGAACTCATCAATTTTTTTTGCATCCCAGGGCACGACGGCATCGTCAAAGAGGCCAGTGATCTCCACCAGAGCCTGAAGGACGAACAGGATCTGCTTCTCGGGCTGAGGAGAATAAACATAGATATATGTGAATAGATTCATAATCAACAGCACAAATCAGGGTCTTTTATGAAAAATTGTTTTTACTAACCTCTGCTCTTCTGTGGTTATTGATCAGCTCATATGGGATAGGGTTGATGCCATCATGGTCATTATGGATTTTCTCACCCTACAACATATACAGAAACAGATTTAATGATGGACTATAACAGAATGAACAGATTCTTTTTTTACACTGTAAACCCGATTAGTTAAGATAAGTTTAGAAATGTGAAGTTTAAGTAAGCAGAACTTGCAGATTTTTATTTTGTAATCATACATTTGAATTGCTCTGAACTTGAAATATTTGAGTAAGCTAATTCATACATTTATCTTAAAAATATCATGTAATCTCAGTAGTGGAAACCTGACTAGCTTTAACTAGCTAATTCAATAAATGCCACCTTGCTAATTGGTAACACAATGCTTTGATAGCATTAGCATATAGCATAGCGCTTGCTGAATGAGTACAGCAATATAAAACATTTAACATATATCTGTTCTCAAACTAAGCTCATGCTCCACCATGATGGTAACCCTACAAAACCACAACATAACAGACACTCTTCTAAACTAACACAGCAAAACATTAAACCCTACTAAATCTCCCACTTAACATTAATCTTGCACAAAAAAAACATTATATAAAACATAATTTTGGCATTTTCTATCCCTTTTGAGTGTCATGGCAAACCATGATGGGAAATAGAAATCCCAGCCCAGTTTCAGTTACATTTAAGTTTGTCTAAATTAAAAGAAACAAGTTCATAAAACTCAAAACAATGAAACAATTCAGATTACTTAAAATGTGTCAGTTTAAAAGAAAAAGAAAGTTCTCAATACTCATAAAAGTTCATTTGATTGAACTAATTTGTTTAATTTGAGTTGGCTCTACTCAAACCAGTTCATTATTTTGAGTGTTAGGGTTTACAGTGTGTTCATCTTGAAATATTACTAACAATAAAAACATTATTCTTACGTTTTTTACACGTGTATCACTCTGGACATTTCTACAGTTGTACTAAAAGTCCTTTTACGTACTAAAACTTTTTTGACTGTCAATCAGACGACAGAATGTGAAGATTGTGCAACATGTTTTTCAGCCAAATTTTGCTGTAGGTGTAGGTTTTATAGGGCTAAATACACTTTTAGATTTTTTATTTTTTTTACACTTAAACAGTCCTTCATGACAAATGTTTATATTAATTATATATTTAAATTTCATTTAAAAAAGAAACACACAAATATTCCATAGTCTCTCAATTTATAGCCATACAATATATATATAACTATTTTTTTAAAGATCGGAAGATACACTTTAAGTAGAAAAAAGCACTCACCATCGTTCTGATCATATCCAAAGAGATTCCGTGCTGGTGCTTAAACTTGTGTTGTATCCATCTGCAGCTGAGCACAGAGCTGATCCCACACACTGACAGAAGGAGGCAGAGCTGGAGACCCACACCAACATTCATTCTGTCGTCTTGAGTGGTGATCGATTCCACAGGTTGATCCGCTTGATGAGCCGCTGCTGCTGTTTCAGTACTCCGGTTGTTCTTGGCTGATATTGGATGAACTTGTATCTTCTCCTCCATTCTGTCCTTCTTTTATATGTCCGTATCTCATGAAGCGAACACGACATGCGTTTCACTTTCCAGATGTAAACATCGCACACCTGAGATATAGGTAACCGCACTGAGTGAGCAGTCGCGCGAGTGTGGGAAAGTTGCGCGTTTCATCAGAATTCCTTCAGTGTTCTCTCATTATGTACAAAAATAACAAGCGCAAATACATTACAATTGAATAAATACAATATAAACCACAGAAGACCGACTGGTAATGTACTGGACAATAGTGTACAATAAAAATGAAAAGACAGAGAGTGAATGGACTGGAATTGCCTTATAGATATAACTAACATAACAGCTAAATAGGCCTAAACAAATAAATAAATGAACAAATAACACGATACTGATACGTAAAACAATGTTGGATACCGGAAATTTTAATTACAATGTTCCATCATCTGTTTGTTTGTTTTGTGGTTTGAAGAAGAAGAAGAAAGGGCAGGTTTCTTCGCGTGTGAGTGTGAACTTTGACTCTTTTACTGTAGAATGAATGTGGGAAAGAAATTCCCAAGCGGCATACCTGAGAGAAAGTGAAATCGAAAGCGAGTGACGTCGTGAGTCGGCGACATACATATTTCATATTTTAATTCATCATTGAATGCTCAGGAATTATTATATTACAATTATTACAAGAATATTAGTCAATGAAAAGACGAATTCAATGGGCAAAATCAATTATAGGGAAAAATATAGACTATTGTCAGTTTCGCGAATGTTGCCCGGTACTGGTGACGTAATGGTTTGAGTCGAAAACACAGGACAGATAATGATGATGATGATGATGATAATAATAATAATAATAAGATGATGATGATGATCATGATGAAGAAGAAGAAGAAATATAAAATCTGCTTTAAATGCAGTGCCACTTTTTTGTTAAATATGTAGGCTAATTTAGATGTTTTTTTCTTTTCTTTTTGTCTTTTTTTTTGTTAACTAAGGTCCAGCTATAATATTTAAATTTGAATACAGTTAATATAATGTGTTATTTACAAGGTAAAAACATTTTTAGATCATGCACTCCAGACAAATTTATTTTCAGGTAAAGTTGGCCAGGTGGTGGTAAAGTGGACCATCCCTGATTTATCAAAAAATATCCTGTATCTTGCAGTTTTTCTCAGTCGCTTTGGCACATTTCTCAGATCACAACTGAAATTCTCAAAACTACTTGTTCAACCTCCACATCGTCAAGTCACTTGTGCACATCATAAAAGCAGTTTCTCATTGTTTTGAACAAATTGCAAATGCTTTGGTACAGTCATGCAATTGATTAGGTGCGACTGTCTGCTGTTTCCTACATTATCAATTGCTTATGTCATGTTGATCAAAATATATTATACTGGTTCTCAGTTTTTCTTCACTTCAAAACATATAGGCATTAGTTCCTAACTACACACCAACTTGTACAAAACCTGCCTAGTGAACACTAATGAGATTCATTCATAACACTGTAACAAAAACCTCTTATTGGGATTAAGGAATAATTTTGCAGCTCAATGTCTATTATAGTATACATACAACATAAATGATAAGAGTGCATATACAGTAAAATACAAACCCGATTCCAAAAAAGTTGGGACACTGTACAAATTGTGAATAAAAAAGGAATGCAATAATTTACAAATCTCATAAACTTATATTTTATTCACAATAGAATATAGATAACATATCAAATGTTGAAAGTGAGACATTTTGAAATGTCATGCCAAATATTGGCTCATTTTGGATTTCATGAAAGCTACACATTCCAAAAAAGTTGGGACAGGTAGCAATAAGAGGCCGGAAAAGTTGAATATACATATAAGGAACAGCTGGAGGACCAATTTGCAACTTATTAGGTCAACTGGCAACATGATTGGGTATAAAAAGAGCCTCTCAGAGTGGCAGTGTCTCTCAGAAGTCAAGATGGGCAGAGGATCACCAATTCCCCCAATGCTGCGGTGAAAAATAGTGGAGCAATATCAGAAAGGAGTTTCTCAGAGAAAAATTGCAAAGAGTTTGAAGTTATCATCATCTACAGTGCATAATATCATCCAAAGATTCAGAGAATCTGGAACAATCTCTGTGCGTAAGGGTCAAGGCCGGAAAACCATACTGGATGCCCGTGATCTTCGGGTCCTTAGACGGCACTGCATCACATACAGGAATGCTACTGTAATGGAAATCACAACATGGGCTCAGGAATACTTCCAGAAAACATTGTCGATGAACACAATCCACCGTGCCATTTGCCATTGCCGGCTAAAACTCTATAGGTCAAAAAAGAAGCCATATCTAAACATGATCCAGAAGCGCAGGTGTTTTCTCTGGGCCCAGGCTCATTTAAAATGGACTGTGGCAAAGTGGAAAACTGTTCTGTGGTCAGACGAATCAAAATTTGAAGTTCTTTTTGGAAAACTGGGACACCATGTCATCCGGACTAAAGAGGACAAGGACAACCCAAGTTGTTATCAGCGCTCAGTTCAGAAGCCTGCATCTCTAATGGTATGGGGTTGCATGAGTGCGTGTGGCATGGGCAGCTTACACATCTGGAAAGGCACCATCAATGCTGAAAGGTATATCCAAGTTCTAGAACAACATATGCTCCCATCCAGACGTCGTCTCTTTCAGGGAAGACCTTGCATTTTCCAACATGACAATGCCAGACCACATACTGCATCAATTACAACATCATGGCTGCGTAGAAGAAGGATCCGGGTACTGAAATGGCCAGCCTGCAGTCCAGATCTTTCACCCATAGAAAACATTTGGCGCATCATAAAGAGGAAGATGCGACAAAGAAGACCTAAGACAGTTGAGCAACTAGAAGCCTGTATTAGACAAGAATGGGACAACATTCCTATTCCTAAACTTGAGCAACTTGTCTCCTCAGTCCCCAGACGTTTGCAGACTGTTATAAAAAGAAGAGGGGATGCCACACAGTGGTAAACATGGCCTTGTCCCAACTTTTTTGAGATGTGTTGATGCCATGAAATATAAAATCAACTTATTTTTCTCTTAAAATTATACATTTTCTCAGTTTAAACATTTGATATGTCATCTATGTTGTATTCTGAATAAAGTATTGAAATTTGAAACCTCCACATCATTGCATTCTGTTTTTATTCACAATTTGTACAGTGTCCCAACTTTTTTGGAATCGGGTTTGTACAACAATGAGCTTTAGGGAAAAAAAATCATTACACTATTGTAAAGTGATCTTACAGTAGATGAAAAGCACTAAAGTTCAAATACCAAAGAATTGAATATGAACTCGGTATGCAACACAATACAGTATACTGTCAATTACAGTGCAGTAATAAATAAATAAATCAAGCATCCTCTGCACCTTTCATTACAGTATACAGTATTATAGCAGTTTCTTGAGGTTTTCTCTACCTAGTCATTTCTCAGTTCTGCAAAAATACAGTACATGTAAAAAAAAATGGCTACAAATAAATTTGACAATCACGAGTTTGAGGATGTACATGTTCTACAGTTTACTGTACGTATAGGGAATTTTCCCTTATCTAAAGTACTGTGTACTGTAATTATATTGTAAGTGTAAGTAGTCTAAAAGTCGGTAGATGATTCTTTCAGCTCTCTCTCCAGTGTTAGGATCACAGACTGTAAAAAGGTTAGGATGCATTTTCTAAAGCACAATCACCTGTACTCTTGTTTATATCCTGAGATTCTGATTGGTGTGTCATGTTTTGCTACTTAAAGTGGATAAATGTGTGCTATTTGAGTTCACACTAGTTATATTAGGTGTTTGTGTTTTATGAATGAGAACCTGTGTAAAATGAGGGTATTTTTGTGAGTTTTGCAGGAATCTTGAAGAAAACTGAGATGTGTGTGAAAACAGGTGACGTGTTAAAGGGTTAGTTCACCCAAAAAATAAAAATTCTGTCATTATCACTCACCCTCATGTAGTTCCAAACCCGTAAGACTTTCGTTCATCAAATGAAGATCTTTTTAATGAAATCTGAGAGCAAGCCCTAGAAAGGTATTAAAGAAAGATATAAATCTAAATTAAACTCCAGTGGTGTAACTTCAATTTTATGAAGCGACGCGAGTGCTTTGTTTGCACAAAAAAACATAATTTACCACTTTATTTACAAAATATTAATCTCAAATGCGAGTTTACGCAACGACGTCTGCTGTCAACACAAAACGCGTGCGTCGTGGTGCTCTCGTGAACGCGCGTTGGGCTCGACATTCACGCTTGTCCGGGGCAAGTGGATTTTTTTGAAGGGGCAAGTGAAAAAGAATTAACAAAAAATAAACAGGGAATCATCAAAATGCAAGAATGATTCTGCATTCATTTAGTGTAAGTGGTGATCGATAGTGGATAATAATAGGCTATATAATGTATAATGAACTGATGGTAATAAGGTTGCACTGTTGATGCTCGCGCAGCCTCTCAAGGAGAAATCGAAACAAATGAGCACAGCTGTTTTCCTAAATACCATCACGATTCAAAATGTGACACTGATTTCATATGACAGTTCCATAAACAATTAATTAACATTAAGCCACTTACATTTTAGATGCAATATTGACTGTTTTTGTTCTATTTCAGCAGCAAAAATAGTTCCAAACAAAGATCACAGCAGAACCATAACGCGCATCTCACAGCAACAGTGTGTTACTGAATGATTCAGCGTTTTGAATGAATCGGTTGAATCAAAGATTCAATGACCTATTCATAAACGACTGCCTCATTCTTGAATGAATCAGCCGTTTCAACGAATCGACTCAATGACTCGCTCATTAAGACGGTCACCTACTGGCAGTTTAGTTTCACGTTTAAACATTCATTTCAACATTTCTTATTTGTATAATAAAAAAATATTTAAAACAATCTCATAACATTATTTAATGCAGTTGTAATATTTCAGTGTAAATTATTTTATTTAATTGGTAACAGCCCTATAGTGTAGCCTACAGCACATTTTTTACTCGGACAAGTGAATGACAGATTTGTGTGTGTGTGTGTGTGTGTGTGTGTGTGTGTGTGTGTGTGTGTGTGTGTGTGTGTGTGTGTGTGCGCAAACAAAGCACGTGTGTCGCTTCATAAAATTGAGGTTAAAGTAAGTAAATGTGTTAAACCACTGGAGTAAATGTGACTCCAGTGTTTTAACACATTTACTTTGTTTTTACTACCTTTCTGGGGCTTGAAAGTGGTAGTTGCGTTGCTGTCAATGGAGGGAAAGAGAGCTCTCAGATTTCATCAGAAATATCTTCATTTGTGTTCCGAAGATGAACGAAAGTCTTACGGGTTTGGAACGACACGAGGGTGAGGAATTAATGACAGAATTTTAATTTATGGGTGAACTAACCCGAAATGTGTCTGTTTTGAGAACTCAATGAATGGTTTGGGAAATTGTGCCAACTGAATCAGTTATTATAATGTGTTAGCAATCGAGAAAAACTGTAATAAATGAAACTATTAATAATTCATAAATTAAATGCATGGCTTCCCGTGCCTTATTACTTTAGTATACTACTTAACATCACATGAAATCCATCTGTTTCTTTCTCTGTGTGCTGTACAGGGTTTGGAAACTGAGCAGTGTGGTGGTGATATATACGAGGACATCTCAGTATAGATGCAGCCCTCAGATGCAGCATGGGAAGTTGAGTCCCCAGACCAAGAGTGAGAAAAAAACACATCCGTATATCATCAGCTTCAACACCAGACACAATGATTACATTCAGTCCACTGTCAGGACTGACGATCGGTTTGTGCTGTATGTATGCACACAGATGATGTCACTGAGTGTGAGTGTATGTTTAAAAAAGATTTCACTTGAAAGCATGAAACTATTAGGAGTAACCATGCCGTTTATATACTGTTTATATAGGCTACGTTTTGTTGAGGTTGTGGCATTTACACATTTACATAATAATCCAAGGACATTCCCAGCTAACAGGGAACGTTCTGGCAAGGTTCTCTCAAGGTTAGCAAGCAAACGTTCTTCCAGTAATGTTAATAGAATGTTCGTTCAACGTTTTATGGTCTTTAATAACGTTATCAAAACATTACCACAAAAAAAAGTTATTTACACATTATTCATGGGGACGTTTTTCTGAAACATTTTAGTTGGATGTTAGTTTTTTAAAATGTTGCTATTTACTAGTTTTTCAGAGAACATTCAAATGTAACATTCCCATAATACTTACAAAACGAGGATTTGGAGAAAACATTCCTTTAATGTTTTCTGTATGGTTCACATAACCGAGAAAAAACCTTTAAAAAAAAAAAAAAAAAAAAAAAAAACATTCATGAGAGCATTCATAACTTAATGAGAACGTTAGCAAAACATTCTTAGAACATATTTTTGTTAGCTTGGTTGTAATACATTTAAATTATGTTTTTATTGTTGTTTGCTTGTTTGTTTTCTTTATTACTCATTTTACCCACTGATATTGTATGATATTGAAAACATTAAAGGAATGATTTAGTATGTCATTTCTACTTTTCATAATTATGACTTTAAATCATGGTTTTGACTTTTCATCGCATAATTGTTACAGAATGTATACTGGGAACAAAGAGGAATGGTTAATGTGAGTTTATTCAAAACAGCGTGAAGCACTTTCAACAGGTGAGTAAACAAACAGGAGAGACTTGTAGTTCATTGGATATGAGAATGATAGAATGTCCTTTCCTTACAGATGCAGGGACTCGTGGAACTCGTAGCAGATGGAAACCAGGTTGGATGTGCACACACACCTCACCACAGACGGATAAACATGGAACATGAAGGTAAGGCTTGGCGATAGACGTTGGCGTATAGGACACTGGAGGAATGGGTAAGTGTCCGTATGCATCAACGAGACCAGGCAACTGACAGAGGTGAAGTGTGTGTGTTTATGTAGCCAGCTAATGAGGTGCAGGTGTGTGTGATTAGTACTCCGGTGACTGGGTGCGCTGTAGTTGAGTGGTGGCAGAGCCTGGCAGATCTGTCACAATAAATATGACTTACGTCATAATGTCGACTTTTTATGTGATAATTTTCAACTTTGTCATAATTGCGACTTTTTACATCATAATTAATTATGACTTTTAAAGTAATCATTTTGACTTTTAAAGTCTTAATTTCGATTTTTTGTCATAATTTTGATTTTTCAATCTCAGAATTTCGACTATAATTTCAATTTAATGTCATCATTTTGACTTTTTATGTCATAATTTAGATTTTTTTTAAGTCATAATTTTGACTCATAATTGCAGCTTTTAAAGTCATAATTTAGATTTTTTTGTCATAATTTTGACTTTTTAAAGTCATAATTTCGACTATAATTTCAATTTAATGTCATAATTATGATTTAGTATGTCATAATTTTAATTTTTAATCTCATAATTTTGACCATAATTTTAATTTAATGTCATAATTTTGACTTTTTAATCATCATTTTGATTATAATTTCAATTTAACGTCATCATTTTGACTTTTTATGTCATAATTTAGATTTTTTTTAAGTCATAATTTTGACTCATAATTGCAGCTTTTAAAGTCATAATTTAGATTTTTTTGTCATAATTTTGACTTTTTAAAATCATAATTTCGACTATAATTTCAATTTAATGTCATAATTATGATTTAGTATGTCATAATTTTAATTTTTAATCTCATAATTTTGACCATAATTTTAATTTAATGTCATAATTTTAACTTTTTAATCATCATTTTGATTATAATTTCAATTTAACGTCATCATTTTGACTTTTTATGTCATAATTAATGTCATAATTATGTCATGTCATAATTTTGATTTTTGTCATAATTTTGATTTGTTAATCTCAATTTCGAGTATAATTTAAATTTAACGTCATAATTTTGACTTTTTATGTCATAATTATGACATTTCATAAAGCATGAAATGGGTTCCCATATCTATATGACGATGTGTGTGAGATCCTCAGTCGTTTAGTGGATGATGTCCAGTTTTTCTGACAAGTGTATGATGTGTAGTGTTTTAAAATGTTTATATTTGAAAAGTGCTGTAGTTTTATTCAGTGTGCAAACAGGGGAAAACACTGTGTTTTAAAAGGATCCAAAACAATTCATAAATTCACAAAATATATTTAAAAAATTCAAGTTTTTATTAAATGCCAGAAATACAAAATGTGTTTATGTAATCGCTTCATTTACTGCATCACTGCATTTTTGCATATTAATGTCACAGCCAGAAGAAAGGATCCATTAATAAATAAATGAATAAATAAGTATAAAAGCTTTAAAAAATATATACAACATATGTTATATAAAAAATATGAAATATATTTAAATAGCATAAATATTAAATTAAAATAAATAACAATTCTAAATAATTTAAAACAATGTACAATAATAATTTCAATAAACAAAACTCTTTTTCAAATGTATAACAATGAATCTACTGTAAGACAACATTATAAAAAGAGGAGTGTAAACACTGATTAATAACACTGAAATGTTTTTGTGTTCTTCTGTACGTGGAGTGAAGCTTCTAGAGGTCCAGTCATTACACCTGAGTGTAGAAGGGGAAAAACAGCTGGTTCATGAGACTTATGACCCGTTTTCTGACGATCTCCCAGCTTTTACCTCCATCCTCCTGCAAGAGGAATACAACATTAGGATGAGTTTCCACATTTATAGCTGAGGGTTAATCTTTCTATATTAGAAGCAGAATCTCACCTTGTTCAGCTCTGTCATTTGTCTCAGTCTTTCAAAATAGAGATGCAGCTTTTTGTTCCTCTTCATTTTGTAATCACCCTGTATTCAGAAAGAAATGAATGAGTTCCTCTGGCTTGACTGATGGTGACCTTATGTATATGTGTAAATATAAATATACTGTACTCACACATGAGCGCAGTCCATCAATCTGCGTATGGATGATGTTTAAGAACTCATCAATTTTTTTTGCATCCCAGGGCACGACGGCATCGTCAAAGAGGCCAGTGATCTCCACCAGAGCCTGAAGGACGAACAGGATCTGCTTCTCGGGCTGAGGAGAATAAACATAGATATATGTGAATAGATTCATAATCAACAGCACAAATCAGGGTCTTTTATGAAAAATTGTTTTTACTAACCTCTGCTCTTCTGTGGTTATTGATCAGCTCATATGGGATAGGGTTGATGCCATCATGGTCATTATGGATTTTCTCACCCTACAACATATACAGAAACAGATTTAATGATGGACTATAACAGAATGAACAGATTCTTTTTTTACACTGTAAACCCGATTAGTTAAGATAAGTTTAGAAATGTGAAGTTTAAGTAAGCAGAACTTGCAGATTTTTATTTTGTAATCATACATTTGAATTGCTCTGAACTTGAAATATTTGAGTAAGCTAATTCATACATTTATCTTAAAAATATCATGTAATCTCAGTAGTGGAAACCTGACTAGCTTTAACTAGCTAATTCAATAAATGCCACCTTGCTAATTGGTAACACAATGCTTTGATAGCATTAGCATATAGCATAGCGCTTGCTGAATGAGTACAGCAATATAAAACATTTAACATATATCTGTTCTCAAACTAAGCTCATGCTCCACCATGATGGTAACCCTACAAAACCCCAACATAACAGACACTCTTCTAAACTAACACAGCAAAACATTAAACCCTACTAAATCTCCCACTTAACATTAATCTTGCACAAAAAAACATTATATAAAACATAAGTTTGGCATTTTCTATCCCTTTTGGGTGTCATGGCAAAGCATGATGGGAAATAGAAATCCCAGCCCAGTTTCAGTTACATTTAAGTTTGTCTAAATTAAAAGAAACAAGTTCATAAAACTCAAAACAATGAAACAATTCAGATTACTTAAAATGTGTCAGTTTTGAGAACTTAAAAGAAAAAGAAAGTTCTCAATACTCATAAAAGTTCATTTGATTGAACTAATTTGTTTAATTTGAGTTGGCTCTACTCAAACCAGTTCATTATTTTGAGTGTTAGGGTTTACAGTGTGTTCATCTTGAAATATTACTAACAATATAAACATTATTCTTACGTTTTTTACACGTGTATCACTCTGGACATTTCTACAGTTGTACTAAAAGTTCTTTTACGTACTAAAACTTTTTGACTGTCAATCAGACGACAGAATGTGAAGATTGTGCAACATGTTTTTCAGCCAAATTTTGCTGTAGGTGTAGGTTTTATAGGGCTAAATACACTTTTAGATTTTTTTTTTACACTTAAACAGTCCTTCATGACAAATGTTTATATTAATTATATATTTAAATTTCATTAAAAAAAAAAAAAAAAAACACAAATATTCCATAGTCTCTCAATTTATAGCCATACAATATATATATAACTATTTTTTTAAAGATCGGAAGATACACTTTAAGTAGAAAAAAGCACTCACCATCGTTCTGATCATATCCAAAGAGATTCCGTGCTGGTGCTTAAACTTGTGTTGTATCCATCTGCAGCTGAGCACAGAGCTGATCCCACACACTGACAGAAGGAGGCAGAGCTGGAGACCCACACCAACATTCATTCTGTCGTCTTGAGTGGTGATCGATTCCACAGGTTGATCCGCTTGATGAGCCGCTGCTGCTGTTTCAGTACTCCGGTTGTTCTTGGCTGATATTGGATGAACTTGTATCTTCTCCTCCATTCTGTCCTTCTTTTATATGTCCGTATCTCATGAAGCGAACACGACATGCGTTTCACTTTCCAGATGTAAACATCGCACACCTGAGATATAGGTAACCGCACTGAGTGAGCAGTCGCGCGAGTGTGGGAAAGTTGCGCGTTTCATCAGAATTCCTTCAGTGTTCTCTCATTATGTACAAAAATAACAAGCGCAAATACATTACAATTGAATAAATACAATATAAACCACAGAAGACAGACTGGTAATGTACTGAACAATAGTGTACAATAAAAATGGAAAGACAGAGAGTGAATGGACGTGTTGCCTTGTAGATATAACTAACATAACATCTAAATAGGCCTAAACAAATAAATAAATGAACAAATAACACGATACTGATACGTAAAACAATGTTGGGTACAGGAAATTTAATTACAATGTTCTATCATCTGTTTGTTTGTTTTGTGGTTTGAAGAAGAAGAAAGGGCAGGTTTCTTCGCGTGTGAGTGTGAACTTTGACTCTTTTACTGTAGAATGAATGTGGGAAAGAAATTCCCAAGCGGCATACCTGAGAGAAAGTGAAATCGAAAGCGAGTGACGTCGTGAGTCGTGACGACATACATATTTCATATTTTAATTCATCATTGAATGCTCAGGAATTATTATATTGCAATTATTACATGAATATCAGTCAATGAAAAGACTAATTCAATGGGCAAAATCAATTATAGGGAAAAATATAGACTATTGTCAGTTTCGCGAATGTTGCCCGGTACTGATGACGTAATGGTTTGAGTCGAAAACACAGGACGGATGATGATGATGATGATGATGATGATAATAATAATAATAATAATAATAATAAGATGATGATGATCATGATGAAGAAGAAGAAATATAAAATCTGGTTTAAATGCAGTGCCACTTTTTGTTAAATATGTAGGCTAATTTAGATGTTTTTTTCTTTTCTTTTTGTCTTTTTTTGTTAACTAAGGTCCAGCTATAATATTTAAATTTGAATACAGTTCATATAATGTGTTATTTACAAGGTAAAAACATTTTTAGATCATGAACTCCAGACAAATTTATTTTCAGGTAAAGTTGGCCAGGTGGTGGTAAAGTGGACCATCCCTGATTTATCAAAAAATATCCTGTATCTTACAGTTTTTCTCAGTCGCTTTGGTACATTTCTCAGATCACAACTGAAATTCTCAAAACTACTTGTTCAACCTCCACATCATCAAGTCACTTGTGCACATCATAAAAGCAGTTTCTCATTGTTTTGAACAAATTGCAAATGCTTTGGTACAGTCATGCAATTGATTAGGTGCAACTGTCTGCTGTTTCCTACATTATCAATTGCTTATGTCATGTTGATCAAAATATATTATACTGGTTCTCATTTAATAGTCTTACCCCTCAAAACATATAGGCATTAGTTCCTTGCATAAGTCATTCAATGCAAAATGGTTAAACTAGTTGACATAATGCATCATTTCTATTAGACTTTTTTTTGTGTGTGTAAATGTGTCCTGAATTGATGAATTGCGGAGGAGAACTTTGAATTTTAGTAATGAAGGGAAATGTAAAGGACTAGATCAAGCAATCATCAACCAGTTCTCTAAAATAGCTCAGAGATGCATCTCATGAACCTTTATTTGGCAAGCGTATATAGACAGACGGGAAGAAGAAGAGGAGTAAGAATGGATGGTGGCAGGGTACGAAGGCAAAACAGTGGAAGAGGTAGAAGAGGCCAAGACTGTAGACGTGTTTCTGATGAAATAAGGGCCACTATTGTGGATCATCTTCTCAACCATGACCTTATGGTCGAGGCGGGTCAAAAGGTGCAGCTGAATGTTGGGAGAACAACCATGCTGTAACAGACGAGGCATGTAATCAGACAATGTTCACGATACTCTAATACTGTACACTTACCGTAATGCTATACAGTAGTCCACTTGCATTTTACATTATACAGTAAATATACTTTATAGAGACATAATGTAACACGCACGCACACACATACTCATGTACATATACACAGTAGGCCTATGTGTGTATATAGAGAGTCTTGTCTTGTCTTGTCTTTTTATTATATCGCAGTGATATTGTACTGTAATTTGTTGACAGACCAACAGTACTGTGAATCCTCTTTCAATCAATATCCCACGTAGCCTAATGTGTACATTCGTACTGTTGAAATGTAAAATGTATATATGCCATACAGATAAAGTGCAGTCTTGTGAATTTTCAATCACTGTCATCAAAATCATAGCCATAGTTTACATCTGAAAATACTGACAGAGTACACTGTCATATTGACAACATGACTAAGCATTTTGACTATCTTGTTTGTGAACAATGACACAAGGACTTGTCATTCTGATGGCACTGATATGTTCATTGACATAAATACTTACTTGTACTTTTGAGAGATGAACTAATGATTTTGAGCAAGTAACAGGCTTTTGCAGGTAGTCTATTGTGTGGTGCTGTTTTTGTTTTGAGAAATGCACTGACTGGTTTGCAAATCTTAAGGATGTTTCAAGAAATGTACCAAAGCAACTGAGAAAAACTGTAATTAAAAACACATGATTTATTAACACATATTATCAAACAAACATATTCAACAACATATTTAACAAACCCAAAATATATAGCCTAGGCTATGAGTAAAATTCATCAGTTTACTCAATGCATGTGTAAAATTTAAAGCAACTGATAGAACATGTTGTTGACATTAAATTTGATGAAATCCGAATATCAGAATGTTCAGAAATGAAAATGAACTCTACAGCATATTACAGTTTTCTCAATCGCTTTGGCTCAATTCTCGAATGAGACTTTTTTTTTTTTTCTCTCAAAACAATAAGTTCATATCTCTGAACAATTAGTTTCTTGTTCACATCAGATTAGAATTTCTTATTGATTTAAGCAAATTTCATTTGTTTTGGCACATGTGTGCAGAAGAGTAAGTACAATTGTCTACAATTTGCACAGACTAAATGCACATATAAAAATATAATCATATAAAAAAAAATCACCACCATTTTTGAACAACCCTGAACAACATCAGTACTCATTCATACATATTTGTACTTACTCAATTGTATTATACAGTACATTTATTTTTGTAGAATTTTGTTGCATGTAAGCTGAAAATTCTTGTCATGGAAGAGCAATAGGAAGATATGTGAAGATATGTATGTGTTAGAGAACGTGTAAAAATGAACAAACTGTGAATTTTAAGCTTACATGTAACACATTTCTTAAAAAACACATGTACTGTATAAATACAAATGATCATTTTCTTTTTGTGTACTACATTATTGACTTTTCCCAGTCAATTTTTACCTACTGTCTGAATCTGTATTTACAGTAAAAAGCTAAAAAGTGTGATACTCAAGAGCATTCAGACAAAACTGACATTATTGTACAGAATAGAAAGCTAAGAAAAGATAAAAAATTTGTATATAACAAATATTTCCATGGTGAAAAAACATCTAATCATTTTGAGCAGTGTGGCTCACACAATGACAAAAACACTTTTTATTTTGGTGGCATTTTCTGACACAATAACTAGGTTTTGAAGCATGAATTAAATGTTTTGAGTGAGTAACTACATTTTACAGACATGCAATAGAGTTCTGATGTTCCAGCAAACAGTTGAACTTACAGTTTAGAGAATGTTAAGAATGTTTTGAAAAATGTGCCACAGCGATTGAGAAAAACTGTAAACAGCCCACTTTACCTACATTCACCCTATAGCCTACTGTACATAGGCAACAAATAACGCAATTCAGGCTTTTTTTCCCTTTCTCTGAATTTTGACAAAACCTCAGAATTGTGAGATATAAAGTCAGAATTACGAGATGTGCGCGTAATTGCAAGGGAAAAAGTCTGAGATAAAAAGTTGCAATTACCTTATTTATTTACTTTTATGCTGTGGCGGAAACAAGCTTCCATAATACACACACACATACACCGATCCAACATAACATTATGACCACTGACAGGTGGAGTGAATAACACTGATTATCTCTTCATCACGGCACCTGTTAATGGGTGGGATATATTAGGCAGCAAGTAACATTTTGTCCTCAAAGTTGATGTGTTAGAGGCAGGAAAAATGGGCAAGCATAAGGATTTGAGCGAGTTTGACAAGGGCCAAATTGGGATGGTTAGACGACTGGGTCAGAGCATCTCCAAAACTGCAGCTCTTGTGGGGTGTTCCCGGTCTGCAGTGGTCAGTATTTATCAAAAGTGGTCCAAGGAAGGAACAGTGGTGAACCGGCGACAGGGTCATGGGCGGCCAAGGCTCATTGATGCACGTGGGGAGCGATCAAACAGACGAGCTACTGTAGCTCAAATTGCTCATGAAGTTAATGCTGGTTCTGATAGAAAGGTGTCAGAATACACAGTGTATCGCAGTTTGTTGTGTATAGGGCTGCATAGCCGCAGACCAGTCAGGGTGCCCATGCTGACCCCTGTCCACCACTGAAAGCGTCAACAGTTCAGCATTTCATCAGAATTCCTTCAGTGTTCTCTCATTATGTACAAAAATAACAAGTGCAAATACATTACAATTGAATAAATACAATATAAACCACAGAAGACCGACTGGTAATGTACTGAACAATAGTGTAGGTGAGCACACTGCGTCTCTAACACACGCCGACTAGCCTACTATAAAAAATGGAAAGACAGAGAGTGAATGGACGAAACGTGTTGCCTTGTAGATATAACTAACAGAACATCTAAATAGGCCTAAACAAATAAATAAATGAACAAATAACACGATACTGATACGTAAAACAATGTTGGGTAGAGGAAATTTTAATTACAATGTTCTATCATCTGTTTGTTTGTTTTGTGGTTTGAAGAAGAAGAAAGGGCAGGTTTCTTCACGTGTGAGTGTTTTAATTCATCATTGAATGCTCAGGAATTATTATATTACAATTATTACAAGAATATTAGTCAATGAAAAGACTAATTCAATGGGCAAAATCAATTATAGGGAAAAATATAGACTATTGTCAGTTTCGCGAATGTTGCCCGGTACTGATGACGTAATGGTTTGAGTCGAAAACACAGGACAGATGATAGGCTCGTTTGAGATGAGCGAAATCTGCGCAGAACCGATCACCGGTGATCACCGCGAGATGCATGCCGGTTAGAGATGTGTCCGTGTGTGGTCCGACTAGCTCTGATGTCATGCTGACGTGTGTCAAAAAACTCTCGCGATGGCAAGGCGGACTTGTCGGACTCTGCAGTCGGGCGCAGTTGCTCTCCACCGACTGCGCTGATCAAAAGCATGATGGGAAACGACTTGCTGACGACACATCTTAATGCTCATTGGTTTAAACAACCGTGATGTATAGACTTGGTCGGCATTAGTGGGAACGCCCACAAAAACGTCATATCCGTTTATGGCGTGGGGGAAAACAAGCCATTGGAATGAACGCGCGTAGACCTTGTTAGACGCTTTATCTTTACTCGTTGTAATAATTACGATTTATTTTTGTTTGGTGCAATGCCGAAAACTTGCCATGTGGCGTTCTGCACCTCTAGTAAGTTAAAAAACCCTGATCTGAAGTTTTACTGCCAAATAAACAGACGGAGCCGTTCGTCAATTCCGAAAGCCTTTTCAATACGGCCATTACAATTAAACATTTGCACTACATGATGCTGGTATTATTGTAAAGATAAAAAAAAAATAGATTCCATTAATTGCAATGACAAAAGTTTGTTGAACGAAACGCCAATAAAGTCATAGTACTTGTCCCGGGACTCGAACTGCGTCAGAAATGCAGTCAATTTATCGTTAAAGTTTTTCACGATGAGCGATCACATAGCCACATAATGCGTGAGGTTATTAATGTACAAAACGTTCAAAAGTCTTTATTTCATGATGGGAAGGGCTGGGCTCATGCTTGTGCTTCAAGCTTACAAGCTGATAGTCCCATTATATGTACGACACTTGTACATTTTCTCGTCAAAATGCATGCTGCTCCCACAAATATTACACGACATAATAGCTAGGCTACTTCATAAATCACCCAGTCTTTTGATGAAGACGGTTGCTATTAAAAAATAGCAAATAAAAAAACTTCGTTATTGTCAGTAATTTTAATCATATTGTGACACTGACATGTCAACTCCAAAGTTGCTTTGTAATATGTAAATGCTGAACTAGGAATTCATTCGTGCATGGCTGTAGGCTACTAACAAGAAAAACGAATATATAAGCCACATGCATGCAAGACAACAGAACGGATGTCTAAACTTTATCTGAACCTGTGTCATTAATGTCAAACAGCTCATCATATAACCAGATGTTAGGCTTTTGACAAATGTTTGTTAAACGTGGCACTGCGGTAAATTAACGTTTGACATGCCATGTTCTATTCTAGCCCAAACATACTTATACATAAACAAACGCCCTTTGCATTGCACACGGCATATTCAGAAAAATATCAATTTCATAGCACAAGACACGTTTTATGATCATTTTAAAACGTTAAATGTATGTAATACATACTTTTAATCCATTAAATTCAGGAACACTGAATTAACGTCTTCATCGAAAGACTGGGTGATTTATGAAGTTGGCATGTCATACCTATTTGGGGGTCGGGGGAGCAGCAGCATGTATTTTGACGAGAAAATGACACTTCTGGCCATTGATTCCGTTGGGTCGTTTATCAGTCACAGATACTGTACGGACAATCTGACCCAATACGGCTCAGTTTTTCTATATATCTTGCTCTGTAGAGCAGCAAAAGTGATTCTACACAGGCTATACCGGGTTAACGCCATGCATTTCCAGTGTGGGGGAATGGACTGTTTTTCCCCACGCCGACTCCGCCCCCAGCTATGACACGACGCCGACCAAGTCTATGGTTCTCTTTTAAAATGTTTGATTTTAAAACTCTAATAGCATGTTTTTATGTGTATAAATTATTATGTGTGAATATTCCCAAACTCTCTGACAGTGCGATCTCTCTGTGGGTTATGTGATTGTTGTCATATTTATAAAAAAATATATATAAAAACATGTATGTAATTAATGTAAAAATTATATAGGCCTATTTATATATTTTACTATTTATTTTCATATAAAAGCAACAGAACTTAAATTACATCCAGTTTAGCAGCAACAAAGCGCAGGAGTGTGAATCCCGCGATATCGGCCTTTGATCTCGCAGGTGTCTGATCCACTACGAGAAGAGAGAACTGTCCGTCTTGCCTGCACTTTTTTCACTCCTCCCCTCACTGCAGACGCCTAGTCTCGGCTGAATTTCAGGCGAGGCGAGGCGCATCTCAAACAAGCCTATTGATGATAATAATAATAATAATAAGATGATCATGATGAAGAAGAAAAAAAATCTGGTTTAAATGCAGTGCCACTTTTTGTTAAATATGTAGGCTAATATTTAAATTTGAGTACAGTTCATATAATGTGTTATTTACAAGGTAAATGTTTATTTTAGATCGTGCACTTTAGACAAATTTATTTTACCACCACCTGGCCAACTTTACCTGAAAATATATTTGTCTGGAGTGCATGCTCTAAAAAAAAAATTTACCTTGTAAATAACACATTATATGAACTGTATTCAAATGTAAATATTATAACTGGATCTTAGTTAAAAAAAAAAAAAAAATCTAAATTAGCCTACATATTTAACAAAAAGTGGCATCCCTGATTTATCAAAAATTATCCTGTATCTTAATTAAAAACACATGACTTATTAACACATATGATCAAACCATCATATTCAACAACATATTTAACAAACCCCAAAAACATATAGCCTAGGCTATGAGTAAAATTAATCAGTTTACTCAATACATGTGTAAAATTTAAAGCAACTAATAGAACATGTTGTTGACATTAAATTTGATGAAATAAGAATATCAGAATGTTCAGAAATGAACTCTACAACATATTAAAATGTGACTATAACACATGCAACAAGGCTAACAAAACTGAATTTTCCTCATGTCTGTTTTCAAAAAATGATACCTGTCGACTATAAAATAACCAGTGAATGTCAATTTATTTAATGAATTTGAGTATAACTACTGAAGTTTAAAGGTCGCCCACTTTACCTGAATCCCACTGGCCCACTATATCTAACACGTTCACCCAAAGTTGTCCAGCAATATTAAACACAATTTTTTATAAAAAAAAATAAAAAAAAATTCTTCTTTGCATTTTATTCCTTGTTAACTGTAACAAAATATAACATTTGTTTAAACATTTAGTGAGCAACCTTATTAAGTTAGAAATGAAAATCTTATGTCCAAAAGTTTTCTTTCACTTTGAGAGGGAGCCCTCTTTTGAGGTGTGGCCACACCCACCAGTGTCATATTGCATCATCCAAAACTATTTTATAATTTAAAGGAATAGTGTCTATTGAGCACATTTTAAACAGCCCACTTTACCTACATCCACCCAATACATGCCTATAGCCTACTATGGAAGCTTATAAAATTCCGTAATTGCGACGTTTTATCTCACAATTCTGAGTTTTTTCACACAATTGCGAGTTTACATCTCACAATTCTGACTTTTCCCCCTCAAAGGGAAAAAAGACAGACTTTTTTTTTTCTCAGATTTGCGAGTTTATATCTCAAAATTCTGACTTTATAACTCGCAATTGTCCTAAACACCACAAAAGGGTTGTAGAACAAACACATTTTTCTTATGCTTTATTTTCATTAATTAATCATTTTTATTGTCACCTTTTTACAATATTATTTATATTTCTTGCTATATTTGATTCTGTACTTTAAATTACTTTTCTGTTTTATTCAACTATGCTGATTGTTGGTTGTAACAGTGTGGCGTTTCTTTCATTTCCATCAGACATAAATCCAGCATTAAGAAAATAATAATTGATTTTCGCCGTCTGTTTAGTTTAGAAAAGCATGCTGTTTTATTTATACGGTTCACCTAGCTGGAGTCTTCAGCACACTCAATGCTGCGCAAGAGTTGCGCAATAGCTCCAGTCGTCAACAGGAACACGATGAACCCTGCGTTCATTTCCCATCCTGCCTTTCGCGTCAGCTGATCACATCGCCTGTGTGAGCTTCTGTTTTCCTGTATCAGTGTCAGTGAACGCGAGTGACAGATATCACACTCGTGCTCATGTCGATTCGGTAAGAGGAAAGAAAACACATCAGCCATGACCGTGTCATGTTGAATCGCCACCGCGACAGATAAACGCAGAACAAACATGGTGAGTGTACGAGCTTATTGTGCTGACTGTATTAGCAATAATAATCTTAGCAGAATTGTCTGTTGTCTTATGATCTGATCATTTTAGACAGATTCGTGAGGAATAAGAAAGTCTGTATCTGTTCGTGTGTCATGTAAGGATGCTTGTGATTTTAATATGTTACAGTTTAGACCATATAAATAAAATGTTACAGTTTTATACCATATAAACAATGCTTCTGGAAAGCTTGTCGTGTTATTCTACCTTATTCAGTCAGTGAACTGTCGTGAATTTTGTGTGGTCTTGAGTCTCTAGTGCAAATGACGTGAAAAAGAAGTACACTTGAGCATACTTTAATACTTATTACTAAAATAATACACATAATAATAATAATAATATGCCATAGTGCCAAGAAAATGTAAAGTTTCCGGATACTTAACTGCATGCTAATTGCAATTGAATGAAAATGTATTATAACTTAAATTTATATCAAAAATAGTTTAACTTAAGAGTGCTTTTTGACCCACTTAGGCACATTTTATATGTAATTTCATAATTCTGTTATCTTTGAAATATGGTTGAAGTGTACTGTCAAATGTACATACAAGCATTTAATGGTAAACTAAAATAAATCCTGAATGTCATTTCGGTAACACTTTACTTTACAGTCCCTGCTACATCTTACATGTAGTTAATGTAGTAAATTATGCATAATTACATGCGACTAACCCTAAACCAAACCTAATCCTAACCCTATAGTAAATACATGTAGTTAATGAATATTACTCAGTACTTGAATGTATAATCACACTGTAATAAGGACACCTTAAAATAATAGGGTTAGGCATGATGAAGTTGAAATCTAGTTCAAATGTAATCTTGAATAACACACTACAGTTAAAATTAAAGTACTTTGCATTATTATGTTAGTCAACACATCAAAATAAGTGTTAAAACATAATGATTTAAAATGTACTTTTTTAATTTGACATTATTACAAAGTGCACTTGCTTGAGTGTGTTCAGAAGCATAGTTGTTAAAGTGTACTTTAAGTACACTTCAGTGGCCTTGTATTTCATTAATATTATTTTATCTGCAAGTACAGTTTTGCCCCAAAAAATATACTTGTTTTATGATTTGTGGTACACTACAAGTGCACATTCATTGCACTTCTTTTTCACAAGCGTGACTTGTCTACATGGACTTGACGAGAAAATGCAGTTAATTTGATGTAAAATGAACATGTCGATATATGCATGTACTTCATTGACGTGCGACTGAGAATCTATGTGAAGAGGAAACTTGCAGGGTTGTGTGTATCAGTTCCACTATTCGCTAACTAAACAAAGACTGCCAGTAAACGCTTTTCTTCTCCTCATTGTGTTTTTGTTAGCTACCATCTAATCTCCTTTATTATTTGAACATGTAGGGAAGTATAACATGAGTTCTAACACCATCAGTTTAACAACCTAGAAAAGATCTACAGATGAAATCACTATTATACATGAGCTAAGAGAATTGAATTGGTATCATTTAAATAAGAAGATTCTCATCTCATGTACACCGATCAGGCATAACATTATGACCTAATATTGTGTTGGTCCCCTTTAAGTCCTGTAAGTTGTGAAGTGGGGCCTCCATGGATCGGAATGTTCAGCACGTCCCACAGATGCTCGATTGGATTGAGATCTGGGGAATTTGGAGGCCAAGTCAACACCTCAAACTCGTTGTTGTGCTCCTCAAACTATTCCTAAACCATTTTTGCTTTGTGGCAGGGCGCATTATCCTGCTAAAAGAGGCCACAGCCACCAGGGAATACCATTTCCATGAAAGGGTGTACACGGTCTGCAGCAATGCTTAGGTAGGTGGTACGTGTCAAAGTAACATCCACATGGATGGCAGGACCCAAGGTTTCCCAGCAGAACATTGCCCAAAGCATCACACTGCCCTCGCCGGCTTGCCTTCTTCCCATAGTGCATCCTGGTGTCATGTGTTCCACAGGTAAGCGACGCACACGCACCCGGCCACCCACATGATGTAAAAGAAAACGTGATTCATCAGACCAGGCCACCTTCTTCCATTGCTCTGTGGTCCAGTTCTGATGCTCACATGCCCACTGTTGGCGCTTTCTTAGGTGGACAGGAGTCAGCATGGGCACCCTGACTGGTCCTCGGCTATGCAGCCCCATATGCAACAAACTGCGATGGACTGTATTCTGACACCTTTCTATCAGAACCAGCATTAACTTCTTGAGCAATTTGAGCTACAGTAACTCGTCTGATTGATCGGACCACACGGGCCAGCCTTCGCTCCCCACATGCATCAATGAGCCTTGGCCGCCCATGACCCTGTCGCTGGTTCACCACTGTTCCTTCCTTGGACCACTTTTGATAAATACTGACCACTGCAGACCGGGAACACCCCACAAGAGCTGCAGTTTTGGAGATGCTCTGACCCAGTCGTCTAGCCATCACAATTTGGCCCTTGTCAAACTCGCTCAAATCCTTACGCTTGCCCATTTTTCCTGCATCTAACACATCAACTTTGAGGACAAAATGTTCACCTGTTGTAACAACAGCACTCTTTTTACCATTAATTTACTCAGATTCAGATATTTGGATTTACTCCGATAAGTTGTAGATTTTTAAACTTTAATTTGAGGCGAACACATAATGGAGATATTAAAGAATCTGAGACTTTGTTACAAAATGTTACAACATTTTCATTTGTCTATTTTGCAGTGTGTAAAGTGCGACTAATTGAGGCTAGAGGAGCCATGCTGGCCACCCAAACACCTGAGAGCGGCCCAGAGGCAAAAGATGTCAAACAGGTTCGTAACTTCCTCATCTTTTTATAGATTCGTTGGATTGTGAACATAACAAGGTCATTGATAGTAATGCTTTCACATCTTGTTGAGCAGGTTCTAGGAGGAAATTTATTTTGCGAGAACCTGGATTGGTTCTTGTAAACCTGTGTTAAATCAAAGATGATGTGTGTTGTTTGAGGAACGTTAAAGGGTTAGTTCACCCAAAAATGAAAATTCTGTCATTAATTACTCACCCTCATGTTGTTCCAAACCTGGAAGACCCTTGATGAAATCCGAGAGCTCTCTGACCCCTCCATAGACAGCAATGTAATTAACACTTTCAAGGTCCAGAAAGGTAGTAAAGACATTGTTTAAATAGTCCATGTGACTCCAGTGGTTCAACCTTAATTTTATGAAGCAACAAGAATACTTTTTGTGCGCAAAACCCCCCAAAAATAACAACAATTTCTTCACGTCTGTGTCAGTCTCCTACACTGTTGCCCTATCATACACCCGGCGCAACGCGACGCCAGGCGCGTTGCAAGTGTTTTTTGATAGTTTCAGCCCGACGCAGTTATCATTTTCACATCCAGCGCCACGTTGTTTAAATAGCAAATGCACTCACTCCCATCTGTTCACCCATGGGCGTGCTGGTCTGAAAACGAGGTGTGTTCAGGCGCATTGTTGGCGCGTTGCTATTTTGAGGAACTGAAAACGACATAATTTTTGGCACAGTCGTTTTTGTGTTATTTAAAGGTGCACTATGTAACATTTTTTCAGTAAAATATCCAAAAACCACTAGGCCATTGTTATATATTTTGTTCAGTTGAGTACTTACAATATCCAAAATGTTTCCAACTATTTGTAAATCATGAGAAAATTGCTATTTTAACCAAGGAACCGGGACGTGTGAGGGAGTCGCCTGTCAATTGCGTCATATCTGCGTTACCCTCGGTTTCCGGTTTTATTTTGCAGAAATGCTTTTACTCTTACTGCAGTGTGCAACAAGTGTCATAGCAGCCGCCGAGTGAACGCACAGAGTAACTTCATAACATCATTTTCAACACACTCAAATGTATCTAATATGATAAACAGAGCTGCGTTACCTCATACTCATGACCGGAAAAGTGGAAATGGCGCCGGCGACTGTGGCATAATAAAAGTCCCGCTGCTCGCGAGGCGTGTGTTGCGTTCATCTTATTAACAATCGCTCCAGCGGCCTTGCTCAGCTCCCACAACACTCGGGTCTGCTCTGCTTCATACTACAGTAACGTTAATAATCGCATCCATTAACGTGATTTCTGCCCGAGTCCTATCCCGATTCTTTTCCACCGGCTGTGAGGTGAAGACCACGTTCCAAGATTCTGCGCTCAAACTTGGCGTCATCAAACTACGCCTTTGTTTTGAATAGGCGGCCTCTAGTGGACAGAAAAGTTACATAGTGCACCTTTAAAGGGTGCATTAGTAATATGCGTCTATAGGCGGGTGCACAACGCGCGTACACTCTGCTTATTACACACACAGGGACGTGCAGCAGCACACAAACATGCCAAATATACAAATAAAAGGATTACACTGTAAAAGATTATTATTGTGTAGATAAAAATGCCTGTCATAATGGATAATCATTGGATGTATCAGAATTACCTATTTGCAGTAAGGACGAATGAAATTGGCTACTTATTTAACCAATCGTGGCAATACATATGACTCGTCAAGTTGAGGGTGTCTATATCCTGCCATGTAAATAGCGAATCCGCCATGGTGCAAGCGCAACTGGCTTTTAAAGGGAATGGGAGATGAGACTCGGATTGGTTTATTGCACGTTACGCCCAAAACACACCCATGACTCATTAAGAGACTAGGTACAACCCTTTTAGACCATGCGCCTGGTGTGCCAACAGTTTTTCCCGTCGTTAAACTAACAAAAGTGGATTCAGACACGCCCTAAGTGCACCTGCGCCATGCGCTTCAGACTATGCGCTTAGATTGTTAAAATAGGGCCCCAAATCTTGTATTTTATAAAGAAAGTATTGAAATTATTGTATTGAAAGTATGGTAAATACTGATAAAATGTACCAACGATCACATTTAAAAATAAACACTTTTTAGCATACCATAAAAATAACCTGTATCCCATCTGAATTATATAACAATTAGGCTATCCATCTCATTGAAAACTGTGTAGCCTACCAAAATTTCACTAACTGTAGAAGTGAAATCTGATTGTACAGTAGTTGAAATCTGGGTATCGTCTTACGTTTTAAAATCACGTACAGGGGAAGTTTGGTCCCGTCAGCAAGGCACACAAACATGAGTTATGTGTTCGTTTTTAAAACGGCCTTTTTGCGCTCGTTATCTTCTAACATTATACTCTGACACACCGTATTTCTTGGCACACTCGTTTTGCGTGTATTTGGCGCCACCTATTGTTGCGGGTGTATTATTGACATGTAAAAGTCTAAACCCTGAATATAAGACGAACCCGTTTTTTTCAGATGTGTTTCTAAGAACAAAAACCTCTTATATTCTGAACAATATGGTATATATCGCAATGTCAGTTTTTTTTCCAATATCGTGCAGCCCTAGTTTTAATAAAGTTAGTTAAAACGAGTTTATAAGAAGCCACAGTTTACGTGTTGTCTTGTAGATGTCAGACCGCACACACAGAATGGAAACTAGACAAGTATTTGCCCTTATGAGAGAAGTGACTGCACAACAGATAAGGCTTTCTGTCTGGCCATTTCCTCTTTATTTGCTTAAGACTTTTGCTATTAGCTGCAGTTCTGTAGCACTTTATATTCAAAAGATTTCACATACAGAAATAACTAAAGCAAGACGAGGAACGTGTACAAAGCTGTTCAGATTCAATCGCTCCATTTACACTGCAAAACTGAATGCACAGATTCAGTCAGATTCATATTTTGTGCTGTCTGCTTACATTCACTTAGGCAGCTGTTTAGTTAGCTCTTTAGTTCTTATTATTTCATTTTAATAAACTGGTATAATAATGAAGCATACAACAACAACAAAACACATACAAAAAATATATACATACTGTACATATCCATACAATCTACAAACATATATACAAATATACATACATTCTTGGACTATTCATCATATAAAATATACACACACACACATTTTTTTATCTTTCAAAATTAATCAAATAAATACATTTAAATAAAATAAATAAAGAAAAAGAATCTAATAAAAAAGTTGAAGCTCACAATTACCCAAACATTGTGTCTAATAGATCAATTATTTACTTCAGTAAAAACAAAATGTATTTAATCTTCAAAGAAACGCACTAATTGTGATCATTTCTTACCCATTCAAACTCATTTTTCTTTTTAGAATGTATTTTAAATACATTTAAGAATATATACCTTTCCAACTAAAATAATACTTGAATTTAATAAAGTTTTTTTTCCGTGTGTGTATATGATCATCCCAAATTACCGTATGTGAATTCAAAGGTAATTTAATGTCAAGTGTAGCTAACACTTGTACACTTGTACACTTAATCATGTCTCAAGGGATCTTAAACATTTTGCAAGCTTTTAACACGAACAATACAAAATATGACATAGTTGTCTTTGTATCTTTATATATATATATATATATATATATATATATATATAAAACCTAACCAATCTTCTTAAAGAGGTAGGTCAGATGATCAGATATCATGTTTTCAGAATCATTTTTTTTATTTATTTTTGCTGTTTACACACATGCAACAAGATCTAATCTTTGCCAGTTTCCTCATTCATACACTAGGTGCTTATCATGATCGACCCTTAAAGGCAAACTCAGTGTTTTGTAGTCATCTTGGCTTCATTCTTCCCAGAAACATGACTACTGAGGTTTGCATGCTATTTGACTTATTTAAAGTTGCCATGCTGAATTTCCACATCTTTGATTGGCAGCGCTTTGGCTCATTCAGTCAGTCAGCTGACATCAGGTGACAGTCTGTCTCTAGGTATTGCTCACATTCACATGGCAAAACATGATGACTTCTCTGTTCTGCCTTCTTCTCTTAGATCCTCAAGAGGCAGCACAATGCTTGCAAAGCATTGTGTAAAGTTGTTGCAAGAGCTTTTCTTGATTTGGTCTGCTGACCTAGATGTCACGATGATTCCAGTGTCCTGATCTCACACAAACAATGCATTACAATCAATGCAAATTGCAGGCCCTTAAACTTTGACTGAGTCAAAAAGGAGTGTTTTTGCTGAATCACTAAATCAATGACTATTGTGTTTCCTGGTATTTTCCTCCATGGTTTCTTTTTGACATCTTGTTTTGAAAAGGTGTCTAAACAGATGCATTACAGACTCCCCTTTATTTATATAACGCTTTGTACCATGGGCTGTCTGAATAGTCGATTCTGATTTGACCGTTCGCAAAGACCCGCCCCCTTTATTTACTGTTGCTACGTCCGACAAGCCATGGCGCTCTCCCGCCACGCGTCATGTTCTCATGCAGTGAAGAATACATCGCGGAGCAAAGCAGCCATAGCAGGCTACTTTTGAAATGAAACAAAGTCTCAACTTTAAAATTTTGTTGAAATTTATAGCATCAAATAAACATGAATGAACAGCAGAAGGAATGTTGTTTCAGCCGTGGAAAGACGTCAGTACACACTGTTTTTCAAGTTCAAGCCCACCGACACTAACCCTTAAAATGACAAGACCATAAAGAGACATCAGAAAATTAATTTATTGCTATTTTCCATCTTATTAGGACACAAGTAATACAACTTGACCATTTTTTTTCAAAACATGACTTTTTATTTTGATTTTAATGTTTGTATCGCCCAGGATACGTCACCACTTTGGGGGTATAAATTTATTGAAAACAGAATTCTTGTTTGGCAATGTCTTTTACAACATTTTAAATAATTTTAAAACATTTTATTCTCTAACAACATACAATAAACATTCTTTGTAACACATTCTGATAAACAATAAGTGATAAACAATATTTATACATTTACAATGCAAACTAATAGTTAATTCAACACAGTTCAATTTCATACTAGAGAACATTTATTTTTCTGTCACAGCTTTCTGTAAATATTCTTTCAAAGATATTTCTAAAGTCAGCGTGCTAACAAGCACATTCACAAAGGCGATTTGCGTACATTCACAAAATATAACATGCGATACTTACATGTTCTGAATATGAAGTTGGACACAAACAGTTGGTACTGATCCATCTTTGAGAAGCAACTTTTGTGCAAATCCTGCATTTTACTGACCCTCATTTGCAAAGCAGCCCAGTGTAGATTGATTCACACAAACATGTTCTGAAAGCATTCAGTAAACGTGATGGAAGGACTTAAATAGGACCAAAAAATAACATTCTAGGTTGGTCCCCTAAAGGTCCTGCAAACGTTATGGGAATGTAGTGTAGAGACCACTGCACTGAACAAGATATGTTGCAGCGCAGTCCCGAATGAAACGTCCCCATCTGACTAACGGAATTGTATGGGAACGTTCCGTTAATGTTCCAAATGTCCTCTTTGTAAAGTTGCTGTGTGACTTTAGAATAACCAAAATGGAACGTCCCCCTAAAGTCATATAAGGAACGTTATTATATGACCAAAAGAGTACCATGTGGGGACGTCCTGTTAACGTCCCAAATATCCTCTTTGTAACATTGTGACCATAGAATAACAAAAATGGAACGTTCTCCTAAAGTCGGGAACGCTTTTATATGACCAACAGAAGACCACGTGGGAACGTTCTGTTAGCGTCCCAAATATCCTCTTTGTAACATTATGTGACCATAGAATAACCAAAATGGAACGTCCCCCTAAAGTCATATAAGGAACTTTGAACTGCAGCACTTTCATAACCAAAAGAGGACGTTTTAGAAACGTCCCTAATGTTCTATAAAGGTTCGGGATTTTCGTCACCTTTAGAGAACTTTTAGAGAACGTTGCGCAAGGTCGCGAGAACGTCCCCTCCTACTAGGGTAGGCATTATACGTATTGTTCAACAGAACTTTACAAAGAATGTTTTTTGTATGTTGTTAGAGAATAAAATGTTTTAAAATTGTTTAAAATGTAATACGCATTGCCAAAAAAGCATTATTTTTTCAATGAATTTATACCCCCACAGTGGCGACATATTCTGGGGGATACAAACATTTTCAGACAGATTATGAAAAAAGTAAAAATTAAATTCATAAAATTTCAACATAACGTAATAAGCTAACGCTTAACAACAACTTTTTAAACATTTAAGTCCCCTCCAAATATTGTGAATATGTGAAATACATCAACTTTTATCTGAAGGAGAGTAGATTTCCCACTACAGGTTGTCATGTTGTTTTTAAATGCTGTCTGTGAGCTAAACAAAGAATGTATGAATAAAGTCAATAGCCTATATCTAAATATTCACAACAAACACTTTCAACATGAAACCAAGAAAAGAGACCTACACTTTCCCTGCTTCTCCCCACAGCCTCTCGAATGTTTGTATCCCCCAGGATACGTCGCCAGTTAAAGGGTTAATCTACTAACTCTTCTGACTGCTTTGTCAGACAAAATGGCGGATTCGGCAGATGGCGGATTATGATTGGTCAGATCGCCGAAGGGTGAATTGGCTGAAAGGTGTACATTTAAAACCGTTTAATATACAGGTAGTTCCAAGTCAGTTTAATCACTGTTCTATAATAATGCGTTGTTTTCATTGAAGAACACACGCATACATCACTTAGATATCATGCTGCGCACACACAGAAACATTCAGGATCTTATCAACGCTGCTATTAATAAAATAGCTTTGCTACTGAATCGCTACATTTTTATTTCTCAGCAACGAGGGCGTAACATCGCTGGTTTTGAAGTATTTAAACTCACAGCATTGTTGTTAATAGAGAGAGACGCTGCACAGACTGAGGTAATTCACACACACATCTTGTTTGATAATTAATTACCAAATTATTATAATTAATAAATGCTATTAGTTCAAATAAATGTAATCTTACTTTATCTCTGTCTGATTTAAATAGGGTAGAATGCTAGATCTAAAAAATAACCAACATTTTTACATTTCTTCCAGTCAAATATTACGCTGCAAACATCAATAACAGCTTTAAGTTGTCAATGCTGGCGAATTACCATGGTATAAGTGGGATAATCCATGGCTAGCTGTGCATTAACCGATTTGAACCATTTCGGGGAGTCCTGGCCAATGGTTAGCGAGTCAGACTGGTAACCAGAAGGTTGCGGGTTCAATTCTCAATATCGACAGGAAATGACTAAGGTCATTGAGCAAGGCACCAAACCCCCAGTCGCAGCAAAATGCCTGCTGGTGTGTGTCCATGGTTTGCAGTGTGTGTTCACTACTCACTACTCCTAATGTGTGTGCACTAACTTGGATGGGTTAAGTGCAGAGGACAAATTCCAAGTATGGGTTTCCATATTTGGCCTTCACATCACTTTCACACTTTCAAATGAATGCACTCCACTTTGCTTGTGTGGTTCTTTGCCTCCATGCCGTGCATTAAAATAATTTAATGCACAGCTAGCCATGGATTATCCCTTACTTATACAATACAGATTGTTTCAAAACAGCTGCACAGTAATAAACAGGAAAATAACAGATTCAGTGATGCAAACTTCATCAAATACGGAATAAAGCAGAACTAAAAAGTGACAATAGTGTCAACTCAATTCAATTCAGTGTTGATTTAGTTCAGTTCAATAACAATGTAAAGTTCATCAATTATGAAACGAGTTCAATTCAGCTATAAGCAGCTCTGCAGAAGACTATTAATAGTGTCGTTGTTAAGCTCAATTCAAGTTCATGTCAGTGTAGTCAAATTTACTGAATATTAAACAGAGCGATATTAACCCCTCTGTTCTCCTCAGTGGATCAAGGAAAAGATCGCACGGACGCTAAAAGCCCTGCAGAAGCGTTACATCACCACAGACACGGCGGTCACCAGTGAGGACCTAGAGGCGAACCTGCTGTGTTGTGCTTTGGAGGCGGTTTTCATACATGGAATCAAGAGCAAGTTCATCAGATTTGATGGAGGTCATTTGCGCAAAGGAGGATCACGAGGAGCACTTCCTCAACCGGTCTTCTGGAGCCTTTTGAAGACCGTCACACACAGGTGGGTCATAGGTTAGAATATCTAAATTTGCTTCAATAAAGTCGGCATGAAATAAAAATTCATCCTATCTATTTTCTTAAAGGGATAGTTCACCCAAAAATAAAAATTGTGTCATCATTTATTCACCCTCAAAGTTGTTCCAAACCTGTATGAAGTTCTTTCTTCTGCTGAACACAAAATATTTTGAAGAATGTTGAAAACCAAACAGTTGATGGACCCCATTGACTTCCATAGTATTTTTTTTTCCTACTATGGAAGTCAGTGGGGTCCATCAACTGTTTGGTTAAAGGTGTCATGAACTGGCTTTTTTTATTTTTTTATACTGTTGTCCGAGGTCAACTTATGACGTTCGCGTGGTTTTTACATTCAAAAACATCATAATGAATAAGTAATAGACTATTTTCTACCCTGGTTTTGAGCCTCTCTCATGGAACGCTTGGTTTTTATGGGCGTGCCGCACTGAAGACTTGGAAGTAAACGGCCACTGCTACGATTGGATAAGCTTTGCATATTTAATGAGCTTCGGCTCCCCCGCGAGTACACGTGAGGGATTGTTTTGAAAGCGTGTGGGGAAATGGCAACCGGAAAGATTCGCCCAGCTCGCAAAATGTCTTTATCAAACAAACACAATGATTTATCTCTCATCCATCCGCAATTAATTGGAATGTTATTTTTTATTACTTGGCACGCCCGATCGCACGCGATTGCATTTTTCCTTCAAATATCAAGTCAAGAGAGAGTGAACAACACACTTGGTAGCCCTTCTGGAAAACACATATCCCCGGGACGTTGGGCTTTGCGAGCCCTGGCCCATAGGCTACATGTCCGAGTCTGAGCAGTGATCACGAATCGTAGCACAACACCTCAAATAAAGGATTCTCCAGCCTGTGACAGCGTGCTAAGTTATGTTCAGTTAGACACGTACACATAATCAATAGATATCAAACAATCTGTAACAATGCAATACTATCACTTATAAAAAACATTTTTTACTCACACAAGCGTGTTGCTTCGTTCATTCATGTAATCTCATCCTGTCTGCAAATCCAGTCTCTTGTTTACAAACGAATCCGTGGTGAAATGAAGGAACAAACGCGCAATGTCTGTATATTCATTAAAAATAAAGTTCATCCATGCATTCATAATATTGGAATCTGAATGAAGCTTATGCGGCTTGTTTATTGCTTGGAAGTTCGATCCGGTTTAGCTCCACGTAGGCCTATGTTATTTATCATGTCAGGCACAAATCGGTGGGCGGGGCTACAGAATCAGGCGTTCTTCTTCTTCTGTTAAGGCGGTGTTTCACCACACTCTGACATCACAGCTTGGCACATTCTGAGATCTCTCGTTTGTTGTCAATAAAAGCTTTTCTTTGACTAACAAGGAAGTTTTCAGCTCTGAAACTTACAGGATATTCTTATATTACCATGACCTTTTATATATTAAAAGCTCAAGGGAAAGTTGATTTCTCAATTCATGACCCCTTTAACCATAATCTTCAAAATATCTTCTTTTGTGTTCAGCAGAAGAAAGAACTTCATACAGGTTTGGAACAACTTGAGGGTGAATAAATGATGACACAATTTTCCTTTTTGGGTGAACTATCCCTTTAATGCATGTTTTAGATCTTATTGTGAAATGTGAACAATTTGTTTGTGCATATGCATACCAGACTTTATTCTGGTGGCGTATGCAGGACTCAGGACCAAAAAATGTTCGGCCAATCATTGCATTTGGTCCGAATGCAGTGATAGGATGTCCTACCTTGCTACCTGCTTATCAACATATGTGTTTGCATACCTCCACGCAGACATCACACTTCACCAGTGCATACCGTGAGGCTATACAAAGTTGTAGATGGACAGTCACCGAGCGCTGCAAACAAACAGCAGTCGCCTTTTACAGTTCCTCTTGAACCAAAACAACTAGCTTATGCTGCGTTCATGCCATGTCATAATTACTGTAATTAACAGATGCAACCTGTGACGTTCTACTCTGAGCTGTTCACGTCTTCAGACTCAGATTTCTGCCTTTCTATGGAGGAGGTGTGGCTTTGGAGAGCGCTTTGAAGAGCTAGATTGCTATTGCTAGACTCTCCGAAATTGTCTATCCAACCTTTAAAGCACACCACTACAAACTCATGTTCATCTGCCTCCATTTTTGAGTGCCACGCCCACATCTCAATATCTAATCAACAACCGATGAATAGAATCAAGTCCCTACCTTACATGTTTTCTTTTTTGATAATATGTTACACTCTGATGTACGTCACAATACAGAAGAAAAGATTTGTTGCTACTTTCATTTCATTGTGACTTTGAGGGCGTAGCAACAATTATAAACACTTTTTAAGTGTTTTTAAGACACAGTCTTAAAATATATTCACTACTCATCAAAAGTTTAGGGTCAGTAAAAAAAATTCTTTTGAAAAGTAGTACCTTTATTCAGCAAGGATGCCTTGTTGATCAAATTTGACAGTAAATACATGTATAATGTTACAAAAGATTTATATTTCAAATAAGTGCTGTTCTTTTGAACTTTCTATTCATCCAAGAATCCTGAAAAAATGTGTGATGTTTCCACAGAAATATTAAGCTGCACAGCTGTTTTCTGCATTGACCATCAGAAATGTTTCTTGAGCAGCAAATCAGAGCATATTAGAATGATTTCTGAAGGATCATGTGACACTGAAGACTGGAGAAATGGTTTGCCATCACATTTTAAAATGTATATAAAAAAAAAAAAAAGTTATTTTAAACTGTAATAATGTTTCACAATATTACTGTTTTACTGTATTTTTTATCAAATAAATGCAGCCTTGGTGAGCAGAAGAAACTTCTGTCAAAAACATTAAAAAGTCTTTCTTATCCCAAACTTTTGAATGGTAGTGAACCAAAAAACCAATTTCCACCTTTCACGTCGTCACATAAAACTTTTTTTATTTTTTTTATTTGAAGGCTCCTTGGCTCCCATGGCCTATGCATGACTCCTTTGAATCTTGGATGCAAGAGGGAACTAAATGTCATTAATGAGCCTTACTGGATCTAAGTACAGCCTACTCTTTCCAAACTCATTCATACGCCTTTGGTTTTGTTACTAACCAAGTCGATTGATGTTGGTTCATGCTTCAAAATAATTTTAACCAAGTCTTTCCATGTGAGCAACCTAACACCCGTTTGGAAACAGAAATAGGCATGTCATGGAGACTCTGTGAGGATTGTGACAAGCCTGTAGGATTAGTTGAATCATGTGGTTTAGTAATTGGCTCCAGAGCCTATGGGCAATAGTCAAGTGACACTCACTTACTCGGTACTCTGAGGCACTTTGACTCATGTTTGAGGGTTTCTTGTGTAGTTAAACTCAGTAGGACAGTTTTCAGTCTTTGTATTGAGTGTTGAGTGAAGGAGGAGGAAGACACAGTACTTACAAAATGTCTAGTATGGAAATCACAGTATGTCACAACACGATGCACATCACAATATGTAATTTTACATGCATAAAGATCTAAATTGTGTGGTTCATTTCTCTTCACCTTCTAGAAGTGACTGAATAGAGAAATGCCAGTATTGTGAGAAAAAGGATTGCGTTATATGAAGAAAACCTTAAAGGTTTAGTTCATCCAAAAATAAACATTTCATCATCAATTACTCATCCGTATGTCATTCCAAACTTTGAACTCAAATGAAGATCAGGATAAATCCTGAGAGATTTCTGTCTATCCATTCCAACACTGATGCTTTAAAAAGTTCATAAAGACATGAAAGTAATCCATATGAATCAAGCGGTTTAATTCAAGACTTCTGAAGAGACACAGTCGCTTAAAATGATAACAGATTTAATTTAGGCTTTTATTCATTTATAAACATTGATCAATGCATATCAAACATGGTAAACGGAAGATTAAACATTCTTGCTTTACATGCAAGAACAAACTTTATTGGTTCTCAAGCCTCAAGCAAGCACGTTTGAGCTTCAGTTTACTGTGACTTTTCAATTTTGGATGAACTAACCCTTGAATGATCATGCAACTCTTTTGATTCTGTAGAGATGTAGTTCAAGAACTGGAACGTCTAAGCTTCATAAACTCAGACATTGGTCGCTGCAGAGCATGGGTTCGCCTGGCTCTAAACGACGGACTTATGGAGTGTTACCTGACCTCACTGCTTCGCGAGGGGTCCAAATTGGGCTCCTACTACCAGCCCGGGGCTCTTCTGCTGGACCCGGAGGATCGTGAGGTTCTTCTCACCCTGCTGCAGGGTTTGGCCTCAATGACCTTCCAGCTCTCCTATAAATCAGCTGTGCTGAATGAGTGGACCAACACACCGCTGGTCCTCGCAGGCCTTTGCCCCCCCACGCCTGCCGACGAGCATCTTCTGGGCCCCAAGCGCAAGGAGTCTTGGGATACAGTCTCACAGTCATCCGGAGGGTCCGGAAGCTCCGATTGGGCTCAGGAAGCAATTCAGAGGGAGTCGAGGAAAGAGCAAAACGAGGGCTGTGAAACGAGCACTCTGCTTACCTCATCAAACCTTAGTCTGAATACGTCAGGATCGTCACAGCTGTCCTCCAGCCTGAGCTCTGATAGTCTGCTTCAGGGTCAGGAGCCCAGGAGTCCTGAAAAGGAACGCTGGAGTTGTGATATGGAAATCGGCCACAAAGCACAACAGAACACTGTTACAGAGTGAGTAAAAGTTAAAGTCTATTCTGTTAAGTCTTACGACGTCTCAACCAAGCGCAATAAAGTGTCAAGTGATAAATCACCATGTTTTAATGTCGGCATAAAACGGAAGTTGCGATAGAAACCCTGTCGTGATGTGAATCCGAGTGAAACGGCTTCTCGAACAAGAAAAAAATGTAGGTTGGGTCTTGATTTTGTCCATGGGGAATTGATTGGATGGTTGTGGTTTACTATTGGTCGATTTCATGTGAGTGACAGGTCGCCAGTAAACGGGTCATCAAAGAAGAGATGTCATTGCAAGAGGGAGGGGAAGCTATTTTAATGAAAGATTACGAGTCACATGAATTTAAAAACATGATGTGCATGGATAAGCATTTATAATCAATACTGCAGTATTCTATAAAAAAACAAGAATTTTCAATTTTGATTTCATGAAGACTTGAGTTGTACAGAACCATATATTTTAAAAATCAGCAAGTTTGGTAGCTTAATAATAATAATATTTGGTCTGAATAACCAATCAACTATTTGGCCATATAATAACGATGATTCAGGGTCATATCTACCAGTATACCAAAACCTGCTTAGTTGCTCTAAATTCATTTCTTTTAAAAAGCCCCATGACTAAAAATATTTATGTTAAAACTAAATAGTCAACTTCTCTAATTGACTCGTTGGGTGTAGGTCAACTAGTTGACCAGCCAACCTCCTTAAAGCATCAACAGCGTCATGCTATAAGACACATTGTCAGTTCCTTGGTTTTTATAACCATCCAAAATCGTTTCCTCAGCTGTATATTAAGAATCACATATGTACTGATTGGCTGTGATTTTGTCACTTCATGCAGCATTTCACTGGCACTTTCTTGTTAGGATAAAGTTAGGATAAAGGAAATGCCAGAGAAATGATTTGATAAATTCATATTTGAAAGTAGAAGTTGTGTAGTCTGAAGTCATACTTGTTTGTTTGCAGAGAGAACAGCTCCTCTAGTCAGGATTTGAAGAAGGAAGACATTGATGTGTTCACGCCAGCTCCAGACATTCAGCTCCAGAGTGACTCTGACAAACATGCTGTTGACGGAAAAACGCACATGTCTGACACGGATACACATCAATCAGATGCACACATCACAGAGGGATCTAAAGCGTGTACAGAAAAGATATCAGCTGAAGCGTTACAGGAGACAGAAGAAGGAACAACAAAAGAATCCAAGATTATATTTAAAAGCACAAGACTAAAAGTTAGACATGCAGTCACTGAGACTCCAGAAAGGGAGCAGAAGAGAGAGAACAGAGACTCATCTGTTGAGTCCCCTTCAGTTTCTACTGTTGAGAAGACCTCTGACCTCCTTAAAGACCCTGACACTCTTCTTCCAGAGACCTCTTCTGCCCCGAGTTCAGTGGAACAATCCCGACATGCTGCATGCAGACGTACCGCAAGTACTGTCAGCCGGAAAACCTCCTCAGACTCTCTGTATTCCTCCTGTGTGAGTATTTTCAAAGAATCATATTCTCTCTACAATATTCTTTAATATTATAGTAATGTTAAAGGGTTAGTTCATCCAAAAATGAAAATTCTGTCATTAATTACTCTCCCTCATGTCGTTCCAAACACGTAATATCTTCGTTCATCTTCGGAACACAAATACAGATATTTTAATTAAATTGCTGTCTATGGAGGGGTCTCGGATTTCACCAAAAATATCTTCCGAAGATGAACGAAAGTCTTACAAGTTTGGAACGACATGAGGAATTAATGACAGAATTTTCATTTTTGGGTGAACTAACCCTTTAATATACCAACTGACAGGGATTCTGTATAATTACAGCATTAACTGAGAGATTGTTTTCCTTATAATTGATTTGTACTGTATCTGATGTATATACAAATGAAACGATATTGAATTGGAATCAAATCAAAAGCTTGTGAATCAGAATTGATTCGTGAAATCAATATTCATGTCAATACCCAGCCCTATTTGACCCTGAGGATAGAGGCTAATAGCAGATGTAAAATAGGCTCTTAAAATCTGTTTGTCTCTCAGAAATCCACATCTTGGATATCAGAGGATGACTTCTACAAGCCAGAAGAAACGGGCAGTTCTGAAGCATGTGCCGTCATTGACGTGACGCAATTGAACGGGCAGGTGACGCCTACCTCTGAACCAGACACCCTCCAGTCACCACCAAGCGTAGTGCACCGGAGACAGAACGGTAAGATGGATAAAAGACAGGAATGCCAAATTCTTGATTAGTAACTACTGGGAAAAAAGGTGTTGCCTCTGTGACCTCTGTTGCCGATGTGTTATCTGTGCTTACATTTTCTTGTATTTTTAACTACTTCCTTCTTTCAGAATAATGACCGTAAAAAACGTGCAGACATATTTACACTTCCCTTTGCTTGGTTTCATATAGTTAAATGCTAGATTTAATTTTCATTGGTATAAAAAAGTTTCCAGTGTTTGAAATGTGTTGGTTCATGCAATGAACTTTAGGTTTGAGGTTTGACTCTAGATTTTGATTTAAACCAGAGATTTAAATGTACGAGGAAGGCTCCAGATGATCCAGACGGTTTCACTAGTAATAAGTGTACTCTGGGTTGCTTTGAATGCAAATCATCTGCCATGTTACAAGTTAGAAGCCTGTAGACAGCAAATGTTTATAAGATGACCGCTTTACCATCTCTGTCCCCCTCAGCTTCTTTACAAAGTACCCTCACATATATCATATTTACTGTTTTCACTGCCTTTTCATGCCTTCTCACTTATTAACTGAATGTTCTGGGTTCAATACAACCTAATCTCTATCGACGGCATCTGTGGCATTTGACAAATAAATTTGACTTGGTCACCAAAAAAAAGTAAGGCAATAAAATAAATGTTAAAATTCTCCTATTATGCTTTTTCAAATATTACCTTTCATATCAGAATCAGAAGTTGTGTAATATAGCGGTTTGTGAATGTAAAAGGTCAGCAAAGTTTTAAAGATCAAAGTGCAGGACAAATAAAGTTATTGTCTCCTAAAAGAAAGAATCGATTCTGAACTGCTGAAATGAGTCGTCAGTAAATCCAGTCTCACTTCCTGTTACAAACCTATGTAACAATGTAACACATTTGCGTAATGCCAGCCTATGGTCTTCATTGGCTGCCCACAAACAACATCTACTTTGACCCGCCCTCAAACGCTGTAGTTGCAGCTGAGACTGGAAGAGTTTGGTTCGTGTTGTCGACATGTCGAGAAGACGCTTTGCATGCATTTCAAAAGGACAAAGACTCGCGCTGGAATTGATACGGAAAAGCCAACGCCACCGTTACTGTTCGTATCACTGTGTATCAAGAGCCGAGGAAGCCTCCAGAGCTGAAATTCAGATATGATAGCGTTTTGTTTCCGACACACACTATAAATGGTAGACCAATCACAACAGACTGAGCCGTGTGACCAATCAGAGAAGAGTAGACTCTAGTGTGATAAGATCACATATTGACCTTGTTTGTGCCAAAATGATATCCAATCATTCCTGTCATGGCCAAATAATATGTCTTTTGAGTATGATTTTCACATTTCTAAGGGTAACGAGAGTAAATAATATTTAGTGATATGAAATATTTATTTCAGATATTATTATTTATAACCACCCATTTTAAAGAAATACTGCTTAAAGAATACTGTTTCAGTAAAAATAATATATAATTCTCACCTCGTGCTCATAGTTATATGAGCGAATACCGGTCAGCCGATCGCATGTGGTCTAGCTGAGAGGCTCAAATTGAATCTGAAAATTCTGCATATGATTGGAACTCCATGTAACTCCCTTACTCCTCTCCATTGACAATGAATGACTTCCGGTCTGTCATTTGTTGGAGAAAAGGTCTGTAATTTTCGCATGATACACGCAAAGGTAAAAGGGAAGGACTTTTTACATGAAAAATCAAGGACCTTACTGTAATACTCATATTTGTACAAATGAATAAAATTCTTAAACAAAAAATATAATTTTCACATTTCTGCTTTTAAACCTGCAATGTGCAAAGTGCAATGTTTGCTTTCTTTAAAAAAAAAAAAAAATGAGGATAGTTCACCAAAAAATGTAAATTCTGTCATAATTTACTCTCCAAACCCATATGATTTTTTTCTTCTGTGGAACACAAAAGCTATTTTGAAGAATTTTTACAATGCAAGTCAATGGGGTCCAAAACAACACACCATTGGGCCCCCATTGACAATTTTCAAAATATCTTCTATGTTCCACAGAAGAAAGAAATGCAAACAGGTGTGTAACAAACTTTATTATTTCATGTTATTTTATTGTCATTATTATGAATGATAATTGAGTTTATAAAACAGCAATATGTTTAAAAAGACAGATGTTCAATTAAAAAGTAGAAATAGTGGATGTGTGTATATCATCATCTCTCGGTCTCTCTCTCAGGTCTCCCTAACCCGTTCAGGGGTTTGCTGAAGCTGGGTCAGCTGGAGCGCCGCAGTGCGGTGGGCATGTGGTGGGATTACTACTGCGAGCTCTCTCCGTTTGAGTTGCGGCTTTACATCAATGCAGAGGAGCGCATCTGCTATGAAAACCTGTCCCTGCTGCGCTGTGAAGAAGTCCGCCTTTCCTCCGGCTCTGAGGGCCGTTTTCGGCTCTCCTTCCTAAGCAAAAGAATCTACCTGCGTGCACCGTCTCCAGGGGAGGCTGAAGACTGGGTCGATCGCATCATGGAGGCCATCAGCAAACTACGTCCCATGATGAGAGACGAACAATGGGAGGTCCTGCAAACGTCAAGTGATCAGGAAGTCCCCTCGCCGGCACCCTCAAGCCCTGAACGCATCTCAGAGCTTCCAGATCCCCCTCAGTTAGATTGGACCCGTCATAAGGACCCAGAACTAGATGCCATAAAGGAAGCGGTGGTCTATCAGAACTTGGAGGAGAAGGGTTGGCAGTCTCTTGTGCTCTCGCTCTCCCTGGAGACCCTCAGAGGTTTCCGGGTCCAAGATGACTCCAAGACGCCTCTCTTCTCATACTCCATTGGGACCATCAGGGATGTGGTTCCAGATGTTTCTCTAGGTAGTCCTGCGTTTTTTAAGATTCTGACTGCGCAGGACACACTGACACTGAGGGCAGAGAGCGGTGAGGAAGCCAGAGGATGGAGGAGCCTGATCAGAGGAGCACTCGACTCGTATCTGGAGACGGAGGATGATGGAGTGGTTCAGGGTGTCTCATCGCCCGGCGGCCATGGAGGGAGCGTCCACAAACTGGTTCAACACAGACTGAAGGGAGACGGGGCGTTGCTGTCTCACTTGTCTGAGGTCCCTAAGGAGAGAGGACTAGACACGCAAAATTACAAATGTGCAGGTATGAAAGGTTGGCATGATAATTTTTTTAAAGGGATCTGTAAATTATTTAGAATTATAATCAAATGAAATTCATACAGACAATGGGTCCTATTTTAACGATCTAAGCACATGGTCTAAAGTGCACGGTGCAAGTGCACTTAGGGCGTGTCCGAATACACTTTTGCTAGTTTAACGACGGGAAAAATGGTCGGCGTGCCAGGCGCATGGTCCAAAAGGGTTGCCCCTATTCTCTTAAAGGACTAGTTCACTTCAAAATGAAAATTCCCTGATATTTTACTCACCCCCATCTCATCCAAGGTGTTCGTGTCTTTCTTTCTTCAGTCGAAAATAAATTAAGTTTTTTGAGGAAAACATTCCAGGATTTTTCTCCACATAATGGACTTTGATGGCAACCAACGGGTTGAAGGTCCAAATCAATGCAGTTTCAAAGGGCTTCGAAGGGCTTCAGAGGGCTCTGCACGATCCCAGCTGAGGAATAGGGTGTTATCCAGCGAAACAAAAAAAAAAAAAAAGTATATACTTTTTAACCTAAATTGCTCATCTTGCGCTTCTCTACGACACGCCACGGATTACGTAATCACGTCGGAAAGGTCATGCTAGACGTAGGCGGAAGTACCGTGAACTAATCCTTTAATGAGTCATGGGTGTGTTTTGGCCATAATTTAAACAATGTGGCGCTGGACGTGAAAATGACAACTGCGTCGGGCTGAAACTAGCAAAAAACACTTGCTTCGCACCTGGCGTCGCATTGTGCCGGGTGTATGATAGGGCCCAATGACTTTATGTAACTGTTTGGCTTTATTAAATAATAGTGTAATCTTTATTATTTCATTTATTATATTAATTTTTATTATTTCTTGAAAAAAAAGCATTGAATCAGTTATATTTATCATTAATATTTGAAAAAATATTTATCAAATCAAGTTAGTGTGGTGTAACATGCAGGAAGCCACTTTGTTGTCATGTGACAAGAAAACCATTAAACAGGTAATGATACCACAAAGAAGACTCATGTTAACTCCTGTAACTGTATTTTTTTAGATTAGTAATTTATATAAATATAAGTCTGATAAAGTCTGGGGTTGGTAAGAATTTTTTTTTTTTTTTTTATAAATGTTTTTGAAAGAAGTCTCTCCTGCTCACCAAGGCTACAGTTATCAAAAATACAGTAAAACAGTAATATTGTGAAATATTAGTACAATTTAAAATAACAGTTTTATATTTTAATATTTTTTTTAAATGTAATTTGTACCTGTGATCAAAGCTGAATTTTCAGCATCATTACTCCAGTCTTCAGTGTCACATGATCCTTCAGAAATCATTCTAATATGATGATTTGCTGCTCAAGAAACATTTATTATTATCAAAGTTGAAAACTTGTTTTTTCAGGATTCTTTGTTTAAAAGAACAGCATTTATTTGAAATAAAAATCCTTGGTAACATTATAAATGTCTCTACTGTCACTTTTGATCAATTTAATGTGTCCTTCCTGAATAAAAGTATTAATTTATTTTATCTTACCTGGAGTGTATATATCAGATATTTCAATCTTTTATGATATGGAAAGGTTACTTTAGGTTTTTACATTTCAAATATAGCATTTATAGAGATAGACATCATTCATGATTTAAAAATATTTCTTTTAATAATTGTTTGAAAAGTTAAAATGTATGGGCAAAAATGCATTTTTACTTGCTTACACCATGTGACATTTTTTTGAATCAATACATTTTTACATGCTATATATTTGACAGAAATGTAATATATTATAAATATTACATTGGAGCCATATACATGCACTTTAAACTGGATTTGACTAGTCTTTGCTTTTCTTCGCCCCAGAAACGAGCCATTAGCCACGTTTCTTTCCTTCGCACGCTTGCGTTTGTGAGACTGAGGAAATTATGTGCTCTAATGTCGATATTGAAGTGTTTTTCACTGTACCTGTGCTCTCCGGCACTAAGTAAACGCGGTTGTAAATGTGTTTCCAGGTTGCCCTCGGCAGATCGGAGTGTCTCTGGGGAAAGCCAGACTCTGTGAGTTCTCAGGCCAGTACTACTGCGACTCCTGTCACCAAGGAGACACAACCATCATCCCCTCACGTATGGTACACAACTGGGACCTAACAACACACGAGGTGAGCACGAATGACTTCATTTATTCTTATTATTTACTTGATTTTTTGCTTTTAAAATTATTTTTCAATTAACATTAATTTCCCATTTTACTTCCTGTTGTTATTAAAGTTTTTAATTCAAGTGGCATAATTTTTTACAGATATTAAATGAATAATTCAAATCAATAAAGCATTCTTTTTTTCTTTTTTTAAGCCTTAGGGCTGTCATTTGATAAAATTCATTACATGGTATGGGTAACACTTTACAGTAAGGTTCCATTAGTTAATGCATTAACTAACAATGAGTAATACATTTGTTATAGTATTCCTTAATCTTTGTTAACATTAGTTAATAAAAATACAACTGTTCATTTTTAGTTAACAAATACAACTTCTGATTTTAATAATGTATTAGTAAATGTTGAAATTAAAATCAGCTAACATTAATAAAGGCTTTAAAAGTATTTTCATTAATAGTTCATGTTAACTAATGAAACCTTATTCTAAAGTGTTACCATGATATGCTGATTTATACACACCTATTCATAAGTTTGGGGTCAGTAAGATTTTTTAATTAACTTTTATTCAGCAAGGATGCATTAAATTGAACAAAAGTAACAGTAAAGACATTTATAATGTTACAAAATATTTCTATTTCAAATAAATGCAGTTCTTTTGAACTTTCTATTCATAAAAGAATCCTGAAAAATGCGTGTCACGGTTTCCACAAAAATATTAAGCAGAAAAAACTATTTTCAACATTGATGATAAATAATAAGAAGAAATGTTTCTTGAGCAGCAAATCATCATATTAGAATGATTTCTGAAGGATCGTGTGACACTGAAGACTGGAGTAATGATGCTGAAAATTCAGCTTTGTGTCACAGGAATAAATTACATTTTTAAAATACATTCAAATAGAAAATAGTTATTTTAAATTGTAATAATATTTCACAATATTACTGTTTTTACTGTATTTTTGATCAAATGCAAAAATCGTACTGAACCCAACATTTTGAACGGTAGCGTGTACAGTATACGTGAATAATTGTGATTTGATTCAAAGACATTATTATTATTATTATTATTATTCAGCTTGCAATAACATACTAGATATCAGATTACATGAGATACATGAGGATAAGCAGTTTATTTGTTACAGTCTTTATGTCCTTCAGTTGTGTGTGTATGTCTATATGTTCAGGTCTCAAGACAAGCCTTTAAGTTGCTGACTCAAATAGAGCACGAGCCGCTTCTGAACCTCGACGTTTTGAATCCTGACCTGTTTGATCACACTGACATTGTGGCTAAAGTGCAAACCCTGAGGCAGAGACTTCGTTTCCTCGGAGACTACATCCTCATCTGCCGCAGCGGGATCAGCAAACAAGTCCAACCGAGGTGTGTATGTGTGTGTTCTTAGATGCATGTTTATAATTTGCACGTCTCTAATAGATGTTTGAAACAGATACGTAACAAGTATTTTAAAAAATTTTATTTCCAGACTTCAGCAGAGGACTTATTTATTGGATAACAGTGATGTATACAGTGTATTGGACTTGCAGCAGGTATTTATTCATTAAAATTTATTTTGTGATTTTAACAGTAAAAGACTGTAAAAATGCTACAGTAAAAACCTGTTAATTGGTTGATAGTAGGGGTGGAACAGTTCACAAAATCCTCTGTTCGGTTTGTATCACGGCTCTGTGGTCACGGTTTTCGGTTCGATTCGGTATACATTGTTAATGTTTTTTTTCTTTTTAACACTTTAGAAATACCATACATCAGCATGAAATATATAGCCTTATAATCTACCATTTACAGTATTTAAAAAATAAGTTATTCTCAAGGTCGTGTAATAAAAAAACCGAAAGAATGAGGCAGCTTGATTTTAGGAATAGACTATTGTGACACTGACAATCATAAATTAAATCTGTGAGATTCTGATACAGCGAGAGGGAAGATGTTGTTAATTTCAACAGGCTTTTCATTTATTTGTAAGGCCAACTGTTGGCCTTAAACAAATTGTAGCTGAGATCAAAAACACTTATTGTCAAATTTAAAGAATAGGCTTTCTTGTCACTGTCAATGCCTACATTTACGTGTGGGACAGTGCTTGCAAACTGTCGCGGTTTTATCCACCACTTTTTCCGTCGTCGTCCAAACCGATACTAATGGTGCCTCCTAGGGATGTAATGTGAGGAAATTTCCCACCAGTTAATCGACATGTGACAACACCGATAATATCAGTATCACCGGCGGGGGCTTTTAAATCGCTAATTCTAAACCGAAAGTAAAATGCGCATGGCCGCTCGGGCATTCATATCGGTGTGGAGCAAAGCGAGTGTTTTCAATTAATTGAAAGCATTGAATTGAATGAACTGAACGCGCCAGTGGACGCGCACCGTGAATGACAGTGCGGCCGTAAATGCATGCGCTCTGTGCGGCCGTAAATGCGTGCGTTCTGTGCGGACGTACGCATTTTACTTTCGGTTTAGAATTAGCGCCAGTTCAGGGGCGGGTTGCTTGAATGGTGGGTTCATTAATCTATTATTCTTAATGAAAAACACAACAAAACAGTACAATGACAATCTCAATTAAATAAGCGCTTTTACATTTCGCTTTGAAACCAAATCCACCATCGTCTTGTCATTCAGCTCATCGGTCTCGTGATGAATGAAATCTGACTCCTGCTGCTGGTCTGTGCTGAGACTCTCGTTCGGCTCATGCTGTATTAAGCAGACACGTTCAGTTTATATTTCTAGTGTCTGTTCTCTAACTGAACTAAATGATTTTCTTACTATAAAAAATCAAAACGACGGTGGGGGGTGGTGCCGCGGTGGGCAAGTGATGTAATTACACTGGTAACACCGACTATCGCAGCAAGCCTCCTCTAAAAACTCTGAACGGCTTGCCATTTCTGCAGCACTCGACACTCGCCTCTGTGCCAAATGATAAAAAACATGTTACGCTGCATGTGGCCGGAACCGAACAATACACATATGTCTGGAACCGTGACAAATGAATTGAACGGTTCGGATTTTTTTCATGAACCGTTCCACCCCTAATATGATATATACAGTGAATAACTGTAATAGATCTAACCTTACATTTAATATACTGTTAAATTTACAGTTTTTAGAAGTGAAAAAAGAACAAGTCATTGTATAATTTACAGTGAAAAACTGTGAATCGACATTCCCAGAATTCCCTGCGTGACGCTTCACATTTGATGTATTTTCATTGAAATAACTGTTTGTTCTTAGTTTTTTCTAATCGGTTATGTACATTAGGGTTTTATGTTGCATCTAATGTTGTTAAATTAATGTTTATTGCATTATATTGAGTGTTACGATGATGGTGTTTAGTATTTGTGTGAATGACACTGTGCAGCTTTTATATATTAGTATTTACCTTCTCAGCTTGTGGAAAAGCTGCGTGTGATGATCTTTGATTCATCATGTGACTTTCCCACCACCACCTGTTTTTGGTGGTTTTCTGTGTACAAAACAGATATTAGTATAGGTTGGTATATTAACTTATCAGTCAATTTTTTTACGGTAAATTTCAGCTGCCAGTTTTTTACTGATTTGAATTAGGGATGTGTGATATGTATCGTCTATGATAATATCATAATTATCTATTGTTTTAATGATGTGCAAAATGACATTAGCTATGGTTCCATCCACCAATCTTTATGCAAATTTTGGGATATCTCATAAAAAATGCTTGAAATTTATACGCATCTTGACCCATCTTCAGCAAAATGCATATAAATTTTAAAAATGTGCATAAAAAAACTTCAGCGCTCAATTGTGGCGGATAATGTTTTTATCCGATACGAAGATATATGTGCATAAATTACAATGGAAACACATCCCTCGATGCGCAACAAAAAACTCACATGACTTCAACAGAGGATGTGATTGGATAACTAGACTAACTAGCGGACCAATCGCATCACACAGCATCTCAAATGTTGGTTTATCTGTCTGTTAGTCTGTTAAAGTCTGTTGTCAAAATGGTTGGCAATATTGCGTTTCGTCTGCGCGCTCTGAGGCACAAGCTGTCCACAACAGGCTAAAACCTGCCAAGGTACCAGCACAAAAACACACTCAGCGAAATATTGTCTAATTATCGTAATTGACAAAATCCCAGAAAATATCACACACCCCTAATTTGAACAACCCCCTAACCCTTGTTGAAGAGTGGAGTGCTATTACTTGAAATGATCAGACTTGTGTTTTTTGCACACAGATAGCAGACGGGCACTACGAATCTTACCTGAAGTCTCTGATTGAGTTTGGGTCCAAGCACGTGCACAACTGTGACCTTTGCACCCAGAGGGGCTTTATATGTCAGATCTGCAACTCTGACAACATCATCTTCCCTTTTCAGTTTGACAGCACCTCCAGGTATTGTCATATAACACACATTATATCTAAAATATATAAATGGGGTTGCCAGGTCCTAGAAAAATGTCCAGCCCAACTGACACAAAACCCGCCTAAAATAAATGAAAACTATCCAAATTTTTTATGCGTCCAATCAATTTTTTATTTGGATGATTTTAGCTAGACATTTCAGGAGTGACAACCGCATTTAAATATTTAAATATGGGAGTGAATCTCCCTGAAACTGATGATTGCAGTGTTGCCATGTCCACATATTATAAGCGTTTTTGGGCTTGTTGTTTAAGCTTCACTCATAAAGCGATCAAACTTATGGAGTAATTAATGTGGGCAGTTGCAGGGCACAATATTTTGGTCTTATTTTTAGCATAAAGCATTTGGATTGTTTTTCTAGTAAGATCTGGCAACACGTCAAGGCTTGTAGGCTGCCTCTTTCCATTTGATTTCTTGCATCACACACATTCAGAAGAGAGACAGATCTCTGATGTGCATTTAAATACGTCATTAACAACTAGTTGGTCAGTTTGGATCTGTACACACTGTGTAGAATTTTTGTAAATGCGGTTATCAATAACTGAGTTAATTTGATTGTAGAATGCGGTTCTCATTCCTGTAAATTACTGAACTGTGTGTACAGAACGGGATTAAGCACTAAAAAGTGAACTGACAACCAAATTTAGCTGCAGTGTGTACATGGCCTATACACTGGCGTTCAAAAGTTTTTGATCGGTAAGATTTGTATGTTTTTAGAAGAAGTCTCTTCTGCTCACCAACGCTGCATTTATTTGATTAAAAATACCAACAACAAAAAAACAGTAATATTGTGAAATATTTTTAAAGTGTCATTTATTCCTGTCATGCAAAGCTGAATTTTCAGCATCATTACTCCAGTCTTCAGTGTCACATGATCCTTCAGAAATCATTCTAATATGATGATTTGCTGCTCACGAAACATTTATAATTATTATCAATTTTGAAAACAGTTGTGTACATTTTTTTTTTTCAGGATTCTTTTATGAATAGAAAGTTCAAAAGAACAGTATTTATCTGAAATAGAATCTTTTGTAACATTATAAATGTCTTTACTGTCACTTGATCAATTTAATGCATCCTTGCTGAATAAATGTATTCATTTCTTTGTTCTTTCCTCAAAAAATAAATAAAAAATTCTTACTGAGCAAAAACTTTTGAACGGTAGTACAATGTTGCTAAAGCTTTCTATTTCAGATAAATACTGTTCTTTTGAACTTTCTATGCATCAAAGAATTATGAAAAAAATGTTTTACACAAGTGTTTTCAACATTGATAATAATCAGAAAATTTTCTTGAGCAGCATATCATATTAGAATGATTTCTGAAGGATCATGTGACACTGAAGACTGGAGAAATTATGCTGAAAATTCAGAGGAATAAATTACATTTTAAAATATATTCAAATAGAAAACAGTTATTTTACATTTTAATTATATTTCACAATATTACTGTTTTTTTGTATTTTTAATAAAATAAATGCAGCCTTGGTGAGCAGAAGAGACTTCTTTCAAAAACATTAAAAATCTTACCGATCAAAAACTTTTGAACGGCAGTGTATGTAGTATGTGCCTATTTGATTATTTAATCTGTATGTTGTACCTCTTAAGTTATACTTTTCTATATATGTATTTTGGTACATTAAATTCTTCTTTTACCTTGATTTTAATTTTCGATTTTATAATTTTTTTGAAGCGCTTTGCATGAAAAATTGTTCAAAATGTGAGATCTAAATATGAATAACACGGTCTTAAAACACATATAGTTTTGTCACTTCCCCAATTCTTTTAAGTCTTTTATCTTCATACAATAAATGAAACCTTTCTGATATGTTCTGATAGCATTATTAATCGCTTGCATACTTTTTTCTCTTCATTCACACTTCTCACCACACTCACTCTTGTTTTTTTCAATACACAAACAATTAATCTACAATTTACTAATCAAACAATTAAAATGGCAAACTCAGTTAACCTTAAAATGACTGATGTGAGCGAAATATTATTTCTTGCAACTGCATTTTCTACAGAGCCCCTAAAAGGACCTTTGCAAAATTAAAAAATATACAGACTTTCGTGTCCGCACGAGAAACATATCTCATGCTCACAAGAAACTATTGCATGTGCACAAGAAACTTTTCACATATGCAGAGGATTTTTTTTGTTACAATTTCTGGTTTATGTATACTATAACCTATTTCATTTCTGTGTCACTGGCATTTTACTATGAAGAAAATGAGAGTATGGATGCACATTAATTAATAAAGCTGTATTTGCTCAAAATTTGCTTTGGCTTTCGTTAGGGCAGTATAGGCTATCTCTAATATCATGGTCTTATGCCCGCTTTAACATCTGTGACAGCCATGAAATGGGCTGATACGGCTGTGTCATCTAGTACGAGGATGAATCCAGCTTTCAAATATTCCTTTGTCATCTTAAAGGATTAGTTCACTTCAAAATGAATATTTCCTGATAATTTACGCACCCCCATCTCATCCAAGATGTTCATGTCTTTCTTTCTTCAGTCGAAAAGAAATTCTGTTTTTTGAGGAAAACATTCCAGGATTTTTCTCCACATAATGTATTTCAATTGCAACCGACGGGTTGAAGGTCCAAATCAATGCAGTTTCAAAGGGCTTCGAAGGGCTCTACACGATCCCAGCCGAGGAATAGGGTCTTATCCAGCGAAACCATTGGTCATTTTCTAAAAAAAAAATAAACATTTATATACTTTTTAACCTCAAATGCGCGACTTCGGTGATGTTCTTCTTCACGACGTATGACGCCATCACGTTGGAAAGGTCACGTCCGTGACATAGGTAGAAGTACCGACCCAGTGCCGAAAAACTCCATCTCATGTTCTCCTCCAACTTTAAAATTGTCCGACATCCAACGTGATGATGTCATACGTCATGAAGAAGAACATCACCGAAGACGTGCATTTGAGGTTAAAAAGTATATACATTTTTATTTTTTTAGAAAATGACCGATGGTTTCGCTGGATAAGACCCTATTCCTCGGCTGGGATCGTGTAGAGCCCTTCGAAGCCCTTTGAAACTGCATTGATTTGGACCTTCAACCCATCGGTTGCAATTGAAATACATTATATGGAATGTTTTCCTCAAAAAAACTGAATTTCTTTTCAACTGAAGAAAGAAAGACATGAACATCTTGGATGAGATGGGGGTGAGTAAATTATCAGGAAATTTTCATTTTGAAGTGAACTAAATTGAATGAAGAAAATAAGCATTTCTCCGCCACCTGTAAGGATGCGTTAAATCCAACAAAGTAGTTTAATAAATTTTGGTTTTGAAATCTAGTGAAAATTGAAACTTTGTACATTTTACCGTACGAAATCCACATTTTTATAATTTTTTACTGTACCAATGTTTTTTCATGAACCATTAAACTTGGCACATGACAATGCACACTGAGCCCATTTCGCGGCGCGGTTTCTCAGCCGCCACACAGTTAAATCGGTTAAAGTGGACATAAGGCCTTAAAATATGACGCACTACCCTAACAAAAAACAAATTGAGCACTTTTTACTGTATCAGCCTTTTTTTATAGACCCTTGAACTTGGCAAATATGATAATGCACACAGTCGTATTGCGCCATCAGCCCATTTCACGGCGCAGTTTCTCTGCCGTCACAGAGGATGCGTTAAAGGAGACATAAGGCCGTGATATTAGAGGTATACCAAAGTCCCTTTAGGACAAGTCATTTCACTCGGCGGCCATCTTTGAAACGCCTCTCGGGCATGCAAGTGCAGCTCCTATCTCTTTGAATGGGGAAACATCAAATTCTCTACAATTAAATTTCATATTTGAAATCACAAATTAAATCTGAGAGAAACTGTCGCATAAATTTTATTTCTAAATGCTCGAATCATGACAAAAAACTGCATTTTTCAGCCTGGACAAGGCTAATGCACAATCCTAAACGCGTGTCTCAGAACACTGCCTGTTTCTATAGCAACGGCAGCTGCAGTGACATGACTTAACTAATCGACAATTGGCTCTTTCATTTAGAAGGCGGGGCTTATTCGCCATATTGGGCGTTGCACTTTCTCCCATTCATTAGTAATCGGAGTCTTCCTATATATAAAGTCTTTGGGTATACTGGACCCTTTAACTTGGCTTTATGGACCCTTGAACTTTGCAAATGCACACAGCCGTATTGCGCCATCAGCCCATTTCACGGCACGGTTTCTCGGCAGTCACAGAATGTGTTAAACGGATATAAGGCTATGATATTAGAGGTACACTGCCCTAACGAAAGCCAAATTTATCTTTATTAATTCATGCGCATCCATACTCTTGTTTTCTTCATAGTAAAATGGCAGTGACGCACAAAGAAAATATGTTATAGACAGTGTACATTAAATTGTAACGCATGAGCACGCAAAAAAATTTGGAAAAAAAAGTCTGTATATTTATTTATTTTTGCAAAGGTCCCTTTAGGGCTCTGTAATTTTCAGAATAGCCCAAATGTGCTAGAAAACCACAGCCCTGGCAACACTGAATATAAAACAGCACACATCTACTTTCACTTTTACACCATTTGTTTCAGATTGTTGTGCTGACACGCTCGTCCCTAGTGGAGTCATGTGAATGTTAAAGTGGTGGAAAAAAATCAGTCACATGCAGCACAGTAGTGTGTTAAGTATCATGAGAATGATGGTGTGACTGTGTTTTCTGTCTTTTAGGTGTAAAGTCTGCAAGACGGTGTTTCATTCCTCCTGTAAAGCCAAGTGTCCCGTCTGCCCACGCTGCGTTCGAATACAAAAGTATTTGGAGAGGGACTTGGAGGACTGATTTAGCTGTTAGTAACAAACATTTCTAAGAAAACGGTCATGTGCCAAGTTCTCTGTCGCTGTCGTATCTACAGAGCTCAAAATACAGGGTTAGTACCATATTATTGTAATACTTCATCTATTTTTCTCAGTAGCTGACCAACTGGAAGTGTTTGATGGGTATTGCACACTAAGCGTTTTATTGGACTCATCAGAAACTCAACCTTAAGTGCACTTATTTACACATTCATATGTACATATTTACTCACATCAGAACACCCATGTATGTTCATTCCTGAAATGTCAACAATGCCAAACAAACAATGGTGGAAGAACTGTTATTAAAGCTATGATTTTTGCTTTTCAACTTTATAAATGCACCAACATTCAACGGTTAATCAATTCTTTGGCCTTCACTTGTTATTCTGCAGGTTTGCGTTTGGAATCATAAGTCTTAGTTCAATTTTTGTTTTTTTTTTGCATAGTCATTATTGATTTAGTCCAGCCAATGAAGTCATATTTATGAATCTTAAGATAATTAAATGCCAAGGATCTTATAACTCTTTTTTTTTTATATTTAGTTTTTTTTAAACTGTTGTTTTACATCTGAATGTCACGTGCCAAGTTTTATATGAAGCATTACGAGTTTACAAAACATTGTGTGCATTAATAAGCATATTCTCGTATATGCAGGAATTGTACACACCTATTAAAGAAAGGTGGTTAATGAAATTCTGAAACGTACTAACACTTACAACCTCCTTTAACGGGTCATTTTGTACTATACTGTGCCTTTATTTTCCAGTTTCATTGTAGAATTCATTATCACCAAAATGTTTTTTTTTTTCTGAAAATGTAACTATTATAAACCATTGTGAATTATTAATGTATGCCACAAAATCAGACGATGATAAAAAGGATCAACTCTTTTTATATATTTGATTCTTGGTTTAATGAATGTCCATTCTTAATAATTTCTGATCGATTTGCATATGAACGGTTGACTGCTGCTTCATTAGCACTGAATGAGAGAGATTACATTTTCTTTTCTTTTTTGTACTTCTTTTTTTAACACTGCTGTTTTCCTGATATTTTTATGACAAGTTCATTACATCACCTGTTAATGGAAAAGCTCCCAGATGACTTTCTGTCTTTCTTATCTTGTGTTTTGCCACTAGGGGCAGTGTCACCTAAGCAAAAGTCTCAACATAGATTCCTTTTAGTCATGAATACTGAAGCTTTTGTTTTGATCTTAATTTGATGTTAAATTATTTTCTTTTATTTATAATAATTCTTAAATGTTTTAAATCCTCATAAAAATGTGCAGTTAGTACTTTAGCAGACGCTTTTACCTGAAGTATTTATAAAAGCTAACAATATTTACAGTACACACGGAACTACCTGGAAATTATCTGTGCTTGTGCACGTTTTAAGCTGCTCTCTGATCTCGTACTATCTACGTTCGTGCCAATGTATCTTAAAGATACAGCATTTCCTAGAATCACCAGCTATAGAAAGATGGATGCAAATTTTTGTCTTTAACTTGTCATTCTCCTCAAACCATATCGGCTGCATTTGTCTCTGACTGGTTCTTCCTGTTTTCTTAGCTCTTGGCACTCTTTTTCTGTCTGTGTTTGTTTCTTTATACACCATGTTTATACCAAACAAACTCCTTACGATCTAAAAATGTGATAGTTTGTGAGCATATTAGAATCTTGAATTGAGTGCAACTTGTGTAACTAAACATGGATCAGAGTTTGAATGAATTATTTTTACTTTAGATACTATAAACAAACTTTTTTTTATACACTAGTAAGTGTTGATATTTTTAGGCGATTTTGACAAGTGGAAAGAAAGCATCCAAAATACACATTTATGTGTTTATTTTATTACACTTTATGCCTATCTATTTACGTCTGTAGATTTCAGTAACAAAAAGTGCACTAACTTTTTCCCCAAAAAATTTAATTGAGTCAATATGATCAGTCCTTCTTCCAAAACGGGTTTTGTCTTACCCTGATTCACTATGGTAAACCTATTTGTGTATATAATTTAGACTGTGCAGGATGGTTTTCACGGGAGATTGTGTACATACATCACTCGCCCATGCGTTGTCACGTCATATCAGTAAAAAGAGTAAATGGTAAATGGAGGAAAGTTGCTCCGGCTCCTATGACTCGTGTGGGAGTGACTGTTCTGTTCTGGAAATGTATGCAAATTACTGTATTTTTAATTAGATAATGCCATGATAACTATGGTGATATACACCGATCAGGCATAACACTGACAGGTGAAGTGAATAACACTGATTATCTCTTCATCACGGCACCTGTTATATTAGGCAGCAAGTGAACATTTTGTCCTCAAAGTTGATGTGTTAGAAGCAGGAAAAATGGGCAAGCATAAGGATTTGAGCGAGTTTGACAAGGGCAAATTGTGATGGCTAGACGACTGGGTCAGAGCATCTCCAAAACTGCAGCTCTTGTGGGGTGTTCCCGGTCTGCAGTGGTCAGTATCTATCAAAAGTGGTCCAAGGAAGGAACAGTGGTGAACCGGCGACCGGGTCATGGGCGGCCAAGGCTCAGTGATGCACGTGGGGAGCGAAGGCTGGCCCGTGTGGTCCGATCAAACAGACAAGCTACTGTAGCTCAAATGGCTCAAGAAGTTAATGCTGGTTCTGATAGAAAGGTGTCAGAATACACAGTGCATCGCAGTTTGTTGCGTATGGGGCTGCATAGCCGCAGACCAGTCAGGGTGCCCATGCTGACCCCTGTCCACTGCCGTAAGCACCAACAGTGGGCATGTGAGCATCAGAACTGGACCACGGAGCAATGAAAGAAGGTGGCCTGGTCTGATGAATCACGTTTTCTTTTACATCACGTGGGTGGCCGGGTGCGTGTGCGTCGCTTACCTGGGGAACACATGGCACCAGGATGCACTATGGGAAGAAGGCAAGCCGGCGAGGGCAGTGTGATGCTTTGGGCAATGTTCTGCTGGGAAACCTTGGGTCCTGCCATCCATGTTGATGTTACTTTGACATGTACCACCTACCTAAGCATTGTTGCAGACCATGTACACCCTACAGTATTCCCTGGTGGCTGTGGCCTCTTTCAGCAGGATAATGCGCCCTGCCACAAAGCAAAAATGGTTCAGGAATGGTTTGAGGAGCACAACAACGAGTTTGAGGTGTTGACTTGGCCTCCAAATTCCCCAGATCTCAATCCAATCGAGCATCACCTCGCAACTTACAGGACTTAAAGGATCTGCTGCTAACATCTTGGTTCCAGATACCACAGCACACCTTCGGGGGTCTATGGAGTCCATGCCTCGACGGGTCAGGGCTGTTTTGGCAGCAAAAGGGGAACAAACACAATATTCATAATGTTATGCCTGATCTGTGTATATTAGTCTATTGAATATGTGGATGTCTTTTTCTCAGTGATAACCTATTATACCTCAACCACACCCCATACTTTACAGTATTCAAAAGGGGGCATGTCGTTTCCTGTTGACCTGGACCGTGTTATCAGCGCGACACAGACAGAGTGAAAGAAAACACAAGAGAGAATAACATAATTGAGTGATGTGTGAACCTTAAAAAAACAGTTCCATAAAGTCAGAGTATTCCCTTACAAAAAAAATAAGTATATCTAAAGTACTAATAAAATATAACTGTAATATTACTGCAATACAGCTGAAGTAGTATTACAATAATACTGCAATATAACCGGTGTACTGCAATACATGATACAACTAAAGTACAATTACAATACTACCTAAGTGCAATACTAAAAACATGCTGTACAATACCATTGGAATACAACCAGAATATCCAGAATAAGTTTTATTTTCACACATCTGCAATATAATGAATTAAGGTACAAAACAACAGTGAATGTCTCAAACAGCAATGCGACAATAAATGTGATTTTACTTTTTTTTTTTTTTAAAACTTCAAATAACAGGCTGAGCGTTAGACAATGTATTTAAAGTGTTTATTTACAAACCATACAATCATGCATATATCTTCTCATATTATTCAGGGAGGTTTTGTTTTTTGAAGAGCTTATCCTCATTATTCCACGTGGTTCTTAGAACTGCATTTATCTCAGATGTGGAAACACTATTTTGGATGAAGTCTGGAAAAAACAAACAAACAAAAAGAATCAGAGAAACTCTCAAGTTTCAGTTACACTCTTCACCACAGGCATATAGTATGTTTAATATTAATCTTGAATTGTGGAAAGTATTCATACTATTTCCAGTGAATTTCTTATGGTATATTGGTCAGCATTATCAAATCACAAATATGCTTTGAACACTCCAGGTAAAGAAGTTAAAGGGTTAGTTCAGCCAAAAATGGGATTTCTGTCATCATTTACTCACCCTCATGTCGTTCCAAACCCATAAGACTTCCGTTCATCTTTGGAACACAAATTAAGATCTTTTTGATGAAATCTGAAAGCTTTCTGTCACTCCATTGACAGTCTGTGTAACTTACACAATGACACGCATTTCTGGAAAAAAAGCAGAGAGACACAATCATGTTGAAATACTGTACAGCACCCTCCACAAACATTGGCCCTCTTTATCCTCTCAGACTTTTCTTCACAAATCTAACCTTAAATAAAAATAAAAATGAAATATTATTGGAATACAGTATATGGAATATATGTGTTCCACAGTTATTGTCCCCCTTCATTTATTACTTTGTGTAACCTAGGTGTGATTAGATTTTAATGAACAAGGTGGAGGTAAAGAACCACCCGGCATGAAGCGGGTTGCCTCTGTGAAGTGCACTAAAATTGAGCAATACACACCCAGCTGTTAAAGATAGGTAAAAGAGTTAAGTTAAAGCTGTCCTTAATGTTTGTGGAGCACAATTTGACTGGAAGGGTAAAACTAACAGTTAATTTTCGTCTATGGGCCATTAGATCTAGCATTCTGCACACTTTAAATCAGGCACAGAGATAAATTAGCATGGTTGAATTACATTTATTTGAACAAACGAGAGAAAGAGATTGTGCATATGTGAATTATCTGTCTATGCAGCATCACTCTAGTGAAGCTGTCAGCTGAATTACTTAAGAAACAGCAACGTTAAAGGGATAGTTCACACAAAAATGATGATTCACCCCATCCAAGTCTTCACGTGCATTACAGTGTTTCACTGTACTGGAGTTATATTGCATCTATGCTTCATTATACTACAAATCAACAGTTGTACTTCAATGTACTGCAGTTATACTACTTTGTACTGCAGTTTTACTTCAATGTACTGCAGTTATTTTTTGTAAGGGTTCCTGCCAACACCCATGTTTGAAGTCTGTATACTCCAAATATGACTCGGAAATATGAGTCATAAGGCGAAAAGGGCTTTAATGAAACATGCTAAGTACAGCCCTTTAGTTTATATTCACGCCTTTGCCAGTGTTACCATATCAATAGTTAAAACACAAGTTCTCTTCAGCGTTTCTCTTTTTTTCTGCTTCCTCATTTCTCCGTTTTTCCAGCTTTTGACAATTGTTCCTTTACTTGGTGGATGGTTTGAATATGCATAAAATCATTTATTGTAAATCACTCGCTATGAGGATTAATATGTCTGTAGACTCACACACCCTCCTGCTCGCTTCCACTCAGCCACGCTCAAACTCGTCTAGCAACACAAATCTGGGCACATTTTTTTTCTCACTTTGACACAACAGCACTACAGGTCTGAAGTATGGGGCTGACACATCCTGGATTAGTTGAGGGAGAGACAGAGATGATAGTTCATTACTAATGTGAATTATCCAGTTACCCAGAGCTCGGAGAAGAAGGAGTCGAGGGATTATTCTGCTCTCCAATGGTAAATACATTTTATATTTCATTCACCCAGAATATCTCATCTCACTGCGATTAGAATTTGTGCATGTAGTTTTGTTATGAACAGTTATTTATATTATGCTTCGTTTTTGCTTTGCTGTGCTTTATTTTTTTAAAGTTATATTAGCATATAATTATAATTATTGAGATGTAATGAACATCTCATAATTGTTTATATATTAATGTCACTAGGCTTATGTGTGTGTTTATATATAAACGTGTGTATATACTGTAAATATATAAACTGTATCCGTTAGTCGTATACATTTTATATGGAAGAATTCATAGTTCAGCAGTCTGAACACACTGGCAAACCAGTACCTGAATGTGATCATGAGTGGTCTGGACACATTTTTCTTGACATAAGAGGCGTTGACTGCCTGTAGTTCATTCCACTGAGGCACAGCAGATGATGGCTGTATTTAAAACACACTCATGTGTTAGTCAGTAGCTGTTGGTGTGGCAGTTTGTATGATAATTAAATTAAGTTAATTAATCAGTCATCACAGAAGCATCATATCTGCTTTAGGTATTATCTAATTAGTATTTTGCAACAACCACAATGAAACCGAGATTGCAGTTTGCACGCAGCATGTATGTTTTCCTGTTTTACGAGTTGACGTTTCCCCTATTTTGGCGTCTCTTCTTCTGTGTAGGTTTGGGGTTAGTGCAGCGTTCCTCTGCAAAATACACTCACTTCCTGTAGCCACTGCTGTGCACTCTGCCGCTTTATATGTTCATGCTTTTAGCAAATCTGTTTCCTTCTTGGTAGTAATGGGGAACTAATCATAATTTAACTTAATATTCAAATGTATAGCGAAATACATTATATAAATAGCTGTTGTTTTTCCTTTTGGTTTGTAACTTGTAAGTGCAGATATTGCTTGTCAAAAGACTGACAAGCAATATCTGCACTTACAAGTTACAAACCAAAAGGAAAAACAACAGCTTTGAAACTACTTAAGAGCGAAGTATCTTTTTAATAAATATATTAATGATTAATTGGTTCATTTACATGAATCACAAGTCTGTTTTTTTATGTCCATACAATAGAAGTCAAGGGTAGCCTAACCAAAATGGTTTGTTTAGCAACAAAATATTCTTCAAAATAGCTTCTTTTGTGTTTCACATAAATTTACTTTATGGCATCCTAGCTCAAAATCTGTGCATTTCTACATGACAAAAATGCAATATTAACCCCCGGTTTTACAGACAATGCTTAAGTCCCAGACTAAAATGCATGTTTGAGCTGTTTTAACTGAAAGTGACTGACACGTCTTAAAATATATCAGTGTCATTGTTTTGTCTCAAGATGCACACCAGTAATGTTTTTTTTAAGGCACGTTTTCTCAAATTAATCTAAGGCCTGTGTTTGTTAACTGCATTTGCAGTAAATTCAATAATATCTATCATTATTTGTTCCTGTCCTGTTTTATTTAATCATTTATTTACTCCAATTTAATGCCCTAACCCCAGGAAAAACGGGGGAATTTGTGGGCCGGATGGGCCGAATTTTAGCCCCAGTACCGCCCTGAGTGTCGCTACTTTTATCTAGCTCTCCAGCACACCTTTCCCTCTACTCTCTCTCTCTCTCTCTCTCTCTCTCTCTCTCTCTCTCTCTCTCTCTCTCTCTCACTCTCTCTAGCTCTCTCTCTCTCTTTATGCCTGCATCGTTTCATCACTTGTTCTCTGCTCTCTGGTTTCATTACAGTAGAGAATGCACTGGGCCTAATCTTCAATGTAAATATTCAGTTTTGAGGCAGTCATGACAGGTTTCTCTCATCTTTCACTCTGACACACCTGTAGTTCTCCTGGTTTATCTGCATTCCTGTTTCACAAATATTTTGTTTCACCTCGTAAGGCTCTTGTTGTAGCCTAATAAACAAACAGTGTATTTTATCATAAACCTCCTGTGTGTGTGTGAGTGTATATACACTCACCTAAAGGATTATTAGGAACACCTGTTCAATTTCTCATTAATGCAATTATCTAATCAACCAATCACATGGCAGTTGCTTCAATGCATTTAGGGGTGTGGTCCTGGTCAAGACAATCTCCTGAACTCCAAACTGAATGTCAGAATGTCAGCAATTTTGAGCGTGGCATGGTTGTTGGTGCCAGACGGGCCGGTCTGAGTATTTCACAATCTGCTCAGTTACTGGGATTTTCACGCACAACCATTTCTAGAGTTTACAAAGAATGGTGTGAAAAGGGAAAAACATCCAGTATGCGGCAGTCCTGTGGGCGAAAATGCCTTGTTGATGCTAGAGGTCAGAAGAGAATGGGCCGACTGATTCAAGCTGATAGAAGAGCAACTTTGACTGAAATAACCACTCGTTACAACCGAGGTATGCAGCAAAGCATTTGTGAAGCCACAACACGCACAACCTTGAGGCGGATGGGCTACAACAGCAGAAGACCCCACCGGGTACCACTCATCTCCACTACAAATAGGAAAAAGAGGCTACAATTTGCACGAGCTCACCAAAATTGGACAGTTGAAGACTGGAAAAATGTTGCCTGGTCTGATGAGTCTCGATTTCTGTTGAGACATTCAGATGGTAGAGTCAGAATTTGGCGTAAACAGAATGAGAACATGGATCCATCATGCCTTGTTACCACTGTGCAGGCTGGTGGTGGTGGTGTAATGGTGTGGGGGATGTTTTCTTGGCACACTTCTAGGCCCCTTAGTGCCAACTGGGCATCGTTTAAATGCCACGGCCTACCTGAGCATTGTTTCTGACCATGTCCATCCCTTTATGACCACCATGTACCCATCCTCTGATGGCTACTTCCAGCAGGATAATGCACCATGTCACAAAGCTCGAATCATTTCAAATTGGTTTCTTGAACATGACAATGAGTTCACTGTACTAAAATGTCCCCCACAGTCACCAGATCTCAACCCAATAGAGCATCTTTGGGATGTGGTGGAACGGGAGCTTCGTGCCCTGGATGTGCATCCCACAAATCTCCATCAACTGCAAGATGCTATCCTATCAATATGGGCCAACATTTCTAAAGAATGCTTTCAGCACCTTGTTGAATCAATGCCACGTAGAATTAAGGCAGTTCTGAAGGCGAAAGGGGGTCAAACACAGTATTAGTATGGTGTTCCTAATAATCCTTTAGGTGAGTGTATATATATATATATGTAGGATATCAGAGTAAATGCTCTAAAAGAACCCTTGTTTTCTTGCCATTTTTGCCTATGTGCACCTATTAGTGACACTGATTTAATTTATTTAAAGGGTTAGTTCACCCAAAAATGAACATTCTGTCATTAATTCCTCACCCTCTTGTCGTTCCAAACCCGTAAGACCTTCGTTCATCTTCAGAACACAAATGAAGATATTTCTGATGAAATCCGAGAGCTCTCTGACCCCTCCATAGACAGCAATTTAATTAACACTTTCAAGGTCCATAAAGGTAGTAAAGACATCGTTAAAATAGCCCATGTGACTCCAGTGGTTCAACCTTAATTTTATGAAGTGTTGAGAATACTTTTTGTGCGCAAAACCAAACAAAAATAATGACTTTATCCAACCATTTATTCACTTCTGTGTCAGTCTCCTACACTGTTGACGTAGTAAATACAGTGCAGCGCTTCAGAGTTACGTTAGAGCTACGCCAGAACGCCGACTTACCATTGGCCGATGCTTGTGATGTTGACGCAGGAGCTGACCAATGTAAAGTGCGTAGGAGAATGACACAGATGTGAAGAAATTGTTGAATAAAGTCATTATTTTTGTTTGTTTTTTACGCACAAAAAGTATTCTCGACACTTCATAAAATTAAGGTTGAACCACTGGAGTCACATGGACTATTTTAACGGTGTCTTTACTACCTTTCTGGGCCTTGAAAGTGGTAATTAAATTGCTGTCTGTGGAGGGGTCAGAGAGCTCTCGGATTTCATCAAAAATATCTTCATTTGTGTTCTGAAGATGAACGAAGGTCTTACGGGTTTGGAACGACATGAGGGTGAGGAATTAATGACAGAATTGTCATTTTTGGGTGAACTAACCCCTTAATTTACAGTACATATACATATTCTCTTTGGTTAATAATTATCTTTAACTAGAATTTTACATGCGGGTGGTTGCTAGGGCATTGATATGTGGTTGCTAAGGTGTTTGATGTTCTGGGTGGTTGCTAGGTTGTTACTTTCTGGCCCTAAATAAAAGAGCACCTAAAGTTTTGTTTTGTGTTTTTGGCTTTTTGTTTTGTATTCTTTACATTCTTGTTCCTAGCAAGTATGTAAGTAAAGTTTTTGTTGTTGTTGTATTTTTTGTATTCTTGTCCCTATTAAATCTGTGAGTAAAGTTTTTTTGTATTCTTTGTTTTGTTTTTGATTTTTTGTATTCTTGTTCCTAGTAAATCTGTATATTTTTGTTTTTTTATATATATATATTTATATTTCTGTTCCTAGTAAATCTATTAGTAAAGTTTTGTTTTGTTTTTTTCAGTTTGTTTTGTTTTGATTTAGATTTTTTTTTGTTGCTAGACAATCTATTAGTAAAGTTTTGCTTAGTGTTTTTTGTTTTGATTTTTTATTTTGATTTGTTTTTATATTCTTGTTCCTAGTAAATCTGTAAGTAAAGTTTTGTTTTGTGTTTTTTTATTTTTGTTTGTTTTATTTTTCATATTCTTACCCTTAGTAAATGTATATGTCAAGTTATTTCAAACAAATGACCTATTATTTTTTTTCTCTTTTATCTTCAGATCTCATGATGACTATATGTAAACCTTGATTCCTGTTTGCACCGAGAACACCAGCCACTTAACAGGTTTGGGATCAGCAGACGTGGGCCACTATGTCACTTTCACAGCAGGTTCTGGTGAAATTTGAATACAATTACACTGCTCGAGATGGCAGAATGGTGTCCATCAAACCCAACGAGCACTACACCCTGGTAGCCAAGACCAATGAAACCTGGTGGCACGTTCGGAGGCATGAGACAGACAAGCCTTTTTTCATCCCAGCTATGTATGTGACCGAGCTCCCACCAGAGACCAACCAAACTTCACTGGACACTCCAGAAGAGTTTAGTGGTTGCCAACCCCTCAAGTCTAGCTCCGAGACGGCTCCTGATAGTCTTCCCGCCAACATCAAGCACGCTGAGGTCACGCTTCGAGTCCCTGACTCCATAAAACGAGACACAGAGAAAGACGGCCATAGAATATCAACATATATTATTCCAAAGGAATTCTTTGAACTGAGAGGTTTGGATCCAGATCCCATAAAGGTTGAAGCAGAGGCCGGTCCTGTGCCTGAACTCCAGATTTATGACAATGTTTCTTTCAGCCCTGGTTCTCCATCTAATGGGGAAACACCACCCTCTATCTTACTGCCACCCGCTTTTACAGATAACACAACTCAATCCTCAGAACTGGAGATAAAATCAATTGTGACAGAGGGGCCTCAGGTGGACTCAAAGTCCCTGAATCAAGATATTCAAATGCTCATTAGAGCTGGCTGGAGTGAAGAAATGTGGAAACTCATGGATAAAGACAAGAATGTGTATGAGAGTATAGATATGGTGAGAGAACCAGAATCCTCAAAACCTGACGATAATATGACAGTAAAGACACCGAGTTTCACAGTCCCAAGCCCTGGTACACCAGATAAGCCTCTGGTAAGTCATACTTCTTCATGTGCAAAGTAAAGCTTTTTTACCAGTACATAAAACAGTAATTTCTGAATGTTTAGCAAAGCAATGTTCTATTTTAATTCTATTCTCCAAAAAATCTTTGTAACAACAGCAATGTTGTGCAGTGACAAAGGGTATAGCCTATTCATTCATTATAAAATTTCTGAATTTCAGTGGTGACCCTGCATACTCACAATGATTTGAATTGCTCACAATCTGGATGATTTAGCTGCTTTTCTTGACCACATGGGGGTGCTGTATACAAATTAGCACCTGGGCCTACAAAAACGAAACCAAAGGGAAGTCCTGATGTCTCAGGTGTCAAAATCTTGGTCAAATGATAATAAAGCAACAGTAGAAGTATCTGCATTACATGAACAATTGATTGATAAGAACTTTTGCTCTATATAAACAATGTTTACTTCAATCAATGCTAACGTGGAGCTAAATAGGCTATGTTATTGTATTTTAAGTAAAATTAAAAAGTAATGACTTTTAAATACATTAATGTGGTGGCACTATACACATGTTAGGTCAGGCTTACACATCAACCCTATAAAGTCTACTGTCATATTTTATAGGCTACATGAATTTCTAAGGCAGGGGTTTTCAAACTGGGGTCCGAGGACTCCCAGGGGTCCTCCAGAAGGTTCTAAGGGGTCTCCAGAAAATTTCAGAGAATAAAAAGACAAAGCAAAAATGGATACCAAACATTCTAACTGTTTCATTTCTAAATGTTTCTCTCCTTTCTTGCCGTATACATACTTTCCAGAATTGTATATGTTTGCTTTGTATCTTTCTAGTGAGTTTTTCTCACTATAGTCCCCTCTATCTTGCTCACTAGGCAGTATTCTTAACGCAGTACGTAAGCTTCTTACATACATTTATTGTGAAAGTTTCTTATACAAATCATTTTTAATTGAAAATGTTCTTCTTCAGGTTTATACATCCAACATTAAGTATAGCCAATTTAAGTTTGGAAACAATATGTTGTATTTACTATTATATATCTAACGGTTTAAATGTTTTTTTTATACATAAAAATATATAGATGAATTTTAGGAAGGGGGTCCCTCATAAAAGGTTCATCATATTTGGGGGTCCTTGGCAAAGTTTAAAAACCCTTGTTCTAAGGCATCTAAAAATGATCAAAATTTTACCACATGACTTTTTTTGTCTGGTTGATAGTTCTTACTTTTTTAGTAAGTAAAAGGCCTTAAAATGTCCCTTCAGGTCATACATGTAAAGTAAATATGAGAATAACTTTAAATTGTTAGTAATATTTCAAGATGAACATTTACTGGACTGAAGCCTTAGGTTTAGGCTACTTGATTGAAATACAGAGATTTGATCATAAAACTAAGCCTTTAATTAACTATCAACTTACTAAGACATATTATTATAAGATATAGATTGGCAACTGATATTATGCATTTTATGTAAGTAGTCTGTTATAGCTACTGTCATAAAAATCTCATTGATTTACATTACAAGCTATCAGAATTTCATATTAATTTTGGAGATATAAACGTTTGCACCAAATAGCATATTTTTTACTCAGTTTGGGCCGGAGTAAAATGTTTTTTTTTTCCTGCTTGTGTGCGCTCCATCTATATGGGCCATAAAAGCCTGATAAAACACATGCAAAAACAATTGCGGTCCCACTTTATATTAGGTGGCCTTAACTACTATGTACTTACATTAAATTACAAGTACAATGTACTTATTGTGTTCATATTGTATTGCAAAACACTTTTGCTGATATTGAGGTGGGATACGGGTAAAGTTAGGGACAGGTGTGGTGGTATGGGTAAGTTTAAGGGTAGGGTTAGGTGTAAGGGAAGTGTCAGTGTAATTAAAAATGTAACTACAGAAATTAATTACAGATGTAATTACATGCAGGTATTGTTTAAAATGTAAGTACAATGTAAAAACATGTATGTACACAATAATTGCATTGTATCAAATGATTAATTTAAATGTTAGTAGGCTACATAGTAGTTAAGGCCACCTAATATAAAGTGGTCCAAATTTGCAGATATATATAGCCTATTTAAAATATTTGTCTAAATGTTCAGTAAACCGTTCCGTTTAAAAAAATTAAAAAAAAACTACTTCTGGCTATTAATTCGTATGTCACGCTTTGCAGGGTTATTTTTTACGGTAGGTTATGTAACAGGTGCTCTGTCTCGGAGAGTGATGTGAATGTCAAATCTTGATTTAATGATACTTCACGGATATTCATGTATAACGTTAGCCTAGGCTACTGTTGATTTTGCCGAGATTTAATTTTCGAAAGTAATGGGCTAATAAACGCTTATCAAGCTTTATTCATTTACTATCTTAAAAACATTCACGTGACTAAACGAAGGTTTTGTGATATAGACCTCCTTACGATATATGTAAACATAAATGATTAATAAAAAAAATTGCCTACTCTTTCGACTGAAGGCTACCGATCCTAACCGCATTTTTGCGAACTGCCTCGCGAGTCTTGTGTGGTAACAACGAATTTTTTCTCATGTAAATAAATGTACGTTTTGTAATATAGACCTACTTATTATATGTAAACGTATGCAAATGACTAATAAAAATAGTAACGCCTATATATGAGAGTTCCATCCTGTACCGATCCTAACCGCTTGCGAACTACTGTTGCTATAGTTACATCCTCACGAGCCTAGTCTTGTTGTGTGGTAACTAAAATAACGACGTTTGAAACTTTCCTTATGTAATATGTAAAATTAAAGTTGTTTAGACTTGTTTAGGGTGTAAAATGAAGAAAATTTAACTGAAGAGTCAAGCAACCCCTCGTAATATGCGTCCTAATGTGGACAAAAACGTTTTCTGATATATAGCCTAGCTGTTATATTTCTGCGTTTGGAGAGCTGTATTATTAGCAACGTTTCGACCCTGATCAAACGCCCAGTCAGACTCCATTACTGGAGCTCCCTGCCAAGTGATCTGCATGTCAATGGTTTGCTTGTCAGTTTGTGTGTACGGCCGCTGCCCCTCACCGGCACCGAACCGGCTTCTCCACCCGTTTCATCTACCACACAGGTAAACAAGACGCTCTACGCGGTGCGTATGGAAAACTTTTATTTATCTAGTAGAGTAGGTAAAGAGTTTATAATTAATTACCTAGTTATTTTTTAAGAGTCCAAACGTAAGCCTGATTTGACTGTGTAGGGAGAACGGGTTTTCAACCATTCTATCAGAGTCAAATGAAGAGCACGACAGGTTAGGTGAGTTGCTGCCAAGTACCCTTATGAGTGTGAGTGGCACTGTAGGGAGGTACACTACAGTACCAGGCGTTTACAACCACTCCCACAATCACACCTGTTTCCCTGCGGAGTGACGATTAAAGCACGTCAGCGTTGAAAAGATGGATTCTAAACATCAGTTTTGCTCCCGGTTGGAATATCGTTGCAGCTTTTTGTAATCTAAGCGTTTGAAGGCGGGAAGGTTTCACCTGTGCAGACACCTAAGGTATGGCAGAATAATCCTGCGCTTCCGGTTGGGGGGATGCAGTGAGGAATCTGACAGAACTGAGGTGATTTGACGGAAAAAAACTATCGCGAGTGTTACTTACAGAATGAGACACTACATTTCAACAGTTCTTTTCATGCATCTGTTAATATTGAGATTTTAGGCTTTTCATGAAGTGTTGTGGAAAGAAACCATCTAAAATACACTTTTAAGTGTTGCTTTCAATTGCACTTCATGTACTTGCGTATGTAGATTTAAATTACAGTGCATATTTTTAAATACTTTTTTTTTCAAAATGATTTTTTTTCTCCTCACTTCAGCAGATTTACACACACTAAACTTTACAGTTTTATTCCTGTCCATATTCTAAAGGTTTTTACTGAGGGGTTTGTTCATAATTTTATTTGCGCGCCCGATTTTATACAACATTTTGACATTTTCAGATTTATGGAATGATAAAAAGAGAAATCCAAAATCCCCTCTGTAAAACTCAACATGACTCTAATATGCTCTAATATGTCTCTAATATGTCAACAAAATGAAACAATAATTTTGAATCTGGCTTAATCCAGTGTTCAGATTAATGTTTTGGAAATGTATACAATTAAGTGCATGTTTAATTAGATAACGCCTCATTTGCATATTTAAATATAACATTTCAGAAAACTTGTAATACAAAAATGTTTGCAATTCTTAATGTATTCAATCAAATTTACCCATTCACCTGGGGTGTCTTGCCTTAAATGCATAAAATGAATGATATTCTTATAAATTAAAAGATAATATCGAAGTTAAAGGAGTAGTTCACTTCAGAATGAAAATTTCCTGATAATTTACTCACCCCGACGTCATCCAAGATGTTCATGTCTTTCTTCAGTCAAAAATAAATTAAGGTTTTTGAGGAAAACATTCCAGGATTTTTCTCCATATAGTGGACTTCAATGGGGTACAACAGGTTGAAGGTCCAAATTCCAGTTTCATTGCAGCTTCAAAGGGCTCTGCACGGTCCCAGTCGAGGAATAAGGGTCTTATCTAGCGAAACGATCGGTCATTTTCTAAAAAAAAAAAAAAAATTATATACTTTTATACCACAAATGTTTGTCTTGCGCTGTGCCACGTATTACGTAATCACGTCGGAAAGGTCACGCGTGACGTAGGCAGAAGTACCGCGGTAGGGCGAAAAACACTATCTCTATCTCATTCGTTGTTTTACCTTTTTGTAAAGACAAACATTTGTGGTTAAAAAGTATATAATTTAGCTTTTTTTTTTTTAGAAAATGACCGATCGTTTCGCTTAATAAGACCCTTATTCCTCAGCTGGGATCGTGTAGAGCCCTTTGAAGCTGCACTGAAACTGGAATTTGAACCTTTAACCCGTTGTACCCCATTGAAGTCCACTATATGGAGAAAAATCCTGGAATGTTTTGCTCAAAAACCTAAATTTCTTTTTGACTGAAGAAAGACATGAACATCTTGGATGATCTTCCCTGCTTTTAACGTATACGTGTTTGATTGTGAGCAATATAAATAAAAAAATTAAGCAAATTTTTAAATAGGTATACATTTATTTAAAATAAAACAAGTACCAAGGTACAAAAAATTTCTATGGATATTGTACCATGCTTGGATGTGTGTTGGTAGAACAATGCTTTAAAATGAACAGGTATGGTAACCGCTCAGCATAGTATACAGGTCAGTGACGTGAAGTAAATTTTTCTTTTTGTCCGGATCTATGGAGTTTTACATTAAAATGCTTTGTTTAAATGCACTCTTCAATTAGTGGTCAGCCAGTGTGTGATTAACATAAAAGTCCTGTTTACAAAAACAAATGTCATTATAGAGTCAAGAGCTCTGTTGCTCTTAGATAATTGATAATTGATAACTGTGCATTAAATGCAAATGCATGTATCCCTGAAGTGTCCATTTTAGCAGGTTTGTAAGTGCTGTCTTCTCTTTGAGTTTGGTGGGATAGCACAAGAAACTCTGGAGGCCTGCCAGTGAAGTTTTGGTTTCCATAGTGATCGTGGTTTCAGCAGTGGCATGGCTGAGGTGCCATTCAGTTCGGCGGGCACAATGCGTAGCGCTGGTGTGCAGTCCCGGATATGTAGGTCAGCTTATGCTAATGCATCTCACACAGCGCAGTGCACTGGAAGACCCCAGATCCTTGTGCATGTGCATGACGGGAGCTTCACGCATGAGTGTGAGCAACATAGGTGGAGTAGATTAGGATTACAAGAGATGCAAATCTGTTTGTGTCCAGTCGAGTTTACACAGAGAGATATTGCTTTTGTCAATAAATCTTGAACCTTGAACCTACTTAAGGAACTGATATTGCAGTATTTATCATAAATGATTTATTTGTGCACATTATTATTGTTTTTTAAATTCATGAGCCCTCAATCTTTGATCAAAATAACTTCCCCTCCCTCGAGCAGCGACATCTTTTCTGCGAGGGCGGGACAACCTGTCACTCACATGAGATCAACCAATAGCAAACCACAACCATCCAATCAATTCCCCATGGACAAAATCAAGTCTCAAACTATTTTTCTCGTTTGAGAAGCCGTTTCATAATAGAGAAGAAAAGACTATCACAACTTCGGTTTCATGCCGACTTTAAAATGTGTTTGTGCTTTGCAATAGTAACACTGGTGCAATTACAAAATTTCCATGTCATGAAATAAATATTAAATATGTGATTTTAGCAATGCAAAAAGTTAATTGTTAATTATTCTGTTGTTGCTGAGTTGTGTCTGCCTGTAGTGTTTATGTCTTTTGGCTGTTTCTAGTCTGTACTGATGTGCACATTAATGTCTTTGCGCTTCGTTTAGTAATTAGGACGGCATTTTATAGGTGGGATGTCTAATTTTAGCAGTGGTGCAGCCCATTTCTCTAATGATGCAAATTTCCACAACATTTACTAGTGTGAACATTTGTTCAAAACAAATCCCCCCTCCTCTGGTAACTCATTACATTATTATACAACTATACAGACACCGGATCAATATTTGTTTGTTCTTGACCAAATAAATCTGGGGCAAATAGCTTTTATTTGAGTGATATCATGGAGTATTTGTACTATTAAAAATGAATTTTTCACACCACAAATCGGTGGCAAAAATCTGATTAAACATGTTAATTATATTATATTATATTATATTATATTTAGTGCTGTCAAATCGATTAATCGCTTCCAAAATAAAAGTATGTGTTTACATAATATATGTGTGTGTACTGTGTATAATTATTATGTATATATAAATACACACTTATTCATGTATATATTTAAGAAATATTTGCATGTATACTGTATATATATTTATATAATTTATATTATATATAAATATAACAAATTGTTCTTAAATATATACATGAATGTGTGTGCATTTATATATACATAATAATTATACACAGTACACACACATATATTATGTAAACACATACTTTTATTTTGGATGCGATTAATCACGATTAATCGATTTGACATTGTTATATTATGTTATATTATATTATTATATTAACAACTTCACTGACCGTAAGTTTCAAAAGGATAAAAAAACACACCTAAACTTCCCCAACAGGTATAGTGAGAAGAAAGCACTCAAGAGCTCTCAGTTCTCTTTTGATGTCTGTTACACTCTGTGGGATTTCAGGTGTGAATAGGGGAAGTTTTGGTCTTTGCTATTGGAGAATTAAATCCAATATGCAGCACAGAAGTGCAGTGTTATTCTTATTCTGTGTCAAGCCTTCAAATGCATTTACTGGACTTTAGACTCTTTTATGTCCTCTTCTTATAGTGTCCACTCTATGACTTGTAAATTGTGAAGCTATGTCAAAAACAATATCTTCATGATTATGTCTAGCATGTAGACCAGAAACAATTGCCCAAGTTACGTGAGTTGCGTGTGTTTTTACTTCCCAGGAGCCTTAAAAAGAACATGTGTGTTACATATAATCAGCCCCATGTTGTTCAAAACTATCACTGCATCCAAAATCTCATACTACATTTGGTTTGAAACTTTTAAAAAGTATGTGAATTAAAAATTAAAAAGTATGTGAATGTGTGTAGTAAGAATGAAATTCGGACATACTACATCCGCCATGTTGTCATAAGGTGCCAGTTGTGTCACTTCCATTCACAACTCCTCTCCCGTGGCCTAATGGGATAGTGAAGTGTCCATCGCGCACTTCAGAAAATAGTAGTATCCATATAAGCTCCTTCAGTACTATCAGCAGCTATCGCGTTCTCCAGAGCTCATTTACCCTCCTCCATCCCCAGCTCCTCCTCTCGTCCCGTCAGGATCTGGTATTCTGATTCCCCTTGAATCAGACTAAATTCCCAAATTATTTTGTACATTAAATATTGACATTAATGATATCTGCAATACATTATGTTGGTTCTGTTCTGTTTACCCTAAGGGGGGTTATTGGTGCTCTCCCTGCTCTTATCCATGCTAGGCTGCATGGATGCGCAGGGAGTTCTTGGCCAGAACAGAGCAATACCGCCAATCCAAACTATATGCTTATTGTCAATCATCTTTGACGATAGTGGTCCTGACAAAAGTAGGCATATTCGGATGCAGCATATGATCTGTGTGGAATCTGCTGTGGAACACAAAAGAAGATATGTGAAGATTTTTTCAGTCCATACAATAATAGTCAATGGGGACCAAAAGTTTCAGGAAGGAAGTGCAGAAATAAAGTTATTCATTCTCAAATCAAATTGAAAACATTGATCAACTCATGTACTCTCAGAGGCCAAATCAGTAATATCAAACTTCATTGGCTCTTTTGTGTCACGTGACCTAATGTGACATGATGTCATCACACAAGAACCAATGAGGTTTGAAAACCTTGAATGTCTGGAAATATCAGGTAATTTAAACATTTTTAACTTTTGGTCTTATAGTCACTATAATCTATAGACTATAGTCTATAGATTAGTCATGCTCAGCAATATTTAATTGGCTAAAATTAGTGTCCCTTGTGAATTATATAAAATTATTATTTTCAAAATCCTTTGAAAGACTGGATAAGTCATGGAAATTCATTGGTCAAAGGAATGGAAACCCATTGTAAGGTTTAATGTTGAACTTAGAGTCACCTCACTCGTACCATGTGAGTATTTTCCACTCTCCTCTCAGAACAGGATGTGAAACTATTTCATCAAGACCTTTGTAGCACATTTTTAGTGTAGACATGGTACTGTTTTTGGGCTTAAGATTCTCATTTAACCCAATAATAAAACCAATAAAAAAAACCTGCATTGAAGGAGCGAACAAAATATCACAAAGACTTACCAGTAAACCACCTAGAAACCAGCCGGAACACAACTGCATTGCAACAGCTTGCCAATCACCACAACATCCTTGCGGTGATGGTTTTTTATGATCAAACACACTTGTTCATAATTCTTGAAAGCACTGATGCTTCTTGAATCAGTGATGAGGTTGATCATTTTTAAGGTTGTTGCATTTACTTACAGTATGTAAATGTGCACATCTCTTTGAGAGAGGAAGAAGGAAAAGGACCTGAGTGCGAATAATGGGCAGATAATGGCTGCAATGTGCTAGAAGCTCTCACAAACCCAGACTTTTAGTATTCAATGAGATAATCGAGGATTCCAGGCCATGATTGGTGATGTAACAGAGAGGGGGTGCTGCTGGGTCCCCTGAATGGCCCTTCTGTGTGTGTGTGTGTGTGTGAGAGAGAGAGAGAGAGTGTAAGAAAAGAGAGGTAGGAGTTCAAGCTGCTGATTCTGCAGCCTCAATTTCATTGGTCGATAAGTAATTTGGTTAAGTAATCAGCAGCATGCTGTCCCCTCTGTGCACCCTACAATAACTTCTTTCTGAATTCATTATAGCTGCAAATTCCTTGGCAATCCGTATGTTAGACAGAAATGATGTTTGTTTCTAACATACTGCTGCACACCATGCGTTGTCTCAGCGGCATTTAGAATCAGATGGTGTTTGATGTGAAATCTGAAGAAAGGTGTATACAACGAATTGGATTTCCAAATATAAAATGGTAAAACAAGGGCAAAGGAGGCCCACAGATGGCATATTATTTTGTATGGTCATCATGACTATGGTCACCGTTCTTATATAGAATTTTGCTGCCTTCACATGCAGTCGGAAGTTTCCTGCTTCCCACTTCTGAAGTCGTAATTAGAAGTTCAAAATTACAAAAGTGCTTTTTTGATGGAAGGAATAGGAATTATGGAGGATACCAGTTTCATTCTTGCCTATTTCTTGGGAAAATCTTATTGAAGTCAAAATGTATTGAGATATTTAGTCACTATCCAATGGAATTTGAATAAATGTAGTGTCCATTAATTGGCAACCATATAAACATTACTTATGGTACATTCACCACATATACATTCACCACACTATTTAGATTACTCTGGAATTTTGGTCAAATAAATGTTTTTTTTTTTCGCTGTGCAAAATACATAAAATATGCATCAAGTGGTTATTTATATACACAAATATACATGACTGTAACTGCAAGAGAAAGCAATGTAGATGTTGTGGGGAAAAATTAAGCAAACTTATGAGTCACTACATCTATAGTTTTCTCCTCTACCATGTTTAAAGTTTATGGCCTGCCCAACTCGGGTATCAAAATTATCTTTGATTATTCCAATTGTAAATATGGCTTGAGAGGCTGTTCGTGTCCAATTTCCGACTTCAAAACTCATATTTATGATAATTTTTATAGCATAAAATTCAGTCAGGCTGACTCAGAAAGACAAATGCCATGATGCACAATGGGACATTGAATGCCACAGAAACTATTAGTCATAAATGTTTCATAATTACACAGAGAGCGTTAACACCTGTCCATTTCATATTTCTATGTGCAGTCATTAATATAATGACTGTGTTCGAACAGGTTTCCCGAGCACTCCCCCTGTCTTCCATTGGTCAAGCTAATAGATAGTCCCACTCCCAAACTCACACCATTTGTTGAGGGATTGTGTAGATTTTTTTGTTGAAATCATTGTACAAATAACAGACGTTTTTTGGAAGTGACTTATAATTTACAGTGAAAAACACTTCACATTTCAATTATCATCATTCTTCTTAGGTTTTTTTGTTATTAGTTTTGCACATTAGGGTTTTATGTTACATCTTATGTTGTTATATTAATGTTTATTGCATTATTTTCATGTCATGTGTCTTACCATGGTGGTTTTTCTATTTGTGTGTGACAAGATGTGGCTTTCTCTTTAACACTTGTGTTTTTATGGTGGTTGTCAGAATATTATAAATGTACAAAAATGTATTTTAGTATATCAATTAATGAAGTATGTGTTTTTTAATCTAAATTTAGGTTCAATCCGTAAAATTTGTGACTACTGTATTTTTTCCACTGTAAAGTTCTGGCAACCACAGCTGACATAAATTTCATACTTTTTTTTTTACAGTATAGTTTTGTCTACGCCCTGCTGTTAACTGCGTATAGTATCTGTGGTAATCCCATGGGTGGTACAGCACCTGAACTGTGTGTGTGTGTGTTTGAAACAAGGATTAGACTGCTGTTCACATTCTTCTGTATGGCCTGTACACTGAATCATAATGGATTTCATACCACTGATATTTAAGGAGAGAAACTCTTAGCAGCTGTCAATCAAATGCAAGATTTCCCTCAGGGTGAAAAAATGAAATTGCAGTGTGCTATAAATAGCATGGGACATTGTGTTACGCATTAACCGCTCATTTTTGGTATCTAATCTGCTAATATGTTCTAAGTTCAGGAGGAACTTAATGTAAAGGGGCTTTCGCTGAGGTCAAGAGTACAAATATATCATGAGCATGATTACATCTTTTTCTGTTTTTCTGTTTAGTTACTCAACTCTCAGGTGATATTCTGGTCATATAGCTGTAGGCTGCCATTTTAAAGATTTGAATAACAAAACTTTTTGTGAATAGTAATCCCTAATACTGGCTTGTGCGTTTTTAGTTTAGGCTTGTTCCAGGAACTTTTTTATGTCTGCCCTGTCTCACTTTCATTAGAAGGAGGATAAAAAGTGCAGGCTGATCGTGATATATCCATACATTAGGATCTTTCTTTTTCTCTCAACCACAGGCAGGGAAAACAGCATTTTTTTTAAATTAGCAAATACAGATTCTATTTCAGACGAGGAAGTTGTCTTGTTTGTCGGACTGCTTGTGCTTGGATAAACAATTGTTGAGTAATTCCCCTGCGCCCAAACATATTTCCTGCTTTAAACATTCACAGTCGAAATGGCTTCAGTGGCTTTGTCTTCTGAACTTTATCGTGCTACCACATCATGGCATGTAAAGTACATGTTGTTTTACCTGTCTACCAGCTTTCTGAGGCTTGTATATGTTGAGCTACCCTTGTCTCTATATTTAATGTTAAAGTCAGCATTAAAGGCACAATATGTAAGATTTTTGGATTAAAATATCCAAAAACCAGTAGAACAGTGTTATATATTTTGTTGACTTGTGTACTTTATGCCAGATGTTTCCAAGAATGTTTAAATCCAGAGAAATAAGCAATTTTAAGCAGGACACAGACCGTGTCCGTGCGTCGCCTATCAATGACGTCATACCTGCCTTACCCTCGATTTCCAGTTTTATTTTGTAGAAACCATGGAAACACCAAAGATGCTTTTATATATTATGTGTTTTATTAGACAAGGGAACAACTGTTTGGATACATTTATAGACAGAAAACTAATTATTGTACAGTAATACAGCATTTCTCGGTCATACAATGTTTTAAAATTAATTGCATGCCATTTAGCAACACAAGCCATCCAGCATTTATTAATATGATATTCTAATATCGATCTAGCTTACTGCAGTGTGGATCAACTGTCTCATAGCAGCCGCAGAGCGAACGCACAGAGCAACGTTATAACATCATTTTCAACACACTCAAATGTATCTAATATGATAAACCCCACATACGCATGAGTGGAAGAAGCGGAAGCTGTAGCATAATAAAAGTTCTACTGCTGTCGCCGTGTGTTTCGCTCGTCTCTCATTAGCAATCGCTTCAGCGACCTCGTTCAGCTCCCACAGCACTCGGCCCTGCTCTGCTTCATGCTACAATAATCTGATCCATGAATATGATTTCTGCCCACGCCCCGTCCCGATTCTTTTCCACCGGCTGTGAGGTGAAGACCACAACTGCCAAGATTCCACGCTCAATCTCAGCGTCATCAAGCTACTCCTTTGTTTTTAATAGGCGACCTCTAGTGGCGAAAAACTACATAGTGTGCCTTTAAATAAAAATTTAAATCTATTTTCTAAATGCTGATGCATCCATGTATTTTTCTTTTTTTGACCTCAGAAGAATTAGCAAAATCTTCTTAGCTAAATTAGCTAAATACGATTTCTCAAGTCATTTAGTCCCCTTAAACCCTGCCCCTCCAAAATCGAGAAAGAAAAGTTATTTTGCTACTTCATTTCCACCACGACTTTAATATTTAAAACTTATTTGATTGTATAGAAATCATATAGGAAAGAAACATCTTAAGATCTCTTTAGCATCTCAGTTGATGCTCCTAGACAGAAATGAGAAGCTAATGGAAATGCTTAAGTCTCTTGCTTTTCTGATTTTTATCCTGAGTAAAAGTAATTTCACACAAATTTCAGAAGCGATCTCAACATTGTCTCAAAATGTGTTCAGATTGAAGGCCCGTTCATACCAAGGACAATAACTATAGTGATAACAATGAAGATATACAGTAGTTCTAAAAATCCACACTGCAACTATAACGATAAAGGCACAGGGAAACAATATTGTTGATATAATATCGTTTTTCCAGCTGATGAACATTGACAGCCAATCAGAATCCATCCTGCTTTAAAGAGCTCGAACATTTAAAGCAGCAGACAACAAAGCTGCAGCGCATGCTTAGAATAAACAGAACAATATCGTCCGTTGGTGTGGACACTAATATAGTTATCACTATAGTTAGTTATCTTTATAGTTATTGTTCTTGGTGTGAACGGACCTTAAGGCTATTATACAGTAGTTAACTAAAACTAAAACCAGAAAAAAAAAATTTTATTGCTAGAAATAAAATAAACGTTAACTGAATAAATAAATAAAAAAAAAAAAAACTTAAACTTAATTTATTTTTTTTACTTAAAAATAGTAAAAAAAATAAAATAAAATAATAGTAAAAAATAAATAAAGCTTATATAGACATTAAAAAAACAATAAACATGTACTAAAACTAAACTAAAATTAAAATGGAAAATATAAAAATAAAAACATTCTAAATATAAATCAAAACTATAATAGTTATCTCAATGACACAATGACGCGTTGCAAGTGTTTTTTGCTAGTTTCAGCCCGACGCAGTTATCATTTTCAAGTCTAGCACCACGTTTAAATAGCAAATGCACTCGCACCCATCTGTTCACCCATGGGCGTGCTGGTCTGAAAACGTCTCGGTTACTCACGTAACCTCGGTTCCCTGAGAATAACGGGAACGAGTATTGCGTCGCTAGACACTTATGGGAAAAATCATTTTCACGAAATATTGAAGTCTTATTTTTAAAACGCAGTGCAGCTGCACAGCCAACATTATGCAAGCTATAAGCTTGCTGGTTGGTTGGGCTGCAGGAACTGCATGAACCTATGGCGAGGCAGCATATGTGCGCAAACCAATCGGGGAGCATCCCGCCGCCCGCGAGCTTAGCCCGCCAAAATGGGCAGAGCTACTGGCTATAAAAGCAGCTAATTTTTGCCATAGAAATCAGGTTAATTTGACTGTGACACTTAATAGCACGTCTGTCTACGCAATACTCGTTCCCATTATTCTCAGGGAACCGAGGTTACGTGAGTAACCGAGACGTTCCCTTTCGAAAACGGTTCCTTGTATTGCGTCGCTAGACGCTTATGGGAACTCAGTTCAATCACGCCGTGCTATTAAAGCTGATGACCTAGCTCTGAACTCTTATCTGAGGAACAAAGCCTGAGGCTATAGAGTAGAACTTTGGCCAGAAATCCAACAGGGCCCGACGAGGGTCAGAGCCCACGGAAGGAGTATCTAGTGTTCTGGGTTCTTTAGAGGCCAACCTCACTAAACAGAAAGGACTCGTGCCTGCAGTGCAGGGACTTCCAAGTTGTAAAATCTCACAAATGTGGACGGCGAGGACCACCCGGCCGCCGCACAAATGTCATCGATTGATACACCACTGGACCAAGCCCATGAAGAGGCCATGCCTCTCGTGGAGTGAGCTCTGATGCCTATGGGGCATTGAAGGCCCATAGAGGTGTAGGCTAAAGAGATAGCATCTACTATCCAACGTGATAAACTTTGCTTCGTGACCGGAAGTCCTTTGGTGCAGCCACCGAAGCATATAAAGAGCTGTTCTAACTGCCTGAATTCGGCAGAACGCTCTACATAGACTCTGAGAGCCCTGACGGGGCAGAGTAGGTTTAATTCTCTGTCGTCCTCCGACAAGGGGAGAGCTGACAGTGAAATGACCTGAGCTCTGAATGGAGTTGAGAGCACCTTTGGTACATAATCATGTCTCGGTTTGAGGACGACTTTGGAGTCGTTAGGCCCAAACTCAAGGCAGGAAGCATTCACAGAGAGTGCTTGCAAGTCGCCCACTCGCTTGACCGATGCTAGGGCTAGCAGGAGTGCGGTCTTGAGCGAAAGTGGCTTTAATTCAGCCGACTGCAGCGGCTCGAATGGGGGACCCCTAAGGGCCTTGAGGACCGTGGATAGGTCCCATGTGGGTATAGAAGGGGGACAAGGCGGGTTCAGCCTCCTGGCCCCTTTGAGGAAGCGTACGACTAAGTCGTTTCTTCCTAGAGATTGGTCGGCCACAGGAGCATGGGAAGCTGCTATGGCCGCCACGTATACTTTGAGCATGGAGGGGGTACGACCCGCATATTTTTCTTGTAAAAATAATAGTACCAGTGGTACTTCACATGAATAGGGGTCTTGGTTCCGAGCTGAGCACCAACTGGTGAACACTGACCATTTAAGGGTGTAGAGGCGTCTAGTGGACGGAACTCTAGCCTCAGCAATAGTGTTTAGGACTCCTTCTGGAAGGTCCCTTGGTACCCGTTGAGGGGCCATACATGGAGGGCCCACAAGTCAGGACGGGGGTGCCAGATTGTCCTGTCCTGTGGTATCGGCCAAGGAGCTGCTTCGAGCAGCTTCATCAACTCGGGGAATATATTTGGGTCCGCCAAAGAGGGGCTATTAGGAGGACTGCACACTTGCTCTCCCTGATCCGTTCGATGGCCTGCGGGAGCATCGAGACCGGAGGGAATGCATAAAGGGGGAGGCTGGGCCATTCGTGGGCCAGCGCATCCCTGCTCTTTGAAAAGAATATTGGGCAATGAGAGTTGTCTTCTGAGGCGAAGCGGTCCACCTCTGCCCTCCTGAAAACACTCCAGATTAGCTGAAATGTTTGAGGGTGGAGAGACCATTCCCCGGGGGGAACGTTGTCTCGAGACAGCATGTCTGCTCCTTGGTTCAGTTTGCCCGGTACATGCGCTGCTCTCAACGAGCGCAGGTTGGCTTGTGCTCACAGAAGGAGGCGTTTGGCCATGATGTACATTGCCCGACCTGAGTCCACCCTGGCGGTTTATGTAGGACACCACTGCCATCTTGTCTGTCCGGTCTAAGACGTGATGTCCTGCCAGGTACGGGAGGAAGGTTTCTAGGGCTAAGGAGACTGCTCTCATCTCGAGGCAGTTGATATGAAGCCGTTTCTCCGGGCTTGACCAGAGGCCGGAAGTTGGCCTGCCCTCATACAGAGCTCCCCAACCTAGGTTGGAGGTGTCTGTTGAAATGACCTTCCTCCTCGAGACTAGACCCATGCTTACACCAGCCTGGTACCAGCTGGTGACTTTCCAAGGGGCCAGGGCTTTGATACAGCCGTGGTTTACCCTGATACAAAGGCGGCCAGATAGCCAAGCATGAGCCGGGACTCTGCGGTTTAGCCAACGCTGCAGAGGGCACATACGCAGTAGGCCTAACTGGAGTACTGTCGATGCTGAAGCCATAAGGCCCAGTGCCCTTTTAAAAGTTCTGAGAGGGAGGTAGGATCCTGCTCTGAACGACGCAGCTATGCGTTGGATGGTGAGAGCGCGTTCTGGCGCAAGCCAGGCTCTCATTTGGGTAGAGTCGAAGACTGTTCCCAGGAATGTAATTCGCTGGCTGGGGGACAGTACACTCTTGGATAAGTTGATCCTGAGCCCAAGGCATTCCAGATGGCGGAGGAGCCAGGATCTGTGAGTTAGTAACTCTGCCTCTAACTGGGCTAGAATGAGCCAGTCGTTGAGGTAGTTCAGAATGCGCATTCCCCGCTGTCTCAGGGGGGAGACACAAGAATTGTGTCTATTTAAATTTCTAGAGAAAGTTGATTGACACAAATTGACATTGTTACCCCATTTGAAAGAGGATATTCAACAAGAAAAATAGCAGCGTGAGACTTGAATTTATCCACTGAGAATTGAAAATAATATGAAAAGTGGGTGTTACAGACCAGAATGGAGCTAGTATATAATAATGCCTGAATGGCTATTTGGCCATTGATTAACATAATATCCCATGCAGCCAACGTGAAGGAACCAAGGAACATTGTTTCAAGTCAATATACGTTTGAAGAAAGCTAAACAAATACTTAATTTCTTTGGAATAACATGCACCAATGAACCATGAACAATAAGACCAGGAATATGTTTTAAGAAATAACTATGGTCAGTTATGATTTCATGTTCACTTAAGTTATGAAAGAGCAATACAAATTTCTCTGGATTGTTTACTGAGAAATGCAAGCATACTTTTTTTGACTGTCAGAGGTGTTACATCAAAATATGAGGAAATTGAGGAAATGTGCTCAGGTCAGTGAATTGTAGAGACCGGTTTAGGTTCTGTTTCGATGAGGAAAAAGAGGAACTTAGACACTTAACTTTTTTATATTCTTAAATATATATTTAGTATATTTAATTCTTCATCTGTTACCTGAAATCGAACAGTTCAGATATGAGCAGATCTCTCTTTGCAGATCTTTATATCATGTATTCAATTTCATACGGTATATACATGATATATCCATCATTTATTCACTGCACTCCTCATACCTGCCTCTGTCTCTCTACATCCGTCTGTTCTATTAATTTGCCCCCTCCCCCTTTCACTCTAGCAGAGTAGCGCTTCAAGACAGATGTTCGTTAGTTGACATCGACTGCAGACGCAGAGGGTGTGTATGTCTGCATGAGTGTGTGTGTGTGTGTGAGTGTACAGCTCAGCCTGTTTACCATGATGCTCGCTATTGGATAACTTGGAGTTTGACTGTTGTCTGATCAGCTGTATGGCCGTGCTGACTGATCGGAACAAAGACATGGTGGATTATTACTCTAAGATCCGGTCCAACCACCGGCCCAGAAGCGCAATGCCCCTCTCTCTGAACACGCAGGTATGTCCACAACCCCTTCAGACTGGGTTTCTGGGCACGGAAGTGCTGTTACTGACTCTTTGTGGTCATTTTGATATGAGTTGATATGTAAAAAGTTATACATTGGCATGACTGTTCAATATATTACACTTTGTGTGGTGTTTATACATGAGCATTGTGCATTAAAATGTCAGTAAGTAACGTGGCGCATTAGTTGGATTTTGCGTACAAGCGTGTTTCTGTTGTTCTCAGCTAGGATGTGGTCTCTTCCTGTTGAGACACTCCCTGGTGCAGATACAGCTAATGCACTTGTTAAACATCATCGGGTTCAAGTGTTTGTCACTGTAAAGTTGTCCAACTCTGTAAAACTCTATAAAACAGAACAGCTGCAAGGCACTAACCTTTAGTAACTCTGACCAGAAAAAGGAAGTTTTGTTTAATTGTTCAGCCTGCATCGTTCCAAGCTTCCATAAATGTTGTTTGTGATGAACTACATAATGTGTGTGCCAATGCCAGACAGTTCCTGCAATTATAGGCTTCTCCCTAAACATCCATTGCTTCTTTCTCTTTTGCACTCAGTTAGCCTACTTCTACAATGACTTATACAGGTTGTATGGCTGTCTCTGTTGGCCAGCGCATTCAGATCATCTAAATTTATCTCACAAAAGGATGGCATACATTTAAGGCTGGGGATTTCATCACTCCCTTTGCTTTAAGATGTTTTAAAGGGATAGTTCAGCCAGAAATAAAAATCATGTTATCATTTTCTTTCTTCCTTATCATTACAAAACTGCATGACTTCTGTGGAACACGAAAGGAAAAATGTTAAAGAATGTACTGGACGCTCTTTTAGCAAAAAGAAAAGTGAATGGGTGGATCCGGGGAGACGTGTCATAGAAGTTGTCCAAATGACTTGTGCACTATATTGCAAATATTCTGAGGTTGATAGCTTTATGTGAAATTGATGTTGCTACTGAATGTCACATGACAAGTTTGAATATGCAGAAGCCCAAATGAGATTTGACAGCTACAGCAGATTACGATTCAATGATTCAATCAATTCCTAGTGAACGAAATTGGGAGTTTATTGAATCAAAATCATTCTAATATGCTGATTTTGTGCTCAATTAATGGTTCTTATTATTATTATCCCTATTATCAATGTTGTGAACATTTTTTGCTTCTAATATTTTTGTGAAAACTGTGTTTTTTCAGGATTCTTTTATGAACAGAAAGTTATTTATTTATTAACTATGTCTTTACTGTCACTTTTGATCAATATAAAGCATCCTTGCTGAGTGAAAGTATTGATTTATTCCCTTTATTTTTTAAAATCTTTTTTTAATCTTACCCCAAACTTTGAATGGCAGTGTATCACGGTTTCCACAAGAAAAGCAAGTTTTCAACATTGATAATAATAAGAAATGTTTCATAAGCAGCAAATATTCATATTCATCATATTAGAATGATTTCTGAAAGATCATGTGACACTGAAGACTAGAGTAATGATGCTGAAAATTCAGCATCACAGGAATAAATTACATTTTAAAATATATAAAAATAGAAAACAGTTCTTTTAAATTGTAATAATATATTTCACAATATTACTTTTTTGTATTGTTTTTGATCAAATAAATGCAGCCTGGGTGAGCATAAGAGTCTTTTCAAAAACAAAAAATCTTAATTATTCTAAACTTTCTACCAGTAGTGTATGTCATAATAGAGAAGATGAGAATGTTATCGCAATTTGTGTTTAATGCCAACTTCATTAATAATGAAGACTAGGGGTGGGACAAAATATCGATAGGGCAATATATCGTTGCCCTTCTCTGTGCGATACAAGAACCGACTTATTAATAAAATAAGTCGCTCTAAATAGATTCTAATGCGATAGCGATACTTCATGGCTCCTCAAGGTGGCGCTCAACACATGAATGAGGGAAACGTGAACATAAGTTAACTAGCCTAAGAAAAAGAGTTTTTTAACAGGATGGCGGACAGCAGTGTGAGTAAAATAATAGATCCCCCAGCCACGTTTAAGTCCAAAGTCTGGAAAACCTGCACTTAACCTTTTCACAGGCATTTTGTTTTCATAGTTAAGACAGATATCGTGATGTATCATTATAGGATTGTCTAGCAATATATTGATTATCACAGAATTGCTGTATTGTGATATTATCGGTATCGTGAGCCATGTATCGTGTATCGTATTCCCTAATGAAGAGTTACATTTCAGTCTGTTCATCACACAAAGCTGTTGAAAACTTGAATATTCAATATATATTCAACGCTGTTGAATATAGTGCATAGACTACCATACAACTCATATTTAATTTTTGACCTTAAAGGGATAGTTCACCCAAAAATGAAAATTATTCCATGATTTACTCACTCTCAAGTCATCCTAGGAGTATATGACATTCTTCTTTCAGACGAATACAGTCGAAGTTATATTAAAAAATGTCCTGGCTCTTCCAAGCTTTATAATGGCAGTGAATGGATGTTTCTGTTTTGAAGTCCATAAAAGTGCATCTATCCATCATAAAAGTGCTCCACACGGCTCCGGGGGTTAATAAAGGCCTTCTGAAGCGAAGCGATGCGTTTATGCAAGAAAAATATCCATATTTAAAACTTTACAAACTGTAATCTCTAACTTCCACTAACTGTCGTACGCGCGTTCACGAGAGACTGGAGTTCCAGCGTATGACGTAGGACGCTCCGGTGAGAATATAGTTCTCGCGAGAACCAAGTTTTGTTTTGCTCTATCCTCTGCGCTTCCGCATTCATCACCGGAATTTACGCTACGCCTGTGTCCTCCGTCATACACTGAGATTACAGTTAGAGATTAATGTTTCTAAAGTTTTAAATATGGATATTTTTCTCACACAAACGCATTGCTTCGCTTCAGAAGGCCTTTATTAACCCTCCAGAGCCGTGTGGAGCATTTTTATGATGGATAGATACACTTTTATGGACTTCAAAACAGAAACATCCATTCACTGCCATTATAAAGCCTGGAAGAGCCAGGAAATTTTTTTAATATAACTCCGATTGTATTCGTCTGAAAGAAGAATGTCGTATACACCTAGGATTTGAGGGGGAGTAAATCATGGGCTTATTTTAATTTTTGGGTGAACTATCCCTTTAACAGCCCAGATCCCCATTCACTTTCATAACATGAAAAAGATTGACCAGTACTTCAACATTTCTCCTTTTTTTATTCCACAGAAAAAGAAAGTCAATTGTTTATGTTGGGTGGCTAAATAATCTTCTGACAGAAGTTTTACTTTTAGGTGAACTATCCTTATCTTTATCACTCGATTCTCATTGCCCCAAATAATCTGAAGTCAGTGTTGTTTGTGGTGGACGTATTTGTGTGGCTATTGTTTGTGATCATTATAATAATAAACCTGTTTCCTGTCAGTTGATGCATTTAGGCAGTTGTGGCTGATGCACACTTGGTCTGCGCCAAGGCTGGGTAAATATAGACCCAGGGTATGACTAGCTTTTATTTCCGTTATTGTGCTTCGATTTGTTACTCCTGCTCTTCTGTTTCTTTTTCTGTTTTTTTTTTCTCTTTATTTCTGTCTCTCTCTCACAGACATTTTTCAGGAGAGGTGTGTCCTCGTACAGGCCTCTCTCGAGGCTGAAGGTGAGCTCAGTACTGCATATAGTCATCTATTCCAGAGCCATCTTCACTCCACCTGCATGCACAGGGAACTTCATGTGTTCTTCTGTATCATGTACTGGATTGTGAAAAAATATTTTGCAATCTCTGTTGAGCATTGGTGGATGAATGTCATTTTCGAGTATTTTTCCACTACATACCTGATGATTTTTATTAATACTATTACTCATACTTACAATTATGCATTTAAACAAACCCCTAACCCTATTTAGTAAACTTCTGCATGTGTCTCTTCCAGCACCTCTTATGATACATATATGAATGACACCACAAATCATGCTGTTTGTTCAGGAGAGGTGTGCCATTTTCACTTTGCAGACAATAAAATGGGCTAAAATCTCAGACTTCTATAGACTTGATAGAGACTTGAGTCAGTATGCAACCACCTAGCAACCACATAATAATGTGTTAAAAACCATTCCTACACCTTAACAACCACATAGCAACAGCCTGACATTGTGTCAGTGACCTTTGATCACACTTATGAAAAAGAAGTGTGCTTAATTTATTGAATTTGCACTTGTAGTGTCCTTCAAATCTTAAAAGTGTTTTTTTAAAATACTGTACCTGCACATATCATAGCATTAGTCTCGCGTAGCCAGCCCTTCAGACTGACGGCAGAAGGTCTGGACTCTTTCGCAGCTTTCATTGGTCGAGGACCGCCCAAGAGGACGTTTGACTGATATGTAATGCAACCAATCACAGTTCGTTTTGTTCCGCGTCATGTTTAGGGCCGTGAAAATGTAAAGTCGATGTCCCTGCAATAACAGACCGGCGTGTATCTAATTATTATTTATTTAAGAACGTTGTGCAAGTTTACTGCAACAATGGAGCCACAAACCTCACATACTTTTAATTTGAAAAAAAAAACGAGTTTGTTTCCAGGCAGACCGCTAAAGAACGTGACACACACGTCTCGCGGACATCCTGTAGAATTCAACCAATCAGATGACGACTTCGAAACCCCTGAAGTGTTTCCAGATAATTGTGTCATATGCATATGCACACTTAAGTGGATTTAAAGATAGTACACTTTCATGACTATGTTTCTGAACACCCTTTAAGGGGCTGTATGTAGAATTCAGAAACCCTTGTTATTAGTGACACCGGTGGCCAATAAGTGAACTGGAGTCAGCAACTTATTGCTCTTGCTTGCACATGTAACGTACAAGAGCGTGATTGAATGTCTCGATACTCACAGCGAGGCTCTTTTCATCTTCTTCACTTAGAAGTAAAAAAGTTGGAAATACATTTGCAGCGATATACTGTTAACGAACATCCAGACGCGTCTAGGGCTGGGCGGTATATCGAGTTTGTACAATATATTGATATATTTTTTAGAGACGATATGGAATGAGGCAATACCGTTTATATCGATATACAGTAGATTGATACGAACGCATCTGAAAAATAGCGGAGGACGCAGAGTGAGCTGATGCAGGGAAAGTGCATGATACAATTTGTCCTAAACATGACACATGCTTTATATTAAGGGCTTCAAAATAACTGGTAAGGTATAGTTAACATGTATAGTTTAAAGGAGCTTGCCCTGTCAGATGCTCTGAGAGATAGACTTGTGCTGACTGACAGATAAATACTTGCGGTGTTTAATGCGTTTGAAATGTGGTGCTTTCCTCAGTGCATAACTTACATTTCACAGGTATATTCTCCATCTCTAAATGTTAGAAATTCATGCAGATATGTCAATTTTGCTGTCAGGAGAGGACAATCCTTCTGCAAGTGAATCTCCGCTAAAATTCAGGCTTCCGTGAATGAGCGCCGCCACGTGCATTCGCGCCAAACAGACGGAGCGCAATAGGAACGCAATAATTCTGACTAAAGTATATATATTTCTAAAATATTTGTTGTTGGACAATAAATGTGCCATATGTGGAATTTTAAACCTACAAGTAAGTATGTTTTTATGAAAGTGACCATTATAATGGGGTAATCAAATATAGGCTATATGCTTTTGTTTTTATTTTCATTTTTAGTTTAGTGAATTTAAAAACAAAATTATTAATTTTGTTTTTAGATTGTAAACCCCCTTTTTGCACATAATATATTGCATAGCCTACATTACATTCACTGTATTTGTTTATAGCCTTCAATATCAACATTGTTTTTAGGACATCACTGGGCAGGATGTGAAATAAAATTATTATTAAAGATTTTTTATACAGATTTTTTTTTATCCAAATAGAAAAACGTAGAAAATACCGGGATATATACCGTGTATCGCCATTCAACCAAAAAATACCGAGATATGATTTTTTTGGCCATATCGCCCACACTGCTGAAAGCGACGTTTAGATGAATATGTAAAAATGTGCTGCACACCGTTCCTCAATAACAAAATATGCAACAAAAATGACAATGGTGAGAAAACAGCAGTTAATCATAGCGATGTGGAAATGTTTGCGCCAGCTCTGCGATTCACCGTCATGTCATCATGTCGACAGATGAAGTAATTAAAATTACACTGTTATGATAGTTTGATTATAAAGTATATTTGAGACTATAGACTACAGATCTGGCTATGTGAGACTATAGTTTGAATTAATCCCTTTTCTTTGCATGACACATTGACCTTACAGAACAGAATAGCTCTTCTGATTTTCCTGGCAAAAACTTCCCGAGTCATAAAAATCAGTCTACAGGCTTTCATAGACAACCTAGGAAGTTGGAGAAGGTCTCGTGTTTAAGTTTTGTTTCAAGCTGTTCACACATTAGCAATAAAAATGGATTAATAGCCTACATGAAAATTCTTACCCCTTTAAGTAGACTTTTAAAAACATGCACTTTGTAATAGTGTCAAAGACACTACTTTAAAGTACATTTTAAATCATGTTTTAATAGTCTTTTGTCGTGCTTGAAAGAAGTACACTTCTTTTGATGTGTTGACTAACTATACTTGATTATAATTTTAACTGTAGTGTGTTATTTGATATTACATTTAAAGTTAATAATATTTTAAATGTACTAAACTTCATCACAAATGTGCAATTACAAATATATTTAAATGTATGAAATACACGTTTCAATAGAAATGACATTAAAGTGTATTTTAGTGAGCCAAACGCTTGTCAGTACATTCGGCAGTACACCATATTTCAAAGACAATAGAAATGAATGATAAAAATACATATAAAGATGTACTTAAGAAAAATTGTATAGCTAATTGCATTTAATATAAATTTAACTGTACTACATTTTCATTTAACTGCAATTAACATTTAATATAGTGTCTGAAAACATTACATTCAGTACTCATTTAAGGGTATTATATCTGTATAAGTACTCATTTTAAAAGTATGCTAAAGTGTTCTTCTTTTTCACAAGGGCAGGTAAACAGGCTTCTTCAGAAAAACTCATATACTTCAGCCCTCAATAACCAACCGTTGGTCTAAAACCACCTCAGTGTCCATCACAGCCGCAGCACTGCATATCACAAACACTGACAATCAAAAACTAGATTAAAAGGCCCCTGTCATTGATACACAGAACATCTCTGGGATTAAACATGCTCCATTCTTTAATCAGGACCATGTGAGGTTTATCTGGTGGGGCTTTGGCCATCTAAATAGAACAAACAATAAAGATGAAAAGTCTGCTTGCGGTTTTCTTCTTTACAGCTGTCAACCCTTGTTCTGTTTCCTGAGATCAGTGTGCACAGGAAGTGCTCTCTTTCTGTAACTGGCACATAAGGCATTAGTTGAAATCACTTTATTATTTTGAACAGTGCAGTCGACAGTGGCGTGGGTGTTGAAAGTTACTCAGGTTAGGGAGCATTTTGTTTAGATTTTCTTTCTGGTGATGTGGAGAGTCCCTTCGAGCTGAGCTTCACGTTGGTGCATGGTACATTTTGCATAAGGGAGGATTGTGGGAGGAGGGTGTGAAAGCAGACGCTCCATCCAGTGTTTGTTCTGGTTTTTGTATAAACGTTTGTGACATCACACAATCACCTGTTTACATAAGGTCAGTATCACTGTAAAAGGTCAAGTGAATCAAGTTACACATGCATGTCTTTAGCCAAATGCACACTATTTATATCACATTTCATGATCGTATCATATAATATCATATCTTCAGTAGCTTCTGGGTAGTTGACGTTTAATTTTACTATGCTTTGCAAAAAAATGTTTTGTCTTCTGTACATTCATCGTTTGGTTACATTATTTGTAAATAAAATTAAATGATCTATTCTAGATTATATTCTAATATTTCTCACTTTATACACTAGGCTTAAACAATATTTTTGCTGTCAACCTATCAAAAATTAAATATTTTCCATATAATATTTTAATCATTTGTTTTGGTTTTTGTACAATGACAATATAAAAACAATTATAGCAAAAACTATACTATTATAGTTTTTTGCTCATATTTTGAATTTGATTTTTTGTAATACGTTTTAGTAATTTTTAGTAATGTTATTGTGTAATTTTCTTAGTTTTTTAAAAAAAAAAATTATAGTTTTTATTATATATATATATATATGTTACATTTTATTTTATTTCAAGTAATGAAAATGTTAGTTAACAATAATAACCCTGATTTAATTATTATGTAAACAACATTTATATATTTAATTCTTTAAACATCATGTTGTCTGTAATTTAAATATGTATAGTTTTTATTAAGTTTTAGTTTATTTGGTTTATATAAACAGTATATATATATATATATATATATATATACATACATACATACATACATACATATATGTGTTAGTTACATTTTATTTTAAGTAATGGAAATGTTTTTATGGTTTTAGTTAACAATAATAACCCTGATTTAATTATTATTTAAACAACAATATATATATACATGTTGTCTTTAATATTCCATATAATATTTTTTACATTGCATAAATAGGTCTTTATACATGAAAATATAGCTTAGGATGGGGTTCCTTGCAAAGAGATCATCATATTTGAGGGTCTTTGATATCAAGTCTACAAGCATATGCATTTTAAGCTAAAATCTTGATCTTTAAAACGTTTGTCAACTGCCATTCTAGTCTCTTCATTCTAGCTTTATTTTAATATCAGCAATGCTCCTCATTTTTGTCCATCAGGTAGAGGATGACAGCAATCTCACAGCGGTGTACGTAAACATCCCCCGTGTGCGTCGGACTACCATTGACTCCTCCAGTCCCATTGCTTCTCCATTACAGAACTATCTGGACCCTCCCGATACACTCCTTTTGGACTCTGCAGGATGGGAGGTCCATACTGACGACCAGAGCGGACAAGAGTACTACTACCATCCCTCCACGGGCCGGAGCACCTGGGATTATCCACTCAGCTGCTCCATGGATTCATCAGTGGCGACGGAAGAGGCCCGTTCCCCTCCCTCATTCCCCCACTCTCCCACCTGCTCGCCCATAGGCCCTTCTCCTCAGAGATGGAGCTCGGACTGGGAGAAGGTGCTGGATGAGAATACTGGCAGGCATTACTTCTTTAACTCTGTGTCAGGTCAGAGCTCATGGGATCCCCCGGAGGACATCAGCTCTCCAGGAAACGTAAAATTTCTGGAAGATTTCCCGGTATGGAGGTTTTTCTGCTGATTCAAACGAATGATACTTTGATATGTACTATGGTACTAAAGGATTACCTTATTCATATATTATGGTATTCATGTGCATATAGCTAATTTTCTTTATTTTTTATGAGTTATCACACGGGTTCTCAACCATTTTGACTCCAAGCCTGCCATTGCCCACAACAACATTTGAAGGCCTATGACTTTTTCAGTTGTTATTAAATTTTCTTCCCCATAAAATATTTTATAGCTTGGCATTACTAAAAAAAACTTATATCCATTAAAAAATGTCCATGAAGTTTACGATTTTATTACCTAAGGTATATCTAATATAATATGTTTATATATTAGGTCACTGTAAAAGGTCATCTGAATATAGTTACTAGGAATGTCCCAAGCCGATCTCAAGGATCGGTATCAGGGCCGATTAAGCATTTTTTAACTGATCAGTATCGCCTATCCTAAGCCCGATCCTTTGTTTTACATCAGCAGGTGTCGTGCAGTAGGTGGCGGTATGCACCTTCAAGTGGGTTTTCCAACCGGCATTAAAAATAAAAGAAGCAGCTCAAATGTGACTGCGTGACACACAAGAACCAATGAGGTCTGTTCTTGTGTGACACGCACATTCAAGTTTCCGTGTTTAGCATATTTGATGCGTACTTTAGTAACGAATCAATTAAAAGTAATTTATTTACTGTTTACTGACAGACTGGCATTCTGACTCGCTTCATGCTGTCTAACCTTATCTCCACATTTTTTTATAATTTTTCTTGCTATATTGTTTAAGGTTGATGTCTAACTTTAAAAAAATGAATGAGGGGGAGGGTAGTGAATGACATCCTGGGTCGATAAAGACCCGAGGTATTCATTTAAGGGCTAATCCTTATCCAGTAAATCATAAATAACAGAAAATATCATAGGGCCTTTCAGGGCTCCAGACTAACATTTGAGAATAGTGGCACCGGTGCCACCAAATTCTACAGATGGTGGCACCAGCACCTGATTTGGTAGTGCTGAGGTGGGAGGGGGGATTGTTAATCCTAAAGGCAATTTAATCATAAAATTACTATTGTTTTGCATTAATAAGTGCAGTTACTAATAATTTTACATGTTTATTTCTTGGAAAAATGCACATTTGACATGAAGCACTGAGTTGAGATGCAGATAAAATTAACAACAACCTAATTTTTATAGGGATTTTTTTTTTATATTCTACACTTAAATCTAAGTATTCTACTAATATTCTACTCATAATAATATTCCACTCATAAATGTACCTTTGTTCTTCTGTAGTATCATACTGAATTGACCGACATCTTGATCGGTGATTATAAAATGTGCACTCTTTACTTGCTTTCTGTGTAATTCTTCGCAGTTTAAAGTTTTAGTTTTTCATGAGAATCTTGACTTTTCCTATTTAATACTTCAGTACAAAAAGTATCAAACTTTGACAGAAAATGGATTTCTTGATGATTTGATATTTTATAATAGGTGTTTCATAATCTAAATATAAATGTAAAAGCAAAACGTGTGGAAAAAAAAGCTATATTAGGGAGTAGAAATGGCTAATAAGCCAATAAGTGCTCCTCTGCCGCCATCTACTGGTTATAGTGGTAATTTTATATCTTTTTTATTTTTAAATAAAATCTTGAAACTTTTAGTTTTACAAATGGGGACAATATTTGATAGATGAACAAATAATGTTTTTGGTCATCACATTAAAAATAACATTTAAACTTAATATTTAGAGCTTTGAAGTGCTGGAAAAAGTGTAAAGCACTGGAAAGTCCTTGAATTTCACTCTCAAAAGGTTGTATGAAATTAATAATGTAAAAACATTTGACTATTTCTGCCACAATACCATGGTTACAGTAAGCGTTACTACATTAAATCGGTGATTGTTCGCTCATGGCACAGTGTTTCTCCTGGTTTCCACGTAAGCGCTATTTGATCTGATATCTATGGTTTATAACAGAGAATTCTGCAGCAAATTTGAATGCTTCTCACTAGATCCCGCAGTGATGTTATTAATTCTGCGACAAATTCAAATGCTTTCTCACTGGATCTCCCAGCCCTTTGTGGTAACGGTGTCGTGTGATCGAGATCGGCCCGCGAGTACCTGTTATTGCTCCGAGCTGATAAACTGTCCGCTCTGCCCAGCTCAAACGAGTAGTGCGGTTTCGTTTCACTTTTGTTTTGTTTGCCATTTGATATTTTTCATATGCAACAGGGCGACCTCTAACAAAATTTAGTCGCACTGGCAGGAAATCTTTGAATCTTTGAATATTGTTGTGGAGAAAGTATATGTTGTGGAGCCTAAAGTATATATTGACCAGAGTTGCATTAAAAAAAATTGTCAAATTAAAACTAAAGTTTGTCATTTCTGCGCCAAGCGGAACTGCAAAAATAATGCAATGAATCAATTCTAATAATAATCAGTCAAACACTACCCTTTCCTGCCAAAATAATTGGTTCATTTCTACCAGTAGTTACTTACAGTTTGATTAATATTTATATTGCCTTCTTTGCTTCCCAAAATGTAGCCTCCGCTTCCTGAGGAAGACTACCCAGCATCACCAGAACTGGAGGAGGAAAGGTCTCCTATCTCTTTGCCAGCAGAGTATTCTCTGATTCATCTGAAGAAGGTCTCTATCCCTAGGGTAAGTCTGGATCAAAGTACCCCACCAGGATGGACTCTCAACGTCGACCCTGACGGAACTTGGGTCTTCACGAGCGACTACACGCAGGAACAGGTACAGGACTCTTGACACTGACCTTGGCGTGTCCTTGTTTTGGGCTGGCTTACTTATATTCTTTGGGCTGATTAGCTTGCTATTATTAGTGAGGTCTATGATAGTATGGCTGTAGGCTAGTTTTGTAATTTAGTGAACTAATGAAGTGTCTTGTTGACAGTGGATTAAGTCGCTAGACGATCGAGGGCGGACATACTACTACCTAAGAGACGGCAGCAAGTCCCAGTGGAACTTACCTGAGGTGGGATACAGTGGGGAACTTTTGGATGGCTCTCCTAAAGGCCTGTTTACACCAAGAATAATAACTATATTCGCATCCAAGCCAGCTGACTATAACTTCGCGCTTGCAGTTATGTCGTCTGCTACTTTAAATTCAGGTGGTTTGGCTATTGTCATAGAATTAGAACAATTTTTAAAACTTTATAGTTATAGTTATTTTTTGGTCTCCCACAACAATATGATATTTTCTGTTGTTCATGATTTACTGGATAAAGATTAACCCTTAAATGCATACCTTTATCGACCCAGGATGTCATTCACTACCCTCCCACTCATTCAAGTTAGACATCAGCCTTACAAGCGGTAGTTTTGAGAATATGGTTGACGTTGCAAATATGAACCAGATACTGAATGTACTGAGGAAATGAGCTCTGACAATGACAGTGATGATAGTAAAAAGCATCTGCTCAAATTGAACCCTTCCAAATTCCAAAAGGTAATGAAATATGCTTTATTTTATTCTTTTGTAATTGTTATTGAAATATCAGGAGAGTTTTATACTACTGCAGCAGTTCGAGATCCATCCGTGTTAGATATAGATCTTGGTCGCTAAAGACCCGAATATTTAATAATGATTGGTGAAACATTCATGCATTTAAGGGTTACGAATAAGGATTTTTATTTTTAAAAAGGACAAAATTTCTATCAGTAAAATATTTTAGAGCATGGCATAACTATAAATGTGTTTATTCATAAAGTGTATAAAAATGCCTCTGACTTTTAAAATTAGGCTTTCTCTAGCTAAGCTTTCCACGACCATGGGAATCCTGGTTCTTCTTCTGCAAAAATAAATAAATAAATAACCACTTTTTAAGGTGGTGAATTAAACTACAGTAAGACGTATTGTTTTTAGTTGTTTTGTCTTATTTTAAATCATTTTAAGTTATCTTAAGGCCCCTTTGGAAGATTGATGAAAATCACTGTCCTAAAGTGATAGTTCACCTAAAAATGAAGTGATACTATGACTTACTTTCATGTCATTATGACTCTGAATTATTTTCTGTATACAGTGAAAACACAAAATGATACATTCGGCAGAATGTCCTTGCTGCTATTTTCCTTAAAGGATTAGTTCACTTTAAAATGAAAATTATCCCATGATTTACTCACCCTCAAGCCATCCTAGGTGTATATGACATTCTTCTTTCTGTTGAACACAATCAGAGTTATATTAATAAATATCCTGGCTCTTTCAAGCTTTATAATGGCAGTGAACGGGGCCCACAAGTTTGTAGCTCAAAAAAGTTTCTGGCGGAAGCTAGATATTTTACTTTATAAAGTTTTAAATATGGATATTTTTCTTACAAAAACCCATCGATTCACTTCAGAAGGCCTATATTAACCCCCCGGAGCCGTGTGGAGTACATTTATGATGGATGGATGCACTTTTTTGAGCTTCAAACTCGTGGGCCCCATTCACTGCCATTATAAAGCGTGGAAGCGTCAGGATATTTATTAATATAACTCTGATTGTATTCGTCTGAAAGAAGAAAGTCATATACTCCTAGGATGGCTTGAGGGTGAGTAAATCATGGGATAATTTTCATTTTAAAATGAACTAATCCTTTAAATCAAAAGTGGCTGGTGATTAATACACTGAAAAAAAAATGGTGTAGGATTTACTTTGAAACAGTAAATTTCACAAATATATGCAAAGAAATAACACATTGAAGCAGATTTTGAAGTAGAATTTTTCTTGTAAAACGTACTCCAATAATCTTTGTTTTTTTTATAGTGTACTAACAAGTTAAAATAAGTACAAAAACTTATCATAAAAGCATCATTTCTGAATCAAATTCTCTCTCACACTTTTAGTACTCTGGAAATCCAGGACAGTATGGAGTGGGAAATGGAGCCTCAGGAGAGCAGGACTCAATGGGATCGATGCAAAGCTGGAGACACAGTGCAGGATATCAGGAAGATGTATGTACTCGCAGAGGTTTCCATCCAAAGTTGCACATTTAACTAATGCGCAAATGCGTATACAACTTTTGTGAATAAAGCACAGTTTCCATTCCATATGTTCAAGAGAACAGAATCATACGTTTCTGGGAAGTTGGCCCAAAATATCTGTAATAAAAATGTACTATCATACTTTATCCAGCAGCTCACCCACACTCATAAACAAACACTTCCACTGAGTGATGCCCTGACGCATGTGACGCACACCTGATCCTTCATGTGTGTCCTTAGTGACCGCGTTTCCTAAATAGGCTCTAGAATGCACCTGAGACTCAGTTTGTTATAGAGTTGCTCTATTTAAACTTACCCAGTCTTTCCTATCATTCCAATATGCAAACATATACTCACTATTTATTCAGTTTTCACTGAACTGATCCATGGAGATGAATTCAGTTACTAAAACACTAGCATACTGGAGTATATTACTAGTGGTGTTTACTAAGGTATGCAATGGAAAAATACTGAAAATTGTATATTTGTCAACCTTTTTGAGTTTTGAGGGCATTCTTGTAAATGCATAGTAAGATTTCCAATGTGATTTTGTCTTAACAGAAAAATCATTCACCATATCCTCAGAATACATCAGACAGTGACGCCTCCAGCTCTCCTGAGATGCCACATAATGTAAGACTCCAGTTCAGACATTTATACTTGAGAAAACGTGGGCAAAATCCAGTTGATCTAAATTTTACATTAAACTACATGAATAAAGTCTTCAAACATCATTCATGTGATTATTATATGCTCATTGTGTGCTTACTGGTATGAATCTTAGCTAAAATCATGTGACTTGGTAGGTAGACATGCTGTGCCATGAGAAAAGGAAACTTATTTAAATGTTTTTCCTTGGTAACTTTATGGGAATGCCAGTATAAAAGTGTTGCATAAATTACACAGGACATTCTTATTATACAGTTCCACAATACATGCTGAGTGAAAGTAGGTTAGGACTTGTGGAGCGATGTCTGATCAAAAGTGTTAGATTATGACTAGAAGAGTGACCTAGTGCAATATTATTTTGCCACACTGTCCTCTGGTGGTCTCTAGTGAAACTTAGAGCCTGATTGCTGCCTTCCACTCAAACAAACAAATACTAAATGTGTCATGGTACTACCATGAGATTTAGATGCAATATCATGGCAGTACCTTGAGTTTTTGGACATTTACCATGGTAGTACCATAATATATATTTTTAAATATCTTAGAGGACCATTGATTTCCATTGATACATCATTGTACCGTGGTACTGCCACAGTAAGGCTTTTATCATTCATACATGTAGGAATGTAATATTAGATTGTTTGTTTTATACAACAGTTTTGATGCTAAATTCTGATTGGATGAGCCGAATGTAAAACGCAGATGAACAAACACTTGTGACTGCACATTCTAAATTAATTCCCTAAAGTTATTAGTTTGCTTGGCAACAATAAACAGCCTACATGCAAGTACTATATTACTTAGTGGATTATTTTCTAATTATTATATTATTTTGATTATATACAAAATATCCAACTTTATCCACACGCATACAGTATATTCACATAAAACGATATAGGTAGTATGAGGCAAATCTCAACTGCTTGATTGCTTGTATCATAGCAAAATGTAAACTATATTATTATCACCCAGCTCAAATCTGCTAAATGCGACTATAAGGCTAGAACATATTAAGCTATTATACATATTATTATAATGATTTTTTGTAAAGCTGCTTTGAAAAAATATATGTTGTGAAAAGTGCAATACAAATTAAATTTACTTGACTAAACACTGTTTACTTGATATTGATGTTTCCCCCATTTTATAAATGCAATAGGACATTCAAGTTACAGTGATTTTACCATGGTTAAAGGTATAGTTCACCCAAAAATGAAAATTAGCCCATGATTTACTCACCCTCAAGCCATCCTAGGTGTATATGACATTCTTCTTTCAGACGAATACAATCAGAGATATTTAAAAGAAAATGTCCTGGCTCTTCCAAGCTTTATAAAGGCAGTGAATGGCAGTGGTGTAAAGTATTTGAGTAAATGTAATTAGTTACTGTACTTAAGTATCTTTTTGGCTACTTTGTAGTTGTACTGAGTATAAAATATATTAGCAACTATATTTTTGAACAAGTAAATATACTTTTTACTCCAATACATTTGCAGACATCCCAAGTCTCCCGGAAGTTCCGGGAGTCTCCCGCATATTGATAGCGGCTCCCTGATGCTCGCAAATTAGTTAAAATCTCCCGGAATCTAGAGCGAGCGAGCAAGAGCGCGCATGCGAGACAGAGACTGTGCTCCAAACCGTGTAGCGCGCGCACGGCAGAGAGGGAGGGGGAGCGAGAGACCTTGCGTGTGTGTGCTAGTGTGCGTGTGTGCCTCATGAACCGCATGTAAGACAGAGAGCATCCTGATTGGCCTGTTTCGGTAAGTCAACCAATCAATTGTCGGTGTGGGCGGGCTTTTATCTCTTCTCCCGAACCGAATTTATCAGTTCAGTGTATCTAGAAACAGGAACAAGTAAAGTCATGTTCTGTGGTGAAATGTCATATCCTTGTCCTCCTGTCTTTTATTTGGGGGGTTCATTTTTATTTTTGGTTGAACTGTCCCTTTAAAGGAATTTTAGCTCATACTATGCTTGATGTTGTGCCAAAGAACACTTCTTACCTGTGTGGATAACATTAGGCTGCTTGTGACTTGTTATTTTATTAAATAAACAGTGTCATATTCTGAATGTTCTCCTAAATTTAAAACCATTGCTATAAAAAAAGAGCTAAAGTAGCTAAACAAAGATCTACCTTTTCTGTTCTGCATTTTGAGGTGAACCTCAAAGGTTAAAATTTACTTCACTTTCATGTTTTTAGATATTATTTAGCACTATTATCCTGATATTATCCAGAAAGGCTGTATTAACTCATTAATATTTTTTTCAGGTTTCAAACTTGGAAAAGGCTGGAATCCTGAACAAAACAAAGGTGTCTGAAAACGGGAAGAAAATTAGGTAAAGATTTCCAACATGAACTTAAATCAGTGGTGGTACTGCTTTGATAACTGTATTGGTGAAAAATAACAATTGTATGTAAAAGTCTAACATTTTATCAATCCTCCCACAGGAAGAACTGGGGTCATTCCTGGACGGTTCTCCATGGAGGAATACTGACATTCCATAAGGACCCAAAGTCCACACCCACCGGAGCATCGGTGAGAATCTAAATCCACAAATGTGGAATGTACATTATCAAGTATTTCATTTTTGTTTTGTAATGCTGAATGTGTTTGTATTATGTAGAGCAAGACAAATCATATAGTCCCAGAATTCAAAGTGGATCTGAGAGGGGCAACAATTGGCTGGGCAACCAAGGACAAATCAAGCAAGAAAAATGTTTTGGAGGTATGGCTGTTTCAACACTACCCAAGATTGTGCTGGATGATCATATACTAGTCAACTACCATACTGGTGTGTCTTCTTGATGCATTCCTTGTGTATTTGTTCATTCAGCTTAAGAGTCGGAATAGCGGAGAGTACTTGATCCAGTACGACACTGAAAGCATCATCAGTGACTGGTATAAAGTCATCGTAGATACCATAAGCCAGCTGGTGAGCCTTGCATCGTTATCAATAACAAACATTCGGTTATGTTTTTCTCAATGAAATCTGCATAATCGTATCTGCCTTTTTCCTGGGCCGTCAGGATTTGGATCAGCACCACTCTGAAGATGAGGATGAATTCTATGAGAAGTGCTCAAGCTTAGACAGAGAAGAAAAACCCTTTGACAAAAGAACTATGAGCAATGGTAGTGTGTCAAATGATTCTTAACCCTCTGATTTTCCTCTTTTAGGGGTCACATTTGTGACCCTTAGCAGTCAAAATAGACCGTAGCCAATAAGCATAATATTTTTTTTAATTAAATGAATGTACTATATTTTGGTTAAATAAATAATAATATTTTAATAATTTAATAATACTAGACAATATTCACTAAATTATGCAGCATTTATTTCTATATAAAAAAAATACAAATATTAGAAAACAACATTTTGATATTATTTTTCAATTAATACAGTGTTTAAGTTATAAATAGAGTAATACATGGAAGGAAGATTGGTGCCATCTGGTGGGAGAAATAATGAAAATCATATTTTTTATTAAATTTTTTATTTAATCATATTCATAAAATATATATTTTTTCTGTATTTTTGATCAAATAAATTGATGAGCATAAGAGACTTCTTTCAAAAACATTAAAAATAGTAATGTTTCCAAACTTTTGACTGACACTGTGTGTGTGTATGTATGTATATATATATATAGTAGGGCTGTCAAATGATTAATCACATCCAAAATAAAAGTGTGTGTTTACATAATGTATGTGTGTGTACTGTGTAATAAATATTTAAGAAATTTTAAGTACACTGATGTATATACTGTATATATATATATATTTATTTATATCAATATATTATATATAAATATAAAAAAAAATTCTTAAATATATACACAAACTTTTATTTTGGATGTGATTAATCATTTGACTGCACTGAAATATATATATATGACTTGTATATGTATATATGTGTGTGTATATATATATATGACTTGCATATGTATATATGTATATGTATAGCAAGTGCCACAAAAGTCACCAAGTTTCGAATCATTATGATGAAGCAAAAAATTTTTTTTAATAATAATAACAATTTTCTAAAATTACCAAAGAACACCAGACTTGGGACAGTTCATCCCAAAATAGAAAATACTGTCATCATGTACTCACCCTCATTTCATTCCAAACCTGAGTGACTTTCTTTCTTCTGTTGAACACTATTAAATTATTTTGTCTAACATTAAATGTTGTTTGGACCCCAATGATATAAGGGTGAGTAAATGATGTCAGTAAATGTTCATCCATAAATAAAGAACTAAAGATACAAAAAAACATTTTGTACAGAGAATGGTAATGAGTGTAAATATGTACTGCCCTCTTCCTGTTCATTAGCATCTCGACTGCCTTCATCCAGTTCGACATCTGATGCAGATCAGAAGAAAGTTCGCACCAAACTAAAGAAGTTTCTTCTCAAGCGGCCCACCCTGCAGTCAGTCAAAGACAAGGGCTATATCAGAGGTCAGACCATTACTCTACCTCATCCATTTCCTATTACTTTTACAGAAGCTCAAGATTTCGTTGAGGAATGATTCTAATGTCACTCTTTTCATTTTAGAAAATGTATTCGGATGCTACTTGCACAATCTCTGCAACCAAGAGAGGACGAGAGTGCCCAGCTTTGTGGAGAAATGCATCCGGGCGGTAGAGAAAAGAGGTGTGTTACCTTTACCCCACCGCCAAAACGGCATTACTAATGCAAATAATTTATGTCATTAATATCAAGCCAGTATTAAAAATATATTGTATTAAAAATTATTTAAAGGAATTAAATAATGAAAGGGGTCATATGATACTATTTTAAAAGTTCATTGTTTTGCTTATTGGGTGTAATAGAATAGGTTAACATGCTTTAGTGTTCAAAACAAACACATTATTTTTCACATACTGAACATTATTGCAGCTCCTCTTTCAGTCTGTCTAAAACACGCTGATGTCTACAAAGCCCCTCCTTCCGAAATGCCCAGAGTGCTCTGACTGGACAGTTGACCCAGTGCGTTGTGATTGGCCAAACACCTCAAGCGTGTTGGAAATGTAACGCCCCTTACCACCATCACAAGCTTCAGCTTACAAGGCTTTAAGCCAAGTGTGCTGCACAAGTCCTGAAAAGTGAAGCCAAAGCATTTTGATTGCCCCCAGGTGGCTTGCCGCAGTATAGGTCTTAAACCCCGCCCTCTCCATGTAATCGAATGGGACTTGAACCAAATTAAACAATCAAGTTTCACTTCATATAATTTCTTTGCAATGATGGTTTCTGTCATTTTAGGTAGTTCTCATAACACAGATGTATGTTCAAGTGTTATTTTTCCCAATAGGTTTGGTTTTAGTTAGTTTTTTGATGCTATAAAAACGGGGTGTAACATCATGATTGACAGCTGTGCTTGCGATTGAGTCTGCAGGAGAGGGAGTGTGGGGGGGACCTTGATGCCGCTGCTCCACCTCAGGATCTCTTCTGCGCAGACTCAAGGTGATGATACAAGGGGCAACTTTTTGAGCAATGTTGCTGGGCAATATTGCCGTCAGCGGGCAACCAGGTGAGACACAGGCCCATGACCGATAGAAATTTGTAGCCCATTCTCAATGGGAAAGTGCCCAAGCAACATCGCTCGGCAACATTGCTCAAAAAGTTGCCCCGTGTATCATCACCTTCAGTCTCTGAATGATGTAATTGACAACGACTGTTACTGGGATATTTTGGCTTTTTTTTTTTTTACAGTGGAAGGAAGCGGAGATGCGCTATCCATCTTTTTTTTACAGTCTATACTTTAAGCAGTTGTAAACACACAGTTAATAATTTAAATGGATTTAAGGGAATAAAGAACAAGAAAGAATAGTAAAAAAAAAATTGTAAAGTAATCAATTTGAACTATTTGCAAATAATATTATTTTAAAATATGTACACATTCACTCTTATTCATATGCCTAATATGTTGAAAATGGTCAGTCGTTTCACATTTCACCTTTAAAAACTGAAGTGCCGTGCTGGAATTCATGTTCGGTGAACAGTAAAGCCCGCCTCCTTTGATTTGATTGGTCAACTCAATAATTTTGACACTGACAAGCGCCGTAGACCGCTGAGGCGGGCCAGTCTAAAAATGCCAATTCATAAACTTTTTGTCAGAGCATCATCCAGAATATCACTGAATATCAAAAATGTCTAGTGGTTACAACCCTGTCTAATATAAAAATCACATTTTTTTTGTTATCATCCATCAGGTCTGGGGATCGATGGACTCTACAGAGTTAGTGGGAATTTGGCGGTCATCCAGAAACTGCGTTTCAAAGCAGATCATGGTAAAATTAATCAGCTTTCATTTTATACTCCGTTTTTCATCAGCTCATCATGTCTTCACCAAGATGTCATACTCTGTATTATAGCTTGTTTGTTTCTCCAGAGACTTTAGATGCACTCATATTACTATGAATGGGAGAAAGTGCAATGCGCAATATGGCGGAATAAGTCCTGCCGTCTAAATAAAAGACCCAAGTGGCCGCCGAGTGAAATGACTTGGCTGAAAGGGATTTTTGTTTCTCTTTTTTCCAGACTTTTTATGTTTGATGATAAAACTAGAAATAGAGACAAAATAGATACTTTGAGCTCAGCTCTTTTGACTTGGGCCAATAATGCAATAGCATTACTACATAGCAACACACTAACAATGACTGAGAACCATTTAGCAACCACCTGCAGTGATCTAGTTTTAGTCTGTCAACTTTTGCACCACCTATTAGTTGTCTATTATTTTTTCTTTCATATTTGGTGAATAATGATTTTCCATGACCCAAGCATTTTCCTCTTATATTCACTGTGCTCTCTTGACACTTTAGCCCAGTTTAAAAATGAATCCCAGCAGCTCTGGCTGACTCATGTGTTTCTCTGTGTGTTTTTCCAGAGGATCTGGACCTGGAGGAGGGTAACTGGGATATCCATGTGATCACAGGAGCACTGAAGCTCTTCTTCAGAGAGCTGCAGGAGCCTCTGTTCCCTTACAATCTCTTCAATGATTTCATCTGTGGCATCAGTAAGATCCTGATTGAATGGATTGTACATACAAATGAGGGGAGTAGGACTGTAGTGGGTTTCCAGTCTGGGTTTTACAGCGGCCAGATTTACTCCTTTGTCAGATTTTCTTGCTTACATTGAAGCACAACATGCTCTTTAGATCATTCTTAAATTATACTAGATAACATGAACATTAGGTTTTATCTATCTATCTATCTATCTATCTGTCTGTCTGTCTATCCATTATCTATCTACACCGATCAGGCATAACATTATAACATTCCTAATATTGTGTTGGTCCCCCTTTTGCTGCCAAAACAGCCCTGACCCGTCGAGGCATGGACTCCACTAGACCCCTGAAGGTGTACTGTGGTATCTGGCACTAAGATGTTAGCAGCAGATCCTTTAAGTCCTGTAAGTTGCATGGTGATCCTTCATGGATCGGACTTGTTTGTTCAGCACATCCCACAGATGCTCGATTGGATTGAGATCTGGGGAATTTGGAGGCCAAGTCAGCACCTCAAACTCGTTGTTGTGCTCCTCAAACCATTCCTGAACCATATTTGCTTTGTGGCAGGGCCACCAGGGAATACCGTTTCCATGAAAGGGTGTACATGGTCGGCAACAATGCTTAGGTAGGTGGTACATGTCAAAGTAACATCCACATGGATGGCAGGACCCAAGGTCTCCCAGCAGAACAATGCCCAAAGCATCACACTTCTTCCGCCGGCTTGCCTTCTTCCCATAGTGCATCCTGGTGCCATGTGTTTCCCAGGTAAGCGTCGCACACGCACCCAGCCATCCACATGATGTAAAAGAAATGTGATTCATCAGACCAGGCCACCTTCTTCCATTGCTCCGTGGTCCAGTTCTGGTGCTCACGTGCCCACTGTTGGTGCTTTCGGCAGTGGACAGGGGTCAGCATGGGCTCCCTGACTGGTCTGCTGCTATGCAGCCCCATACGCAACAAACTGCGATGCACTGTGTATTTTGACACCTTTCTATCAGAACCAGCATTAACTTCTTGAGCAATTTGAGCTACAGTAGCTCGTCTGTTTGATCAGACCACACGGGCCAGCCTTCGCTCCCACGTGCATCAGTGAGCCTTGGCCGCCCATGACCCTGTCACTGGCCCTTGTCAAACTCGCTCAAATCCTTATGCTTGCCCATTTTTCCTGCTTCTAACACATCAACTTTGAGAACAAAATGTTCACTTGCTGCCTAATATATCCCACCCACTAACAGGTGCCGTGATGAAGAGATAATCAGTGTTATTCACTTCACCTGTCAGTGGTCATAATGTTATGCCTGATCGGAGTATATCTGTCTGTCTGTCTGTCTGTCATCTATCTATCTATCTATCTATCTATCTATCTATCTATCTATCTATCTATCTATCTATCTATCTATCTATCTATCCATCTAATCTATCTATCTGTCTGTCTACAGAAATCCCTGATTATTACAATAAAATAGCACACATGAGAAATGTTGTGCGGTCTTTGCCAGCACCCAACCGTGACACAATGGAGGCCCTCTTCAGCCATTTACGCAAGTATGTTGTTTTTATTTTACATACATGTATTTACATCTTTTTTATATATATTACAATATGTATCTACAGCATGTCTCTCTGTCTCTTTCTTTCAGGGTCATTCAACATGGTGATGAGAACAGAATGACTGTGCAGAATGTGGCTATTGTTTTCGGCCCAACGTTACTCAAACCTGAGGTGGAGTCAGCAAACATCGCCACATACATGGTCTTCCAGAACCAGATTGTAGAATTCTTACTCAATGAATTTGAGTCGATCTTCCACATGTGATTGACATGAACTTGCACTGAATGAAAAAACCTCTCAAATGCTGGAGATAATGGGAGAGAAGGTGCAAAACTGATCTCAGTCCAGTGAGAAGAACATTATGCATCAGCTCTGTGAAGGAAAGCCTCTGACTGGCACATTTTGCAGAAGGTTATTAATAGAGATACAATAAAAAATCTAGAAAAGTAGCCTCCATGATTAATATATTAATATCACTGAAACGGAATGAAGGTTTTACATGAGCAGTTTAAATATTGAATGAGCAATACACATTTTTAAACTGTATAGTTTAATGTAGTTTAAAATATTTTGATGTTTCATTTTAGAATTAAGGAGAGCTCCCATCACGGAAAGTTTTCTAAGATTAGTGAGCTTTCTTTTTAAAATAGTTATCAGCTACTCCTGGTTTTTCTTGCTAAAAACTAAACAGGTCAGTTAAATAATAATGTAGTTTATCTTTGCTTTTCTGTGGTCTTTTGCCTTTCTGTAGAGTCGTGCAAAACACTGAACGTTTTTATCCGCTTCCTTTGCAATGTGATAATAGATGAATGATATTAAATTACAACATTTTTACGTTTAGGTATCAATTTTAGTTTTTCTTCATTTCAAACTTATCTGTAACATAGAACTTTACAAAGAAAATACTGCAGGCCTGTAATTGTATACTGGAAATGCTAAGTTGTAAGACTTGTACATTGTCATTAAATGCACAATATTTTAGATATTTTGAGGTACCAAAATATAGAATCTGTGAAATGGAATTTGCACATAGATCTAGCATTAATATTTTACAAAAAATGTCACACTTATATACAGTAATAATCATTGTAAGATGTTTTAAGGTGTGTGTATATAGAAAGGGCATATTTAAGCAAGCTTTTAATAAAGTAACTCTTTTATAAATTAATGCTTGATTGTTATTCACTTCATTCATTCATTATGTGACCGATATACACAGAGAAAAGGGGTGTCAAAATTGTATAGGGTACAACAGCTTGTCACTACGACAGTACCCTTAAAAGGACAAATTTGTACCCTTTTTTAACCACAAAAAAGGTTAATAGTAGTACCTTAAGGTACGTATTTGTATACTCTAGGGTACTAATATGCACCTTTTAGGAGTAAAAAAGGTACAGAGATGTCCTTTTAAGGGTACTGCCCTAGTGACAAGCTGTTGTACCCCTAAAGGTACAATTTTGACACCATTTTTCTCTGTGTTTTGACAAAATGATATATATTGATAACTGTTAAAATATTTCAGATAATTGGTATGCTCAAATCTTGTTTTATGTGCTGAAAATTTAGGTTTCAAGTAAATAAGTTTCAATTCTCTTCAGGGAAAAGAACAATGTAAATCAGAGGAGGCTATGTGAAGGTAATGGCTGGTGATAGGGAAGTTTAAATGCGTTAAAAAGGAGGTCCCATTATTCCCAGGTAAATATTGATATCGTTTCGTGCACAACGAGCATTTTTTATTTCTCAATTTTAAAATCCTGTTTTGTTATTCCATTTCACTGCCGAGTGATGGCAGTGCGACGAGTCTGTTTCTTCCGTTAAATCTCTAAAGAAGAACGCTGTCTCATGGATTCGGCTGCGTTGATTGGTTAAAACTAGTTAAGGGGCGGAGTCTTCGTGTTTTGAAAATAACCGTGCTTAGTCCGACAGACGCCATTATAGTTGAGGAGTTTGCAGAGATGTTGTGATTCCCTGAATGAAATTAATTTCGCAAAACGTCTTTGCTGTGCCAAAAACCGGGTTAGATAAACTGGATAAGACCTGGTTTAACAGTTACACAAGTTAATAGGTAAGTTTGATGTAGTTTATATGTATAATGTTTTTTTTTTTTCTTTTTGAACGGGATACGCGTCAATCCTTTTAATTCAGCTGCCGAGTTAATAAACATTAAAAAAAAATTCCATCTAATGTGTCTACAGCTGTTTTATTACTTTAATATCGATGCTGCATTTAAAAGCATTTGTCGGTAGATACCAGGAAGTGTGTTTGATCGTGAGTGTGTTGTGTAATCTCAGATATGGCACAGCGAGTTGCTGTGAATGACGGATCCAAACGGACCTCCAGAGTTCGTGTAGCGGTTCGGCTGAGACCATACATGGACAAGCAGGATGATAAGGGAGAGGGGCCTTGTGTCAGGGGCCTGGGGCAACAGAAGCTGGAGATCATCAACTGGAGGAACGCCACTGAGACCCTTCAATACCAGTCAGTCATACTAGTTTGCAATTTTCTTTTTTATTCTCTCATCCTGTCTTCTTTGTTATCAAGCACTTTTGCAGGTCATGGTCTCAGTGCAGTAGGTCATGATTTGGTAGCTGGTGCTGATATCAAACTTCTCTTTTAAAGAAAATCCACTGGCTCTCTGTGTGCCTGTTTGGATTATCAGGGAGAGAAACACTCATAACAGTCCTTTATATTTGGTGAAGAAGGTTTTACTGTTTACTTGATTCTGTGTTACAGGAAACTTGTTTTCATTAGTGTATTTCCATGAAATAATACAATACAACAATGATAATCATAAGTGATTTGCTAATTTACTTGCTTTTTAATTTGTTTATGGGGGCATTTTAACCATTATTAGAGCATATTTCTAATTTTATGAACAAATTTGATTTTATGGTCCAGGACCGGTCCTTTTTTATTGACCTGGTTCATTTTTTTTTTTTTTTTTTTCAACAAATTTGTTGGTTGTTTTTGAAGCTAACATATGAGAGCTTTTTTTTTTATTGAAACATATTTTTCTGTAGGCTTTTCTTTTAAGAAAATGGGTTGGTTCACCCAAAAATGAGAGAATTCTGTCATTACCCACATTCATGTCGTTTCAAACCCATAAGTCTTTCTTTCATCTTCAAAATGCAAATGAAGAGATTTTTAATGAAATCTGAGAGCTTTCTGTCCCTCCATTTGAAAGTCTATTCACCCAAAACTCTGGCGCTTCAAATGTTCATAAAGAGATTGTAAAATAAATCCATATGAATCAAGTGGTTTAATCCATGTCTTCTAAAGTACACAATCGCTTTATATGATGAACAGATTTAATTTAGGCTTTTCACATTAACATTGATCAGCAAACATACATGGAGGACTTAAATTTGGTAAACGGAAGCTTGATGTGTGAGAACAAACCTCATTGGTTTTATTGGATTAATTTTACAATCTCGTCATGACCGTTTTGATGCATCAGGCTTTTGGGTAAATAGACTCTCAGTGGAGGGACAAAAATCTGTCATTTCATTAATAGCTTCATTCTGTAGTTTCAGAGAGGAACGAAAGTCTTAAGCTTGGTTTTATACTCGACGCGTCCGCACAAGCGCGAAGGTGACATTGCGGAGTGGGTGGTAGTACACGTTGAGTGTGCGAGACCACATTTCGCTTGGCGGTGTGCGTGGCATTTTTTTGTAACTTTCCACTCGGCCCCACATCCGAAGATGCGCGACTTCGAGGTGAATATAGCCAAGCATGTACGTCTCATCACACTGGCGCCCAGTTTGCACATCTAAACTAGTTGCTTACATTTACAAAATAAGCCTACAATAGCGTAATAAGCCTTTTTAATGAACATAAGGGTCCATGTTTAATAAAAGTTCACAAAACTAAATGAAAATGTTTAGTGAAATTAGAAAACATTTAAAGCTGCAGTCCGTAACTTTTTTTTTTTTTTTTTTTTTTGGTTAAAAATGATCAAATCAATTTGAGCAAGTACCTTAGCCCGATTCACAATGGTAAGCTTGTGTTATAAATGTTAAAAATGTCTTATAATTTGAGTGGTACTGGTAGCTTTCCAAGGGAAATTTGAGCATGGCGCCATTCGTCTGTGCGTCATTACGTCACGTCTGTATGCATAAAGGAGGAGTCCGGCTAATAGTAGTATCGCATGTAAGGATGCTGCAGGTGGCGGATCACTTATAGACTTTTCTCACAGCAGCTGGAATAATTCAAATTTTCATTTTGATGGCGGATTGTAATCCAGAAAGGTCCAAACAACAATCATCAGTGACAACTGGAGATTCACCCGCAGTCAAAAGCAAAAGATTAGACTGTACAGAAATTAAAATCTACAAGTAACGCTAATACAAATACAGTCACGCAATGCTGATGTTGTTAACATGAACAATTTGAGAACAAAGTATAACACTAATAATAATTTGCACGGTTTGATGTGATATGAGCTAAGCGATCGTTAGATTTTAATCACCGTTGGTAGCGTGATTTATTGTAATGCTTTTTCCCTCAGTTGGTCAGAACAAAAGTGGCAGACATGTTACTCACTTGTTCAGATTACATTTTTCCAGTGAAAATTCTTATATTGGTCATACTTCCAAGACTGTGATTCCAAAGTACAGTATTCACACCAGTGCGGTGACTGACAGACAGCCACACAAACTCCTCAAAACATTAGATTCATCCACACTGAGGAGCCGTGCTGATGCACAACCCACATAGAGAAGATAATTCCACAAATAACTGCAATTGCAGGTTTTAAACAGATGATGACAAAGACGCAAAACTTACGGACTGCAGCTTTAAGAGATCGTAAATTTAGTTGTATACATAGACGTTCTCATGTCACCAGTAATAATCTCGAGGTTTACTGTGTTTTACATGATTCTTTTGTAGTGGTATTGGTGTTGTACTAAAATAAACATCGTCAGGTGTGTACCTTACTACTTCTCACTGCTGATTCCTGATGGTTTAGAGGACAATTACGCCGAGTCACCCTCTGTCGTTTCAAAGAATAGTACAACGGCAAGTGCGTCAAATATAAATGCCTCGTCCGTTTGGCGAGGTGCACGCGCAGTCAGCGGACGCTCGTGCTGTGGAGCCAGGCGAAAGTATAAACGAGGCGTTACAGGTTTGGATTGACATGAGAGTGAGTAACTGATGACAATATTACAAATTTGTAAAATTACCAGTAACAAAGTTAACAAATGATGCCATTATGTGTTTTTGCAGTGATTGATTTCTGAATTGTATGTTGGATTGTAGGTTTGATGTGTTTCATGGTGAAGAGACCACACAGCAGGAGGTGTTTCTGACCTCCGTCAAGCCCACCCTCCCCCACATCCTTAATGGTCAGAATGCCAGTGTCTTTGCCTATGGACCCACTGGAGCAGGTATCATTCCTGCCTTCATCTCCTTTGCAGTTCATTTGCCTTTATAGATTTGTTCAACTAAGTGTATGATGTAATTCTTATTGAGATTTTCATGATGTGCCATTATGTAGACATTTCTCACTCTAACACAGAACATTTCTTCTTCTTCCCTTCAGGAAAGACCCACACCATGCTTGGCAGTCAAGAGCAGCCAGGGATCATTCCCAGAGCTGTGAAGGAGGTCTTCAATCTGGTTGGAGCTCAGGAAAAGGGGCAGGATGGTTGGGAATACTCGATTGGGATGTCTTACTTGGAGATCTACAATGAAAAGGTATTCTACTGTGGTGAACCCACAGGATAGATGCACTTTTTTTTTTTTTTTTAAGTTTTCAATGTTTATTAGGGCTGTCATGATTCCTCAATTAAATGAGTACTCTATTTAAAAAAAAAAAATCCTTGATTGCAATTTACCCATGTTGAGTAACCGGCAAAATAACGGAAATGGCGCATTCCATGAACCACATTATTAGACGGTTTTCTAAGGCTGCGTAATGTATTAAACTTTTATAAACCATACTATAACATAGTGCTATTGTGAATTCACAAAGGCTGTGATTCAATTAAATAAATATATGCCCTGTGGCTTTAATATATATGCACTTTATTTACATACGTGTAGGTTACGTGCGTCTCAGAGCGGCTCCGTTCACAGTAAATGCTGCTCCACATGAACTTCTTTACATGCGTAAACAAGTGTCTCAGTCTCCATCTCTGCATATGCTGTGAGTTTGGGTTGCTTATAACGTTCATCTCAGAACACAATGTGTGCCATTTCATCAGATTTGTAAGGTAAATCGTTTATAAACATAAGCCAACACAGAGAATGCATCAATGTGTTTTGAAATATGTAAACTGTTAATCACGACTTTAAAATAAGTTTCCTCTGCCCTTGCTCTGAGTTTGCATGTTTTGATGTCCACGTATTCAAGAAATTTGTGTTATAATACATAATGTACATAAGATTGTTTATATTATGTATATATTAAGTGTTCTATAAAACCATATGATTACTTGCTTTTGTTACTTTAACCAAATGTTATTGCCTCATTGTTATTATATGTATTTTAAGTCATTTTAAAGGCTTAGGTCTTTACTTTGGTCTTTTTATTGCCACAAAAAATATTTGATTAATCGTCAAAATAATCGACTAATTACTCGATTACCAAAATAATCCTTAGTGACAGCCCTAATTTTTATTTCTGTTTTTTATTTCTTAGATGTAAAAAGTTTGGGGTTAGTAAATGTTTTTGAAAAGTGTTTTAGGCTCACCAAGCCTACATTTATTTAAAAATTCAGTAAAAAGTCATATTGTAAGATTACAATTGAAAATAGCGGTTTTCTTTTCTTTTTTTTAATACATTTTTAAAATGAAGATTTGTCCTGTGATGACAGCTGAACTTTTCAGCATCACTACTCCAGTCTTCACCGTCACATGATTCTTCAGAAATCATTGTAATATTATGATTTTTAATATGATTTTATTATCAGTGTGTATTTTTTTTTTTTTTTTTTTTTTCAAGATTCTGTATAGAAAGTTCAAAACACCATTAAAATCTTTTGTAAAAGTATAAATTACTTTACTGTCACTTTTGAACAATTTACAGGGTTCCCACTCGTCCTGGAAAACCTGTAACATTGATGACAAATTTTCCAGTCCTGGAAAACACATGGAAAATTAGAGAATGTAAAATGTCCTGGAAAATCATGGTGTTGTCCTGAAAAATATATTTTTTTTTTTATAAAGTTCTTCGGTTTTTCTTTAGCCGAGAACAAAGAGTTCATCACTGGCCCAAAACAATTACATTAAACAAAACATTAAAATAGTTCTAATATTTTTTTTTTTTTAATGATATTGACACTGGTAACGAGAACATTTGTCATAATGTATGATTAAGAGCTCATATTAAAAACTGATTTTACAGTTAAGTCATGGCAATAAACTATGGAAACTTGTTTGTGGCACTGAATAAAAAAATAAAGGTAATTGCAACTCTCACAATTCTAAAAAAAAATTCTTGCAATTGCGAGTTTACATAATTGTGTTATAAAGTCAGAATTTTTTTCAGAATTGCGAGCTTATCTCACAATTCTGACTTTATAAATAAGTTTATATCACAATTATGTTAACTCTCAATTGCGAGGAAAAAGTCAGAATATCGAGAAGTCGCTATTACTTTTTTTTTTTTTAATTTTATTTTATTTTTTTTTATTTGTTGTGATACTTGTTTTTTTTTTTAATTCCCGCCTTAGTAAAATTGATGTCCTGGAAATTGATCACTGGAATAGAGTGGGAACCCTGATTTAATGCATCCTTGCTGAGCTAATGTATTAATTTAAAAAATGGTTATAAAATGTTTGCAAACCTTTTTATTTATTTATTTTTTATTTATTTGTTTTTTTATAAATTTATTTACACTTAAAACCCATTTCAGTGGGCAGCTGCTCTGGAATATTGATTAGCTTTGTGTCTGTAGGTGCTGGACCTGTTGTCCCCAGGTTCCCAGGACCTGCCCATTCGTGAAAACAAGGACAGAAACATCCTCATTCCCGGGCTAACGCACACACCCCTCTCATCCTTTGCCGATTTTGACACTCATTTCATCCCCGCGAGTCTAAACCGCACCACAGCCTCTACTAAACTCAACCAGCGCTCCAGCCGCAGTCACGCTATCCTGCTCATAAAGGTTTGAACATGCACATTTTCCTTCATTCTAGTTCTCCAATAGCACTTAAGCAGATCCTGGTCTCTGTGTGGTAGACCATGATTTGGTAGCGGTGCTGAAATTAAATCTCTCCCTCAAACAAATCCACTGACTTACTGTGTCTTCTGGTTGTATTTGGGAGAAAAACACTTATGTTAGTATTCTAAAGCTAGAGCCCTATGATATCTGCAATGTTGAAAAAACACATTACTGTATAATGCAGAGTGTCACAGAATTTGGCAACTTTTGATTTATCAAATTTAGGACTGAGCCAAAAAAATTCTCAAATGTCAAATCTTTTTTTTTTTTTTTTTCAAGTTTAAAGGCAGATTTTTGCTCCCTATTGGAAGTTGTAGAAACCAGACCATTAATTGTGGTTTTTAAACTACTCTTTATTGTCAGAACATGACAAACGTGTCACATTTTTTAAATTCTTTACACGTTTCCTTAAAATATCTTAATATAATTAATTTCTTCGTTTCAGTGCCTGTTAGGGGTGTAACGGTTCAATTTACTCACGGTTTTAGAGTCACGGTTTCGGTACGGTTTGGTATTTGCTATGTTCAGAGGAAAAAAAGACTACTGTGAAATAAAAAATAAAGAAAATAAGAACAAATAATCTAAATACAAGCAACAGCACAAATAAATACAATAGAGCAAAAATACTAATAAAATAAACAGTGCTTTTCAGGTAGGGCTAACATTAGTTTACAGGTACAGAAATTGAATAATCAAATGTAAAAACACTGCATATTTCAGTGTATAAATTAAAGATTAATCCTTAAAGTTACATTAACATTAAAAACACAGACAGCAGTAAAGGCTGCTGTCACTTTAAGACATAATGCACGGATCCAGAATACTGATACTGGACACATGCGTTGTCTTTCTCGACTGTATAAGTTCCCTTAAGGCATAACGGCTAGGATACTCAAGATGTGCATGTTGACAATTTTTGTGTGAATTTGTCCGTGCAAGCGCAAGACTTGAAAGAGAACTCAATATTTGCGCGCTGAGAAGTGCGCGCGCTTCGGAATCAGATGAGTGCACACACAAATCTCACAGCGCGCGAGTTCTCATTCACGTTTTCTGGCTTTTGAATATTTAAATTGCCAATGCTTAAATGAGTTTAGGTTAAACACAGATAGCAACGTGTGCTGTTCAGGTCTCACCTGCGCTCGTGCTACCAACACCCGGGTGATGACGGCATAAATGACTGATCATATAAAGCATACGACAGCACTCGCATTGAACAAAGTTTACAAAGAGTGACCTTTTGTCCACATTTTTTGGATTATCACTGTTGTAATGTATTGTTGGGGAGCCAGCATGTGTATCCATCGGCAGAAACATACATTAGAGGAACTGTCTGTTTTACGCGTTATTTTCAACAAACCATATTATAGATGCGTCGTCAGAGTTAAGATGAACCGCGGTGCAAGTGCATGCCGAACCAAGGGTGAAGAACGGGAAGGTTTTTTTTTTGTTGTTTTTTTTCTTCTCCTCCTCTCCTTTCCTTCCAACCGTTACACTCCTAATGCACAAGCTAACGGGTGATATGTCAAGTTATGAAACAGGTTTGTGTTGCCTGACTTTGATGGCATGTATCTTTGGCACAGTTTGCAGTGCAGGCTGCAATATTAATGCTATTACACATTTTGTCTCTTTTGAAATGCACATTTGACAGTAGCTTGAGTTGACCGTATCAGTGGCTTGAGCTTGAATTTAAAATTAACCATTGGTCTTCCATAGTATCATGCAAATAGCACCTCACTACCATAGTAAAATGTAACTATATGGTTCATATGGTATTTGTATGCAAAATTGTAGCCTAAATACTTTGTGTAAATGATTTGTAGATTGAAAAGCCTTTTGACTGTATTACTAGTTTAAATCAGCACATTTGTGTTCTTTGCTGAATTCAAGCGCTTCTCACTGGATCTTGCAGCTCTCTTTAGTGGTCGCGTGACGAGACCAGTCAGTGAGAAAACGTATCTATCTCTAGTATGTCGTCTTATTGAGAAATTATATTGCGATTTAATTATCGTTACTGTTTTATTGCCCAGCCTTAGCTGTACACCTGATCAAATTGCTATATGGACTAATATCTGTAAATGTTAGACTATTTAAATGTGATGTCTACATGTTCTGTATGTCTCTGTGAATGAGTACTGCAGTTACATTTATAGGTTCATTTAAATCTGTCAAAAAAAAAAGTTCGTTTTAACTTGAAATTGACATATATTACTATTGTACTGTAGAATGTACTTTTCAATGTAAGAACCATGATACAGTATTAAAACAATCTTTTAAGGAATATCGCAATCTTTCTCTTCCAAGAAATGAAAGCAATTCAAATTTCATTTGATTTTACATTTGAAGAGATTAAGTTGATAGTTTCATGCATTCAATTGGTTACCACTGTTTTCGATAATGAATTTGAATTAAAACATAAAACACAGAATCCAGAAAAAAATTAAACTGACAATAGACTTTCTGGGAAAAATAAATACTTTATAGGCTACTGTTGTTATTAAAATTACAATTAATAAATTGTCTTCAATGGTTTTTGACATTTAATTAAACCATTAAAATGGAATGCAGATAAAAAAAGAAAATAAAACTGATTTCATAGGGCCCTATAAAGGTTACCAACCCTCTTGAAAAGACTAACAAGCCACATAAATGCATGCGTTTGCTCTCAGGTAGTGAAGTCTCAGCGTGGGCCGCCACACAGACAACAAACAGGAAAGCTGTATTTGGTTGACCTGGCTGGTTCAGAGGACAACCGACGCACAGGAAACCAGGGCATTCGTCTGAAAGAGAGTGGAGCCATCAATCTGTCACTCTTCACCCTTAGTAAAGTGGTGGACGCTCTGAACGCAGGGGCGGGGGGCCGCGTGCCCTACAGGGACAGTAAACTCACCCGTCTGCTGCAGGACTCTCTGGGTGGTTCCGCCCATTCTGTCATGATCACCAACATTGCACCGGAGTACAGATACTACTTTGACACCTTCTCAGCCCTTAACTTCGCCGCCAAGTCTAAGCAAATTGTCAATCGACCCTTTGTCAGGGAAACGCTTTTGGCCCCTACGATTGGTGAGCAGTGCAGTTTTCTTATATTTTTTTTTTTTTCTGGATGAGAATAATTGTGTATGTAATAATTATAATAATTTGTCCCTTCTCTTGTAGCTCCTGGAAAGAGAGCCAGAGAGGAACAGGAAGCTGGAGGTTCTGGTGAGCCCCAGAACAAGAAGTCTAAGGAGGTGAAGAAAGCTGAACAGTCCCCGTCACCGTCTGTACATCCACATGGGTAAGAGCACGAGTTCCAACAGCTGAACTGGTTTATTGTATGAGCACTTAAGCAGGTCTTGGCTTTGTGCGGTAGGCCACGATTTGGTAGCTGGTGCTCAAAGGAAGATGCTCCCTATAGCGAAAACCACAGGCTAAATGTGCCTCGTTGGACATTCATAGGGAGGACATATTTACTTTTTTTGCTGGGCGATCTATTTATTTGAAATGGCTTAAATTAAAATCTTATTTTTCCCCTAGGCTTTCCCAGACTGGGGTTTGTGAGAATAGTTCACCCAAAAATGAAAATGATGCCATAATTTGATGTCCGAGTTTTTGAAGCTCCAAAAAGCGCATCCATCCATCATAAAAGTACTCCAGTGGGTTAATAAATGCCTTCTGAAGTGAAGCAATGTGTTTTTGTAAGAAAAATATCCATGTTTAAAACTTTATAAACAATAAACACTGGCTTCCAGCAATGGCCGTACACATGTTCACAAGAGTCGAGTTCCGGTGGAAGGCTGACCTCTGACCCGACCTAGCTTCTCTTCCCTTATGTAGAAATCCTCCAATATTTTTCTTTAACTTCTCGTTTTAGACTTCTAATTTGTGCCCGGAGTTTTGTTTTGCTCTATCCTCTGTGCTTCCATGTTCGTCAATTCTCACCTGAGCTTACGCTACATGTATGTCATACATCCTACGTCGGGTCAGAGGTCACCCTTCCACCGGAACTCGACTCTCTCTCATGAACGTGCTAATCATAACTTGAAAATTAAGTAATTTTAAAATAAAAATGCTTACTATTTACATTTTTGTATACCTGTATCAGAAAACTTCACAAGTTAATGTGGTGTAAAATTAAAATTAACTTAAATTCTTTAAGTAAATATTTTGGGAATCCCTGCTATGTGCCAAATATAGGTGTTACATTTGGGGGGTCAGTAAGAATTTTTATTCAGCAAGAACGCATTACATTGCTCAAAAGTGACAGTAAATACGTTTATAATGTAACAAAAGATTTCTATTTCAAATAAATGCTGTTCTTTTGAACTTTCTATTCATTAAAGAATCCTGAAATGTTTTTGCAGAAACCTTTACATTCAAGCATCGAAAATTAGTTTTTTGAGCATCAAATAATCATATTAGAATGATTTCATGTGACACTGAATGGAAGACTGGAGTAATGATGCTGAAAATTGAGCTTGATTGTTTTGTTTGTTTGTTTTTTTTTTTTCATAGTGATTTATGTAAAATTATTGTAAATGTATAATGAATATGTGCTGCTGTCTGGCTGGTGTAGATGTGCTATAAATCTGGATGTCTTTCAGTTCACCAGATTCATCAGTTCTGGAGAGACTCCTGGCCCTGGAGAAGATGATGATGGGCTCAGCTGAGAGAGAGAGACTTAACCTGCTCAAAACTGTGGCACAGTCCCGTAAAGAAATTCAGGTATTGTACACTTTCGACGTTTGACATTTTCATCTGAATTTCAATGCATCAGAAGAGAGAGAATAAGCATCAGTGAGACATGCATCAGTCCTGCTTAGTTAATCCATCAAATTGGGCCAAATTGCAAATTAGGCTGGATGACTAATACCAACTGCAAACTGTACTGGAGTCTACATGAAGCGTAACCCAGTTTTCAAGTGGTTATGGGTGCTGCCAATGGGTGACTCAAATATATGTTCTGCTCTCTCCCCAAAGATGTTGAAGGAGAAACAGAAGGAGCTGGAAGACAAAGCAAAGATGTTTAACAAGCAGAGTGAAGCCACTGAGAAAGAGTCCAAAGATGCACTTCTCTTTAAGACAGATCTGCCCCCACTGCACAGAAAACAGTCTACAGCTGCCAAACCACGCAAACAGCAGGCCGTTGTCACACCGCTACAGGGTAAGATGTGGCTGACTTCATCCTTATATCCTCCTGGGAGCCTCTATGCATGAGTATCCAGTATTGATTTCAAGATGTTTCATGACCATTTAAAGATAACAACAGCGGTGAGAGAACGCAGTTAAGAAAGCGGATAGAAGTGAAGAAATCTGATCATAGTGATGTGGATGTTTGCACACCAGCTCTGCCATTCGGCCCCTCCAGTCAAGTCACGTTTATATATCACTGAGTCACCTTTATTTGTATAGGGCGTTTTACAATACAGATTTGTTTAAAGCAGCTTTACAGTGATAACAGGAAAATGCAACAATATTGTTTTGGCTAGAAGAAAGTCATTCATTGTCCAGTTTAAATAAGTTCAGCTTTGATTAATTTCCATTGTAAAAATCATTAGTTATTTATTTAGGGGCCGTTTACACGAAACTGTTTTCAACCTAAAACCACCGCCAAATGTTCTGGCGGTTCATTTACATGACAACGACGTTTTGGTGGCCTAAGAACGCAAGCTTTGAAATAGTTTTCAAAGTGCACGCTTTTGAAAACGATACCGTTATCATCTTTGTGTAAACGTGAATCTGTGAAAATGGTGACGGCATGCACATGCCAATTAAGTGTTTAGTCTAAAGGCGCGTGCGTTTTCAATGTATGTGCACAGGCAAGATTTCCATGGCAAAGAAGGCAGAGCCACACCTTCCTATTACATAATCGGCATGAGCCAATGGTAGTTCGAAGATGTTTACCAGCCGGAGCAAACTTTTCCGAAAAGTTTTCATTGGCAAACAAATTGTTTTGGCATGTTTTTGTTTGAAACGCCATCACATCAGTTCATTCTTTGATTTAGCCTAAAGCCGGGGACACACTTAACGACTGTAAGGCAGATTATGAATGTAATTTGATACTTACGACTGATCATGCCCAAACGTGCTGAGTCAGAGCCAGTTGCGCTCAGTCGGTGTTTAAAATCGTGCAGTGTGCTGCTGTCTAAAGATTCTAGTTTTATAATTTAAGAACCAGCTGTTGCCAGTCGTCCTCAGAGATTTTATAAAACATGTTTAATATTTGCGACTGACGCCGGTGATTTATGCTGAAGAGTTCGTTCCTCGTTCTTTCCAAACACATGAAATACAAAAGATAAGTTAACATTGCAAGTAAATTGTTTTAGGCTATTCATTTTGTTCTGCTGATGGGAAAAAGTGAAGCTGCATTCTGTAAAAATTCAGAAGCAGTGGTTTTTCTCTCATTTTAAAAATAAAATTAGGGCGTTTACACTGGCAGTTTAGTTCGGAACAGGGCACAGATCGCATGAAAAAATGCTGAAATGTGAAAGCTGTCATGCGGACCAGAGGGTGCACCGGGCTAACGAACCCGAAACTATCCGAAGGAGGAGGTCTGAGTTTAGTTGCGTTCTGCTCACGCAGAATGTGAAAGCAACACGGGTGCGCACTTGTTCAGGAAGTAAAAAGTAACCTGCACATGTGTTTTATTTAGCTGATTATGATGTAGGGCCTATTTGGTTAAATAAAACATGTAAGGGATGATAGTGTTGATTTACCTTGGATACGAACGAAAGTGAGCCTGCAGTGCATTCGCCCATAGCGAGTGCATTCAGGGAAATTAATGGCAATCCACTCTCTGCTCAGAGTCCTTTTGCAAGCAGCAGAAAGCCGCCTTCATGCGACGCACACACCCAAGTGTCGTTATATATATTGTATATTGACCCGCGTTCTGTTTTCTATCATGCCTGTGCACGTTTGTGATGACGTAAGAGGCATGCTAATGCACCAGGTTCAGTAGAATCAAGTTGTGTGAAACCAGACCAACCCTGCGCAGGAACAAACCGCAGTAAACGTGCCCAGTGTAAAAACGCCATAAGTGTTCTTTTATTTCTACCTGAAGTCTAGTAAAAGTTACACAGAAAAAATAAAATGGTAGCTTTTATGTTATAGGCTATATAACTGCGCATTTTTCTGTATGTTAATTTAAATAGTCTAACGAATAAAAAAAAAAAAAAGCATTGGAGTTCCTTGAATATCTCTGCAGCTCTTCTGTCAAATGAAGTCATCAGTGTTTCCAGTGCTGTCGGTCCCGTTAAATGGTTTTGGGACCGTTGTACATTTACTTTAGACTGATAAAATGAAACTGTTGATCGGCTGTTGACATTCAAGTTGTCTCGGTACAAGATCTCGCGCAGTTGTTCGGCAGAATGTCCCGTCGTGACACTAATCGTTCAGCGTGTTGTGTAGCGGTTTGACTCATTCGTGAACATTAGTGCTCTTCTCTGCCTGTCAAAGATTAAAATCTGCTCCAGTCGAAGGAAACAGTAAGTGTGTTCAGTTCAGTCTTAGAATGTTTCAGCTAGTTAAGTGTGTCCCCGGCTTAAAGTGTATCGGGGCCTTTACTCTTGGAATTGTCAATTGATGCATTTACGAACACATTTCCTAAAAAAAAAAATCTAAACTCAAGTACAACATTTTAAACCATGTTTAGTAAATAAGGACCTATTTCTCAGTCTCCCAGGTGCAGCCGTTGCAGCAGTGTGCTGTGGTGTGTAAACCCTCGCAACTCTTGGATAAGAAGAAACGTGTCCAAACTGAGGTCAGTGTGCAACACTGTCCCGCATCTGTGCGTATTAAAAATGCACAACAATAATTAATGGGGTGCAGACCAGGAAATTTGGGGCCAATACGATAACTGATATTTTAACAGTGTAATTGGAGGATGCTGGTCTGAATGCCAGTATTTGTTGTACTAAGACCACTTTTACTGTGTATTTTTAGAGCATTAAAAGGATAGTTCACCCAAAAATGCAAATGCTGTCATCAAATGAAAAGTGTCTTAAAGATGTGAACAGACTAGGTGTAACCCTTTTTCAAAAAGTTGTCTTATTTTACCAATAAAACATGTCTTATATGTACATTTTAGTGCTGTCAATCGATAAATTAACTAAAGCCGGGTGCACACTGCGATTTATAATAGTCCTTTACGATTGTTCCTTCCTTGTCAGACTGTACGAACATGAACCTCGCTCTGAGCCATGTCACACTGTAAGATCTAAGTTGTCAATGTCAGACTGCGATAGTCAAGGCGTGTTAAAAATGGACGCACACGAGAACTCGTCCAGAGTTTTATATCATCCATCAATACGCGTTCGGTGACAGTTAAATCACACTTTTTTTTCTGTAATTAGTCGCACCTAACATTTATGTATTTTTATATAGTAATTTTAACATTTTAATCTCCAAATTAATGTAGAAACAACATAGACAATATATTTTAAGTATTTGTTTAATGGCATCTTTTTATGAAAGGCCAGTATCACTGATACCAATACTGCTACTGATGTCTCTATAAAAAAATTCTCTCAATTTTAGGCATTAATTATAGGCATTCAGCAATAGTATAATTGAAAGCTATCAATTTTAACATTTATTAGGCTTTAAAAAAATATAACTTTTAATTTGTCAACCTAAAACAATCTTCGCATAAACCCATTATAATGTCACGTTTACCTGCCCTTCAATATTTCAGGCTATTGGCCCAGTCAGACCAGTTTAGATTGTGACTTGCCCTGTCAAAATGCACAATTTATTGTTGTTTTTTTTACTGTGTTTATGAACATTTGAATGTCTTTTCTGAGGTAAATGTGATGTTATACATACTTTTTGCCCTTTAGGTGGGTGAGGGTAAGGAAAACGGAGGTGTGGATCCACCCTCCGCTGAAGTCGTCAACTGGGAGTCCCATCTGGATTCAGCGTTACTGGAGCAGTCCAGGAAGAAAATCCTGCAGACCCTGAACTCCGGCTCTCTGAAGGAGCTCAAGAGCCTGCAGCTGATTGGAGACAAGAAAGCCAAACTGATCATGGGCTGGAGAGAGATTCATGGGGACTTCACACAGGTATAGTGCTGACCGATGCGGCGAAAAACCACCTGTAGAAATTGGGTCTTCACCTGTGAAGACCGAGATTCATAGAAATGCATTTAATATTTAGGTTTTTTTCCTTGTTTGTAGTTGGAAGACCTGAAGAAAATCGAAGGCATTACAGCTAAACGCTTCTCCTCTTTCATAAAGGTATTTGGTTTGCAGCAGTAATATGGATTAGGGCTGGGCATTGATGCATATTTTACGATTAAATTCACAACCTTGCTTTTTTCCAGTCGTGATTCAACATAGATTCATTTGGTATCAAGTACAGTAAAAAAAAAAATTCCTTGAGGGAAAAATGTATGTTATGCTGTAAACTATACAGGGAACCCTGTCAGTTGGTACGTTATGAAATTAAAATTTAAAATTAACTAATTTATTTGTATACAAACATTAAAATTGCACACAAGGCTGTTTTTTTTGTTTTAATGACATTGATTTAACTATAAATTAACTATATTAAATTTGATTTATCTATAAACATTTAAAAGGTGGCTGTTTTCAAACTTGTTTTCATGACAGTAGTATTCAAACATACAGATAGTGAATAGCAGGTTAAGTAAAAAATAGAATATGTAAAATGATGCATATATTTAGCAAAATGCTCTTTAGAGTTAATTTTTCTAGCTGACTGAGTTTATGGTCATTGAATGTCTTTTCTGAGGTAAACTTTTTACATGACATTGTTTAGCAGCTGTTTTGACATATTTTCACAGTTGAAACCGATGCTGAGCGATTAAATGAGACATTTCAGTAACTTGTACGGTTTCTTTCAACGTACCTTCTGATGTTCATTCACCTTTTTCATCAGGGTTCCTACACATTTTCCATTTTCTAAATTCCACACTTTTCCAGACTCATTTCCAAACCTCTCTGTAGATTTTCAGACCATATTTAACATAAATGGTTCATACAGCATTATTTTCAGCTTTATATTTGGTATATAGTACAGTCATCTGTAAATATATTTTCTCAGGGTTTTTTTTTTTGTTTTTTTTTTCAATGATCTCAAACAACATAGATACTTTTTGTGCCCTCAAGAAACTATTCACATGCACACAGGAAGTTTTTGCATGCTTACGCATTACAATTTCTCGTTTTATTTATTTATAATGCGTAAGCATGCAAAAACTTATAAATGCTTTAACGCATACTTTGGTGTTGGCCAAGAAACCACACCGCGAAATGGACTGGTGGTGGAATAGTTGGCTCAATGCACATTGTCCTATATGCTAAGTTTAATGGTTTCTCGTGCGCACACGAAAGTCTGTTTATATTTGCAAAGGTTTTTTTTAGAGGCTTTGTAATACGGTGTTAAGAATATACGAGAAGAAACCCAAAAAGTGCACCTTAAATTCATTCAGTTGTGTTTGACAATCACTAAACCACTGCCATAACTACTAGAATGAACAATTTATTTTCATTAAATTCTTAATTTTCTATTATAGAAAACTTAATGGGGGCAATAGTCTGGAAATGCAAATATTTTTCCATACTTTTTTCCATATTTTTCCAAACTGCATAGGAACCCTGTTTCATGCTATAGCTAATAAAGAGGAAAAGATCAGTTCACCTGCGCTCTGTCACACCAAATTAAATAGCATCAAAATGGTGTTTGATTGAATTTCATAATAAAATTGGCACAAGTTGGAAAACTGTTTCATATCAAAAGTAAAACAAAGCGCAAAGATTATTGTCATTATTGGATGGGAGGTGTGCTAATAATAATAAGTGAAGTTTTGCTTTCGTATCCATTGACGACAGATTTGAAAAACATTGAAATGTTTGAAAATGGACCAAAAATGGATTTGAAACCTGAGACTTTCATTGCAAAAGAAAGAACAAAGCTTATTGCAATATGTCAGATGGGAGGCACACTACAAACCAAACTAGACTAAAAGATTCTTGGGATTTAAGATTCGATATCCGTTCATCCAAATGAGAATTGATTCAAATTGAGAAATTGATGTTTTCAACCCAGCCCTACTATGGATTTTAATGTCTGAAGGGAAACCCAATTGACTGTGATTTAGGAAATGTACTTTGAGTCTCACACTCTCACTTCTTTCCCTCCGCAGGCCAATATTCTCAGCAGTATGGGAAAGTGAAGCATTTGAGCCACGTGTCTGAAGAGGAGCTTGTGCTATGAGCGTTTGTTTTTAAGATGTTTTTACACCCATTTTATGCGTGTAATCTTGTGTACAGGTTTGTTTTTGTTTTGTGTACAAGTTTGTTAATACTTGACTGCTATTTTCCATGTTTTCTATCATTCCTGCATACTTATGCTGATTTTCCCTTTAGTATTTAACTTTTTTTTTTTTTTTTTTTTTTTTTTTTTATCTATAAATGAACTTGCTTCATTTATCATGTGGCACTGAATAAATGCCACCATCAAAGACGCTCAGTGAGTTTTATTTAACATGACAGATGGCTGTAATACCTGAAATGATTTATTTTGTGAACTACTACATCATTGGTATTCTCAAAAGAAAATCCTTTACCAGAGTTATAGTTTTAAGATCAGCATGAGATTGCTGGTCCACATTGACCAGTATGCCTGCAGTTTAGCTTTACGGTGTCCAGTGTTGATGATTTTAAATTTATTTAGTTCTATGAAATAAATAATATGTGGAAGACTAAATCAGAGCAGGGTTTATTATTATTCTGAAATTATGACAGTATAAAGGCCTTAATGTACGGTTCATAATTCAAAAGTATATCATTGTAGTAGTTACAGTAAAAGCTGAAGCAAAGCTTTATTTGAAGTTATTTTTATTTGGGTTGGGATCCCCCCATGGGTGTAACACATCGATATAGATCGATACATCGATTAAATATGTAACGGTACGATGGTGTATCTTTTTAGGGCCCGAGCACCGATGGTGTGAAGACCCTATTGGAATTGCTCAGCCTATTATTATTCTTCTCCCAAATGAATCGCATTTTTGATGGCCTAAACATGCTCAAACTCATGAAACTTTGCACACGCGTCAAAAGTGGTGAAAATTTATGTCTGATATGGGTTTCAGAATTAGGCATGGCAAAATGGCTCGACAGCGCCACCTACAACATTTCAACGAAGTGCCCCTCCCGCTACGTTTCACGTACAGGTGTGAAATTCGGTACACACATGTAAAAGCCCAATACCTACAAAAAAGTCTCCTGGTACGAAATCTGAAAACCAACAGGAAGTGAGATTTTGAATTTTCTTTGCAAAATTTTGCCATTTCCAGACGTACTTCAGCGAACTCCTCCTAGAGATTTAATCAGATCAACATCATATTTGCACAGTCTAATCTTAAGGCCTTGATGTTAAATTGTGAAGATCTTGAGTTTTCCCTGAAGGGTGTGTCCGTGGCGGCCTCACAAAGTTTGATGTTTCGCCATAAAACAGGAAGTTGTTGTAACTCGGGCATACAGTGTCCGATCTGCGTTTGATAATAGTCCTGGCCTGACGACATCAACATGCCAATATTCAGTTAGTCAAAGCGCCACCTGCTGGCAGCAGGAAGTGTGGCACATTGAAGTGACTTTGCCATATTTCTCCTATATTTACCCACTTAAATGCATGTCGCCCACTATTCGCTGTTTTCCTGAGGCCACCGGGTGGCGGTGCTCCCGGGTGCGAGGGCCCTTTCATCGCTGCTTGCAGCTTTAATATATATATATATTTTTTTTTGCATTGCATTGCATCGATACATTTATAAATTTAAGAGGCACCTTTTTCACACTCTCCACATTTTCACGCATTGTCAGTTTTTCATGCATTATCGCCAACACGTGTATTCTCGTTTAAACTACCCTTTAGAGCTTGTGAAAGCTGCTCGGGAGTCGGGACAGTTGCTGTCACTGTCCGATCGGGGTGCTGAATCGTCTCTAAAGTTTATCAGTTGATCGTGTATAAAGCCACAGACAGCGCACAAATGGGCCACTGAATTGAATTTAAAACTGTTAAAGTGAAAGGCGCAATACACTGTTGCATAGATCTAATACACCACACATCAATATCATTTCTCTAGTTTTGTGTTTTGAACATTGGTGTGCGCTGTGACTCCATGTTTCAAGTGCATCAATCTGTGCACGGGATGCACATAAGCGCTTTGCGCCGCTCTGTTTGTAGCCTTTTATACTAAAATAGGCTACTTTTCAGCAAAGAAAGAATATTAAAAGTCTATCTTCTGTCCTATCTATCATTTGTTGTTGCCGCCTCATTAAAAAGCTGCGCTATACATTTAAAAATGTCTTGATTTTATAGTTTCTACAAACCCAATTCCAAAAAAGTTGGGACACTGTACAAATTGTGAATAAAAAAGGAATGCAATAATTTACAAATCTCATAAACTTATTTATTCACAATAGAATATACACTCACCTAAAGGATTATTAGGAACACCATACTAATACTGTGTTTGACCCCCTTTCGCCTTCAGAACTGCCTTAATTCTACGTGGCATTGATTCAACAAGGTGCTGAAAGCATTCTTTAGAAATGTTGGCCCATATTGATAGGATAGCATCTTGCAGTTGATGGAGATTTGTGGGATGCACATCCAGGGCACGAAGCTCCCGTTCCACCACATCCCAAAGATGCTCTATTGGGTTGAGATCTGGTGACTGTGGGGGCCATTTTAGTACAGTGAACTCATTGTCATGTTCAAGAAACCAATTTGAAATGATCCGAGCTTTGTGACATGGTGCATTATCCTGCTGGAAGTAGCCATCAGAGGATGGGTACATGGTGGTCATAAAGGGATGGACATGGTCAGAAACAATGCTCAGGTAGGCCGTGGAATTTAAACGATGCCCAATTGGCACTAAGGGGCCTAAAGTGTGCCAAGAAAACATCCCCCACACCATTACACCACCACCACCAGCCTGCACAGTGGTAACAAGGCATGATGGATCCATGTTCTCATTCTGTTTACGCCAAATTCTGACTCTACCATCTGAATGTCTCAACAGAAATCGAGACTCATCAGACCAGGCAACATTTTTCCAGTCTTCAACTGTCCAATTTTGGTGAGCTCGTGCAAATTGTAGCCTCTTTTTCCTATTTGTAGTGGAGATGAGTGGTACCCGGTGGGGTCTTCTGCTGTTGTAGCCCATCCGCCTCAAGGTTGTGCGTGTTGTGGCTTCACAAATGCTTTGCTGCATACCTCGGTTGTAACGAGTGGTTATTTCAGTCAAAGTTGCTCTTCTATCAGCTTGAATCAGTCGGCCCATTCTCCTCTGACCTCTAGCATCAACAAGGCATTTTCGCCCACAGGACTGCCGCATACTGGATGTTTTTCCCTTTTCACACCATTCTTTGTAAACTCTAGAAATGGTTGTGCGTGAAAATCCCAGTAACTGAGCAGATTGTGAAATAATCAGACCGGCCCGTCTGGCACCAACAACCATGCCACGCTCAAAATTGCTTAAATCACCTTTCTTTCCCATTCTGACATTCAGTTTGGAGTTCAGGAGATTGTCTTGACCAGGACCACACCCCTCAATGCATTGAAGCAACTGCCATGTGATTGGTTGATTAGATAATTGCATTAATGAGAAATTGAACAGGTGTTACTAATAATCCTTTAGGTGAGTGTAGATAACATATCAAATGTTGAAAGTGAGACATTTTGAAATGTCATGCCAAATGTTGGCTCATTTTGAAATTCATGAGAGCTACACATTCCAAAAAAGTTGGGACAGGTAGCAATAAGAGGCCGGAAAATTTAAATGTACATGTAAGGAACAGCTAAAGGACCAATTTGCAACTTATTAGGTCAATTGGCAACACGATTGGGTATAAAAAGAGCCTCTCAGAGTGGCAGTGTCAGAAGTCAAGATGGGCAGAGGATCACCAATTCCCCCAATGCTGCGGCGAAAAATAGTGGAGCAAAATCAGAAAGGAGTTTCTCAGAAAAAAGTTATCATCTACAGTGCATAATATCATCCAAAGATTCAGAGAATCTGGAACAATCTCTGTGCGTAAGGGTCAAGGCCGGAAAACCATACTGGATGCCCGTGATCTTCGGCCCTTAGACGGCACTGCATCACATACAGGAATGCTACTGTAATGGAAATCACAACATGGGCTCAGAAATACTTCCAGAAAACATTGTCGTGAACACAATCCACCGTGCCATTTGCCGTTGCCGGCTAAAACTCTATAGGTCAAAAAAGAAGCCATATCTAAACATGATCCAGAAGCGCAGGCGTTTTCTCTGGGCCAAGGCTCATTTAAAATGGACTGTGGCAAAGTGGAAAACTATTCTGTGGTCAGATGAATCAAAATTTGAAGTTCTTTTTGGAAAACTGGGACGCCATGTCATCCGGACTAAAGAGGACAAGGACAACCCAAGTTGTTATCAGCGCTCAGTTCAGAAGCCTGCATCTCTGATGGTATGGGGTTGCATGAGTGCGTGTGGCATGGGCAGCTTACACATCTGGAAAGGCACCATCAATGCTGAAAGGTATATCCAAGTTCTAGAACAACATATGCTCCCATCCAGACGTCGTCTCTTTCAGGGAAGACCTTGCATTTTCCAACATGACAATGCCAGACCACATACTGCATCAATTACAACATCATGGCTGCATAGAAGGATCCGGGTACTGAAATGGCCAGCCTGCAGTCCAGATCTTTCACCCATAGAAAACATTTGGCGCATCATAAAGAGGAAGATGCGACAAAGAAGACCTAAGACAGTTGAGCAACTAGAAGCCTGTATTAGACAAGAATGGGACAACATTCCTATTCCTAAACTTGAGCAACTTGTCTCCTCAGTCCCCAGACGTTTGCAGACTGTTATAAAAAGAAGAGGGGATGCCACACAGTGGTAAACATGGCCTTGTCCCAACTTTTTTGAGATGTGTTGATGCCATGAAATTTAAAATCAACTTATTTTTCCCTTAAAATGATACATTTTCTCAGTTTAAACATTTGATATGTCATCTATGTTGTATTCTGAATAAAATATTGAAATTTGAAACTTCCACATCATTGCATTCTGTTTTTATTCAAAATTTGTACAGTGTCCCAACTTTTTTGGAATCGGGTTTGTATATATAAATATATTTACTTGTTTTTCGGTAGATTTTTGACATTTGCATTTTTAGCACAGAAGCCTAAAATGTCCTAAACCGCCATCGGATTACTGATCTCCTGTGTGACTTGAATTGTTTTATTTGTGGAAGTCCCAATTAGGGTGCAGGATATGAAATTTTCAAATAAATGTTTGTCATATATTTTGGCATGAGGTAATAATGTAACTGGTTGTGTAAAATAGGCACATAATATCGATTTATATCGTATAGCAGAGTTTTTTGAAGAATCAGCAAATATCGTATCGCTGGAATCGATATATCGTGATGAGCCATCCGATTTACACCCCTAAGAAATAGTGCTATCAAACTAAACTGCAGGAAAGATCCTCCAGGAGCTCTGGAAGTATGTTAATCCTAATTTTGGGCACTATACCCAAATTTCACAGACCAGGTGTACAGTCCCAGACTAAAATGCATGTTTGAGCTGTTTTAACTGAAAGCAATGTGCACGATTTCTTAAAGATATCTTAAAATATGTCACTGCCATTGTTTTGTCTCAAGATGCACACCAGTAATGTTTTTTACTAAGGTACATTTATAAAAGCTACTTAAATGTCCTAATCCTGGCTTAATCTAAGACCTGTCTGTGAAACCAGGCCTATATTATTTTATAACTTAAACCTATAAAAACATTTTTCTGCAAAAAGCGACTTTCAGATTGGTTTGGTGTTTTATCCAGTTTAATACGTTTTTAGCTAAGGCTTCCATGGCCACATACTCTTTGAGGACTCTGTATATCCTTGATTTGTCATTCAGTATTTGCATTTTGAACTGAAAGCGAATGTAAATCCGTTGTTGGTGAGTGGATGTGTCTGCACATGTCCCTGCAGCAGCAGCCGATGAGGGCCTGCAGTCAGCACTGCTTATTTATTACTCAGAGAGGCAATCCTTTAACCAGCTTGACATCCTTGCGGCAGACCAGACCAGCCAATCACAGACCTGCATGACACAAGGCCAGAGCGTGCATTCACTTTCATGTTTTCATTGTTCACTGTAATGCTTGTAGCCCCTAACAAGAAGAAAAGAAAATGGACTATTTAACAGATGATGGTTGCTTCAACCACATATTAATGAAAAGAATTAGCAAAAAGTCAATTATTTCAAGTATAACCTTTCACTAATCTATTTTTGGAAACGTTTAAAATTTTAGGGTTACATTTCACACTGCTGTGTTCATATGTATTTATAAACAAAGTTGTGTAAATGAATTGCATAATGTTCATATTTTGTGGAACTGCTTATGTTAATAACTGAAAAAGTACAATTTACAGTAAAAATACGGTGACAATTCAGGTATTTTACTGTTCATAACTATTTTTAAGTGATATAGTGTTAATATACAAAACTACTTGAATCTGCATGAACTATAAAGTTATTAGTATTTTTCAGTTCCAAAAGAACCATTTTTGCTGTATTTCACTAGTGAAATATATTTACCATGGCAATAACTGTTATTGTATTGTAAAACATTGATTTATTTAAAGTATTGAAATATATATGCATTTACATACTGTAAAAAAGACAAGTACATTAAAATATGGTGAGAACATATAGGATGTATTTAACAGTTCATAAATGTGTTATCAGTTCTTCAAGGAGCTTTTACTGATTGTCACTGTAAGTTAGTAAAAAAATCTTTTTGCCATAAACTGTAAAGTTATTAGTATTTTTCATTTCCAGAAGGACCATTTTTACTGTATTTCACAGTAGTTACAAATATTGTGAAATATATTTACCTTGGCAATAACTTGTATTGTAAAATATTGATTTATCTTTAAAAAGTATTGAAACATATGCATTTACATACTGTAAAAACAAGTACAGTAAAATATTGTGAGAACATATAGGATAACATGTATTTAACAGTTCATAAACGTGTTATCAGTTCTTCATATCTTCAAGGACCTTTACTGATTTTCAGTGTAAATTAGTAAAAAGAAAAAAAGAAAACTTTTTGCCATAAACTGTAAAGTTATTAGTATTTTTCATTTTCAAAAGGACCATTTTTACTGTATTTCACAGTTATAAATATTGTGAAATATATTTACCTTGGAAAAACTGTTATTGTATTAAAATATATATTACTATGCATTTACATACTGTAAGAAAAAACAAGTACAGTAAAATATGGTGAGAACATATAGGATAACATGTATTTTACAGTTCATAAACGTGTTATCAGTTCTTCGAAACTTCAAGGAGCTTTTACCGATTTTCACTGTAAATTGATCCCCCCCCACCCCCCAAATTTTTTACAATAAACTCATGTTTTTAGTATTTTCCAGTTACAAAAGAACAATTTTAACAGTAATTCACAGTACAGTTAAGTATATTGTTAAATATATTTAACAAAGCAATACATTTTAAATGTATTGTAAAATATACTTTTTTTGCCATGCAAGTGATGTTTTACAGTATATGTGTATGTGTGTGTGTATATATATACAAATGCATTAATTATGCCTTGTAATGCACCTTATAATGCATTGTGTTCTGATGAATAATTGTAACCACAGTTATAATACATAATACTTATCTAGTATACCTATTCATTGAGCACACCCTTAGAAATTATTATGCATTAAAACATAAAACATGGCAAACAACCAATTTCAGATGTAACAGAATCTGCAAATATAATGTATTTTAACTTTGGCTGCAGTTATGAAAATGCATTATAACGTACATTATGAACACCTTTATAATGCATTATTTAAATAAAGTGTTACCACACTTTTTTCAGTATTTCTTTTTAGAGTTACAGGTTACAATGTTCATGATTGTTTGTTTTTACATTAGTACTTATTACTAATGAACTGAAGCCTACTTACGGACACTCTAACATAACCTATGATTATAAGACTAGGCTATAGCCTATAGTCAGCCACTCATCCACTGGTGTTTTTTCCAGCGCGCGCAGTTCATGTAGTTTACTCATTTCACGCTCCCGTTTCCCCCTCGTCCAGTGAGTGTGAGCCTGCAGACCTGAGCGCATCCCTACCGAGACACCAAGCGCTCTGGACAGAAAGCACCACCGCGGCACTTCACGCGCTGTTTTCTTTTAACGTGCAGAACGACGTTTAAATGCTACACCGGAACATCGAACTGTCTTTAGAATTGCCCTCGCGAGTGTTTATGCAAATGCACTAACAGCGTACGTGCGACTCCAATCGCACACTGGCTTGAATCGCGCGGTCTGAGGTAGGTGTTTACTTATACTATATGTGTAGGTTATGTGTACAAATGAACGTTTGAATGCTTTTTCATTTTATGTAGGGCACACAGAAAACAAATTTATCAGAAAAACAAAGGGTTTCCCCAACCTGGAGAGGTACCTGTGTTATTGGATGGATGAGGACAAAGAAGAGCTTTCCAATGTTTAACACACTGTCCATCGTTATTTATTCGTCTTTATATTCATCATAGCGTATGAAGTATGAATTAAATTATGTTAACACTCTTGGGTTTTTTTTACACTCTCTCTCCCTTTCTCTCTCTCTCTATCCCTCCATATGTCTCCTATTTTCCCCACGGCTTTGTTTATTTGCCCTCGTGTTCTCGTGCATAATCTTCAGAGCATCCAGTGATTATTTTCAGTAACACCATATGTTCTCACGGTATTTTCTGTGAAAATGTTACATTTTTCCTTTGTTTAATAGTCATATTCAGCCCTATTATTGTTGTTATTGAATAAATATGATGTTATTTGACAGAATGTGGATTAATTCTCCTGCTGTACAAAACGTTATAATATCTATTGAGGTCAGTTTCATGACCTACATTTCTAGGTTAAGGGGTTAAAATTAGATAAACTTTCATGCATGTTAATAAACGAACCATGTGATTGATGAAAATTATATTTTAACAAAGCAGACAGGGCATTTTTGTGGGAAAAATAGCACTCGGATGCTGGATTCTGAAGGATGTGATTTGAAGTCAGATGATGTGTGTGTGTGTGTGTGTGTGTGTGTGTGTGTGTGTGTGTGTGTGTGTGTGTGTTGATGACACCATGTGCCGGAGTGTGAGTTTGCATCTCATCATGCTTTTCCGTGCACTCCCAGCCGATGTTAATGAGATTCATTGCATAAATCTTGTTTCTCACAAATTTTATCTGGTTTAGACAGACCATCTGAACATCAACGCAACACTGGCCACCTTTGCAACCTCAGTTGTCTCTATGGAAACAGAGTACCATCAGGCATCATTGGGCTCTCTGGTTTGCACCCAAGACGGGGAGGCAATGAGCTGCCAGACCCCGGGCCCTGTTACATATCAGCCGGGGACCACCGGAGCGGTATCGGACTCCTTCCCATGTCTGCGCCCCCTCTCTCTCCCTCAGCAGTCCGATGAGGAGGCACGTTGCTCTGGTGAGGTCATCGTTATGGTCAAGGACAAAACAGAGAGTGGTAATTCATCATTTCATCAATAATATGTCATTTTGTGAAGGAGGGGGGATAAGAATAATTGATATGAAAGCATCTGCCTTGCCTCCAGGAAGAACACATTGGGGACTTTCAGGTCCTGCTATGCCAATCACACTACAGTGATTTGCATACGGCAATCAGTTTAATGACTTTAAAAATGGCATGTAATTAAACAGGCAAACAACAGAGATGAGGTGAGTGTTTTCAGAGCTCAAAAACTGCAGGTGCAAAAAGACAGACTAAAAAAGGGAGAAAATGAGAACTACAAAGATTTAAAAAATCCCCTTGAAATGGGACATTTTTCTAACTATATTCTTTCTAAAAACACAAATTGAATGTCTGTTTCCTATAAAGCCAAATCAGTGTTATTTTTGTATTATATACTATTTATAGCATTTATTAATATTTTTAATAATCTTTTATTTTTGTGTAATATGCTTGTCATTTTTTATTAGTTTTTAATATTTTTATTTATTAGTTTTAAAGGGGCTATATATAAGAATTTTCATGTAGGCTATTCATCGCATTTTTATTTCCAATGTGTGAACCGCTTGCAATGAAACTTGTGAACAGCAGGTAATGAAAAACTAGACCTTCCTCAACTTCCTGTATATGAAAGCCTGTAGACTGATTTTTTTTATGTGAAGGACTCGGGATGTTTTTGCCGGGAAAATCAAAAGGATGTAAAGGTTACGCGCGGCGGTTATGCTTATACAATGTTCAGGATAATGCCAAAAGAGCCATTCTGTACTGTAATGTCAATGTGTCGTGCAAAGAAAAGGGATTCATTCAAACTATCGTCTCATGTAGCCAGATCTATAGTCTCAAATATAGGCCTACTTTAAAATTAAACTATCATAACAGTGTAATTTTTAATTACCTCATCTGTCGACATAATGCTGATGAATTGCAGAGCTGGTGCAAACATTTCCCCATCACTATCATCAGATGCTTCCTTAGCTTCTGCTTTCTCACCGCTGTCATTTTAGTAGTGTTTATTTCGTTACTGAGAGGAAAGCGTGCAGCACATATTTACATAATCATCTAAACGTCGCTCTCAGCAGCATGGACGGCGTCTGGATGTTAGGGTGCTTTCACACCTGAGAGTTTGTTTCGGAACCTGGTGCGTTTTCTCCCTTGGTTTGGTTCGTTTAGGCATATGTGAACACGGCAATCGTACTCGGATCCGCACCAAAAAAATCTCTCCGAGACCGCCTGAACGAGCTGGTCTCAGCCTGATTGCAAACGAACTCTGGGACGGTTCACTTGAGGTGTGAAAGCAATCCGACCTAACGGACCACCGAACCAAATGGTATTGTAATTCATAACACGAAATGTGAAAAAAACCAAAAGAGCACCTCTTCATCTTAAAATGTTGTGTAATTGTGTTTCTCCATGCAAGAACGCTGTCCCGATGAAACCTTGTTTCCTGCTCTAGCTGCATTATAACATCCATATAGTGTTTGCGTGTGTCCTGCCACAGTTAACCTCTAGAATTATAGTATAGTGTTTGAATTTGCTTCAGTTTTAATACGACTGTAGTATATAATTTAACAGCGGGAATGATGGCTACATTCGTATAGTGTTTGCGTGTGTCGCGACAGTTACAAATAAAGCCACAATAAGCTCATGGAGCGAACTTGTCAATCATCTTGATGGATGACGCAGAGGAAACTCTGACCAATAAGAGGACATTTGTACTCGCATGTGACTTGCGTGAACACATTTTGGTACGCTTTGAAAGGTTGCCTTGTGAAAGCGAAACAAACCAAGAAGAAAATGCAACATTGTAACCCTGTTTTGAGTCTATAGTGAAAACGCCCGTAGTTAACAGTATATCGCTGCAAAGGTATTTCCAACTTCTTTTTACGTTTAAGCAAAGAATGGAAACTTTGCCGTGAGTCTATCAAGACATTGAATCACGTTCAGTCTCTTGTACGTTACATGTGCGCGAGCACAAGCAATAAGTTGCTGGCTGCAGTTCACTTATCGGCCCCCAGTGTCGCTAATAACAAGGGTTTCTGAACTCTATAGCCCCTTTAATATTTCCATTTAACTTTTTAATTTCAGTTTTAGTAAATAGTACTTCAACTTTAACTTTAATTTATTTCAGTTAGTTGCAAAAGCCAGGTTCACACTGTGCGATTTTGGCCACGATTTGGTCGTCTGAGACAAATTTTGAAAATCATAAAACTTTACAGCAGAAAAAAATATGTTTACAGTCTGGTACAAAAAGTGGTTTTGGTCTATATAGCTAATTTTGCCCTTTATCACAACTGATCCATTTAAATTATATTAAGCCTTAAAGTTCTGCATAATTAAGGCCGTGGCCATTTGAGTGACAGGTGGATTGCCACTATGGTCGAGCTAGGCAGGCGTGGTTTCAGCAGCCAGGCACCTCAGCTCCACCCATGTCCCACCTCTTTGCCCGGGACGTGGCAAAGAGTCAAAGTCCGTGACGTCACCTGTCACAGTCCTGCAGTGTGACTTCTCCTACGATGACCGTCAAATTGAGTTGTTTTTCAAGGCAAGCCATGATCAAAATTAACATTAGACATTTCTTTGTTAGACACCATTTCAGTCCCGCGTGTAATGCAGCTCACAGTCACCGAACGTGAATGGGTTGATGATGTAAAACTCCGGACAAGTTTTCATGTGCGTGTCTGTTTTTAACGCGTCTTGATTGTCGTACATTCTGACATTGACAGCTGAGATCCCACAATGTGACATGAGGGTCATGTTCGTACAGTTTGACAAGCAACAATCATAAAGGACTATTGTAAATCATACAGTGTGCGCCCAGCTTAAAACAACATTTTAAGTTTACATTTTTTCATATTTTATTTGTTTTTTTTAATTAACAAAAATTATTTTTAATACTCTTAGTTAACAATAACAACACTGAACCAGATCAATATCAAGTACAAAAGTAGCTGACTAGGAGTGGTTGGGATGTGTTTTCTTCACATTCAGTGTTTTTAGAGCTGACTAGTTGTTTCTTTTTAAATCGAAAACCACTTAATTAGTTACACATTCACAAATACTCAGTTCTAAGACAGCTAATAGAGATATCCAACAGCTACAGGTCACTAAAAGCCACTAAAACCATAAATAGACAGGCCTAGAATAGAATAGAATAAATGTTACGTAACCAATCAAAAAGAGCAATTACACTACTGGCGTACTTTCTGTCCCCACATTTTAAATCTGGGGCTTTTTAAAATCATATTTGCTCTAAAACCTTGTTATTTTCTGATCCTGATTATATCAAATAAATATATGATGCATAATTTCAGGATTTAATAAGCAAATAACTTTTTTTTAAAAAAAAAAGCAAAAATATAAGCTAAAAGACAAAATGATTAATTCAGAGCACACTTTCCAGCTGCATTAGTTTGCTGCGCTGCAGATCTGATGATTGTAAATAATGCACAATCTCTTCTGAGTGGCATTTCTTTGTTGACTAAACGCAGAATGACTAAGGCCAAGAGCTTGCAGTGGACAAGCACAACAACTCTCCAGTTTTGTTGTTTATTGTGGCTTGGTGATGCTCTGAGGAGTTTGTTTGAGGTTAAGAGCGAGCTGGCAATTTTTTTATTTCCCTTCTTTTTACAGTCGCTGAGTGTGTCATAAATACTCTTAATTTAATTAAAGTTGTGCATCCGAATTAAAACTGCCAACGGGGCTTCCTGGCAGGAGGGGCTGAAAGGCATGACAGAGATTGGTGAATTAATTGCATTGGTGGCCATTTAATTAAAGTTGTTTTCAAGAGCACGGGATCCTGGGTTTCTATCATCATCACATTTGGAGGGAAACATGGTGAGACAAACAATAATGATAACAGACAGTTACAAAAAAGAAAGTGGTCTCTCTTAGTGATTATTAGAATAAATGTGCACATCATATAAAGTGATTAACCTACTGATCAAAATCTTTAAGATTTTTATGATCAATTATTATCAGTGCTCTATAATTACTAATCATTATAATGTTAAAACAATTTTTGCTGTTTAATATTTTTGTGGAATCCACAATACATTTTGCTTCAGGATTCTTAGATGAATAGAAAGAACTGCATTTATTTGAAATAGAATTTTTTTGTAACATTATAAATGTATTTACTCTCACTTTTGTTCAATTTAATGCGTCCTTGCTGAATAAAAGTATTATATATTTATTATTATTTTTTTATTATTATTTTACTTAAATTTTTTATAAATTTTACTTACCCAAATTGTTGAATGGTAGTATGTTACAGTTTCCACAAAAACTGCTATAAAGCAGCACAACTGTTTTCAACATTGATAATAATCAGAAATGTTTCTTGAGCAGCAAATCATCACATTAGAATGATTTCTGAAGGATCATGTGACACTGAAGACTGGAGTAATGATGCTGAAAATTCAGCTTCACAGGAATAAATTACATTTATATTACATTAAAGAGTTATTTTTGTAATTTTTGTAATTGTAATAATATTTTACAATATTGCTGTTTTTACTGTATTTCTAATCAAATAATAATCTAATCTTATTTCAACATTAACATTAAAAAATCTTAATTATTCCAAACTACCATACCGGTAGTGTATGTATTCTCTAAGAAGGATTGATAACCTTGCCAAGTCACTAATTAAATTACTACCTTTGTCTCACCATAGGATCAAGTAAAAAATGATCAGTTTTATTATTTTACATCCTCTCTTTCTTTTGACAGCTGATGGGATTTGTTCTTCCCCGAACAATGTTTTTGCATCCAAACCAATTCTCTCCTCTCCTCCTCGCCGGCATCATTCTCTTCCTCATTCGCACCATCCACATGTGGGCCGCACCCGGATGGGCAGCCGCTCCAGCTCCATCGCCTACACGGCGTTCTCCCCACGGCCCTCTATTTCACGCCATTCTAGTATCGCCACCAACCCCCCAATGGACCGCTCCAAACCCAAAGACTACCTCATCCTCGCTGTCATCGCTTGTTTCTGCCCTGTCTGGCCAATCAACATTGTGGGATTTGTTTACTCCATCATGGTATGTAGACCTTGGGCCTTTTGGTTCATTCTGCAGGATGCCTCATATACTTAATTTTAACAATGAATAACTAACTTAATATTTTCTCATATTTCAAACATTTTTAAATAAATATGTGTTAATATTAACATTTCAAATATTTTATTTTATGTTTTAGTATTTTATTTTATTTTTTTATTATTTTATTTATTTTTTTATTTATTATTTATTTAATATTATTATTTATTAATATTTTATTAATAAAATGTTTTATTCTTTCTTAGGTTTCAGTTTGTTTTATTACAAAGTAGTTGTGTATCAACCCTGTTACCATCATATTTTCCATTTTAAAGTTTGAACTATTCCATAAATAAATATATAATGGCATCAAATCACTATATTTAATGTTTTGTTACATTTGTCAGTATGGAGAAATCTTAAAACTCAACCTTGTTACCATGATTTTGTATAATAAACAACTGACAATTGGAGAATTATTGAAGTATTATTATTGTTATTGGATTTACTGAAATATAATTTTTAATTAATTTTTAATCATTTTGTAATACTGGAGCACAAGACTTGTAATGTCAATCACAGTTACCATCAACCCTGTTACTCTTCTGGAGGAATAATTATATTCTAATATACTGTATATTCAATTTTAATATTGACATTTAAACACACTATATGTCCAATAGAAATGTTCATTTGATGCTTTTTCTATATGTAATAATATCAAATGGAGATGCAAAATTGTTATTTTTCCCTCAGTATACCAGACTGAATTTTTCATTGTGTGTTACAGTGTTGAATATGTAAGGTGAGTTTAATGGAACCTCAGATCTCACTGTCATGTTCTCTTAGTCCCGGAACAGTCTGGAGCAGGGGAACATAGATGGAGCGAGACGTTTGGGTCGCGTGGCGAAGCTGCTTTCTGTGGTCTCACTGGTGGGGGGAGCGGTCATCATCGTAGCATGCGCCGTGAATCTGTCAAGTAAGCAGTCTCTAACCTCCTCACCCATGCCTCATGGGACTTTCACACACACTCACTCAACATGAAATATGCTGGATATTTATGTATTCTATCTCAGAATCCTAAATCTATTCTTAGGACATCTAAGTAGGTCAAGAAGCAGAGAATCCTTTGTGGCTAGAGATTTTCTTCTTGCTGTTCTGTTGAAGTGTTTAAATACTTTTACTTTTTCCCAATGGACATTTAGCTTTTTTTGCTCTAATGTTGGGAAAATTTCTACAAAGCTGTAGGTGATTAGAAGACATTCACAGATTATTTGTAAGCACTTGAATAAGGAACAATATCAGGCAGATGTAAAGAAGTCACAGTTGCAAACACTGATGGTAACCAACAGAATCGAAAGGTAGTATACGTTTTTAGTGAAGGAAAAGCATCAACAAGTGAACTCCTTTAATACTCTATAAAAAGCATCCCAGCATGCAATTTATGATGTTCACAGTGAGCAGAGCTGGAGTCTAGACAAAGAAAAAGCTCAAATAGAAGAAATAAGATAATCATAGTGCAATGTACTGTTTGTGTTGTTTTTATATTAACATTAATAACATGATTTATCTGTGATTTTCAGTTAATATAAAATCCTGAGTGCATTAAGCGTGACATGGAATTGAGCTTCGCATCAGACCACTGACCAGAACGCCACGCCCATTTGTTTTGCCCCACTGCTGCTGTGACGGCAATCACATCTCAGAGAGCAATCGATTATCGGATGCCTTTGCTCTCCGAAAGAACCCTTGGTAATCTGCACCAACATGCCGTCCTTCAAACAGATGGAGCAGGATACTTTCACCTGAGATTAGTTCCTTGGCACTTACTCAGAGGCTGTTGGAGCACTTCATGGGTAACAGCTCTCACACCTAAACATGAACACACTCTGTAAAGACTGGCTACACTGTTGTAGAGGAGAATTGCTGGTAAAGCGAAAGTATTTTTCCTTCTCAAGAAGCAGAAAACAAGCCAAATCAATACATAGATGCGGGTTTGTCTGATTATTCCCTTCCAGTATCCAATGATAATGACACACCAAATGTTCTGAAGGTTTTAATGTGGCTCACTTGTGATGAAGTGGATGTCCTATGGCTGGAGTCGTGATCACATCATTACATCAGAGACACACTTGATTCACTATGTTGGCAGGGTTTGTTCTGTTTTCAAAACCTCAAGATCTGTGAGTAAAAAGGATATCTATCTTAGTAACAAGAGTTACCTTTATTATATCAATGTCATTTTATACTGTAAATGAGAACACTGAGTAAAAAAAAATTCTGACATCATACATTTTGGAGTTTTAAATCATCATTACTGTTTAGTATTTCATTTCACATTATCAAATGACAATCCAACCCTTTTCTTCTCCCGTTTTTTGTCATTTCACTAAGAAACTTTGACTGTTCTTGAACATGACTGGTGTTTAGTCATGCATAGACAAAATGTAGCTAATGTTTTGGAAAAACCGAAATGATAATTTCACCCCTTTTGATGAAGCAATATGCAAGCACTCACAGGCAAGATAGATTTTCGTCACATGGTAAAAGTGTTTCTGGAAGTAATAATCTTTATGAAAACACATGTGTCTGCTGCAAACCTTTGTATTGAACTGTGTTGTTGGGTTATTTACAAACACTGTGTAATCTGAAATATCTGTAGCTAAATGTAGCAAATCACAACCGAATCTTGCAATATTGTATTAACTAGATTGTGTTAATGAACTTTCCTGTAGATCCAACTGGGACATTTGGCTGGTAATACTGATCTGGAAGCGATTACTGTAGGTTTTGAGTTGTATATAAAAAGGAATGTAAGATGATGAGATTTTTGGGTTTGTAACAATGGCGGTCAATGTCATCTTTCTCTGGTTGTGAATGGATGTATCTTGTGCATTTCACTTCTGTTTAGATTCAATGGTATTGCATATGCTATACTATAGAATTTGTGATGTGTGAATAATTATATTTATGGTAGGTCCTGTAGGTTAAATCCATGTATTTCTTTATATCTTTTTTTAAATATATTTTTAATACAGCCTTTTATTTTTCCTAATACCCTTTTGGCACATGGAAATACATTCTTGTTTGTCTGCCCTGATAGAAAGATAAAGAGCTGAAATGTATGAAATATTTAGCTTTTACAAACATTGTGCACTTATTTTTGCATGCACCCCTACTTTCTCAAATATTTTGATAGTCTTGTAAGCAGCACTATTTCCCTCTATGTATTCTGTAGGGAATAAAGCATTAAAAAGATGTGAAACAGATGTGAATTTTCACCATGGTCTGACTACTGGATTTGTTCTTGTTAGTGGGACTAAGTGAGTTTGAATCTTCTGTTGCCAGGGAGACCATCTGCCTCTCTTAAGGTGTGTGAGATATGAGAATTAGACTGGACATATTGAAGACAGCATGGAGAAAACAGTGTAAAAATGGAGTTATATTTAGGTCTGTCGATTTGCTTGTGCCGTTACATGGTCACAGAGACGGGAGAGGACACTTTTATTTACTCATTTCTCAAACCATTTGCTATGAAATGCTATGTTTGAAATCCACAAGGAACAAACTACAAAAGTGATAGATAGATAGATAGATAGATAGATAGATAGATAGATAGATAGATAGATAGATAGATAGATAGATAGATAGATAGATAGATAGATAGATAGATAGATAGACATACAAAATAATAGATAGATAGATAGATAGACATACAAAATAATAGATAGATAGATAGACAAAATGATAGATAGATCGATAGATAGATAGATATACAAAATGATTGATAGATAGATAGATAGATAGATAGATAGATAGATAGATAGATAGATAGACATACAAAATAATAGATAGATAGATAGACAAAATGATAGATAGATCGATAGATAGATAGATATACAAAATGATAGATAGATAGATAGATAGATAGATAGATAGATAGATAGATAGATAGACATACAAAATAATAGATAGATAGATAGATAGACATACAAAATAATAGATAGATAGACAAAATGATAGATAGATCGATAGATAGATATACAAAATGATAGATAGATAGATAGATAGATAGATAGATAGATAGATAGATAGATAGATAGATAGATAGATAGACAAAATGATAGATAGATAGATAGATAGATAGATAGATAGATAGATAGATAGATAGATAGATAGATAGACATACAAAATGATAGATAGATAGATAGATAGATAGATAGATAGATAGATAGATAGATAGATAGATAGATAGATAGATAGATAGATAGACAGACAAAATGATAGATAGATAGATAGATAGATAGATAGATAGATAGATAGATAGATAGATAGATAGACAGACAAAATGATAGATAGATAGATAGATAGATAGATAGATAGATAGATAGATAGATAGATAGATAGATAGATAGATAGATAGATAGATAGATAGATAGACATACAAAATAATAGATAGATAGATAGATAGACATACAAAATAATAGATAGATAGATAGACAAAATGATAGATAGATCGATAGATAGATAGATATACAAAATGATAGATAGATAGATAGATAGATAGATAGATAGATAGATAGATAGATAGATAGAAAGATAGATAGATAGATAGATAGATAGATAGATAGATAGACATACAAAATAATAGATAGATAGATAGACAAAATGATAGATAGATCGATAGATAGATAGATATACAAAATGATAGATAGATAGATAGATAGATAGATAGATAGATAGATAGATAGATAGATAGATAGACATACAAAATAATAGATAGATAGACAAAATGATAGATAGATCGATAGATAGATATACAAAATGATAGATAGATAGATAGATAGATAGATAGATAGATAGATAGATAGATAGATAGACATACAAAATGATAGATAGATAGATAGATAGATAGATAGACAAAATGATAGATAGATAGATAGATAGATAGATAGATAGATAGATAGATAGATAGATAGATAGATAGATAGATAGACATACAAAATGATAGATAGATAGATAGATAGATAGATAGATAGATAGATAGATAGATAGATAGATAGATAGATAGATAGACAAAATGATAGATAGATAGATAGATAGATAGATAGATGATAGATAGATAGATAGATAGATAGACATACAAAATGATAGATAGATAGATAGATAGATAGATAGATAGATAGATAGATAGATAGATAGACATACAAAATGATAGATAGATAGATAGATAGATAGATAGATAGATAGATAGATAGATAGATAGATAGATAGATAGATAGATAGATAGATAGACATACAAAATGATAGATAGATAGATAGATAGATATACAAAATGATAGATAGATAGATAGATAGATAGATAGATAGATAGATAGATAGATAGATAGATAGATAGATAGATAGATAGATAGATAGATAGACATACAAAATGATAGATAGATAGATAGATAGATAGATAGATAGATAGATAGATAGATAGATAGATAGATAGATAGATAGATAGATAGATAGACAAAATGATAGATAGATAGATAGATAGATAGATAGATAGATAGATAGATAGATAGATAGATAGATAGATAGACATACAAAATGATAGATAGATAGATAGATAGATAGATAGATAGATAGATAGATAGATAGATAGATAGATAGATAGATAGATAGATAGACAGACAAAATGATAGATAGATAGATAGATAGATAGATAGATAGATAGATAGATAGATAGATAGACAAAATGATAGATAGATAGATAGATAGATAGATAGATAGATAGATAGACAAAATGATAGATAGATAGATAGATAGATAGATAGATAGATAGATAGACATACAAAATGATAGATAGATAGATAGATAGATAGATAGATAGATAGATAGATAGATAGATAGATAGATAGATAGATAGATAGATAGATAGATAGATAGACAAAATGATAGATAGATAGATAGATAGATAGATAGATAGATAGATAGATAGATAGATAGATAGATAGATAGATAGACAAAATGATAGATAGATAGATAGATAGATAGATAGATAGATAGATAGATAGATAGATAGATAGATAGATAGATAGATAGATAGATAGACAAAATGATAGATAGATAGATAGATAGATAGATAGATAGATAGATAGATAGATAGATAGATAGATATACAAAATGATAGATAGATAGATAGATAGATAGATAGATAGATAGATAGATAGACAGACAGACAGGTAGATAGATAGATAGATAGATAGATAGATAGATAGATAGATAGATAGATAGATAGATAGATAGATAGATAGATAGATAGATAGATAGATAGACAAAATGATAGATAGATAGATAGATAGATAGATAGATAGATAGATAGATAGATAGATAGATAGATAGACATACAAAATGATAGATAGATAGATAGATAGATAGACAAAATGATAGATAGATAGATAGATAGATAGATAGATAGATAGATAGATAGATAGATAGATAGATAGATAGATAGATAGACAAAATGATAGATAGATAGATAGATAGATAGATAGATAGATAGATAGATAGATAGATAGGTAGATAGGTAGATAGACAAAATGATAGATAGATAGAACAAGAACAAACAGAAGGTCAGAGTAAGAGAGCGAGTGAGAGAAATAAAAGATGGCTGCCATTATCCAGTGAAGCGAACAGTGAAGGGGTGGAATGAGAAAGTCTCTAGGGAGGAGGAGTAGTAGGCAGCCAGAAGGGAATAGATATTTAATGAGGAACTGCATTCTACCCTTTAAATCTGCCGTATGCGACAATTACAGATATCTAACGCCGAGTGAATGATGTTCACACTGAACTGGAGGATTAGCGAGCGCAGGAATGAGATCAGTGTGTGAACTGCAGTTTCATTTCATCCACTAAGATGTCGAGATCATAGCTGCATTCGTGCTAAACGCTCTGTGTGTGGACTCCGTCATTCAGTATTTATTAAAGTGGAAATCCTGGCAGGCTCATGGGTGGAAAAAAGCTTTCTTCAAGCCTTTTCCCTCCTCTCTTGCAGAATCCTGGATTAGCTGGATTTTGAAGATGGATGCATTACTAAGCACTGTGCGGCTATATTCACAACTGAACACTGCTGCAAGAGTGTGAGGATTCCTAAAAATGAAACTGTCTTTCAACACCCAAATCTCAAACAAACCCACAACGGAATACCCAGAGCAATATGAGGCCCATGTGAGGTGTGTGTGTGTGTGTGTGTGCTTGAGTGAGTGATAAACAGCTGCATCAGCCTGCTGTGTCATTAGTGCAGATTATTGCAGTTGAGTGCAGAAACCCAAACATCATCCCCCGCACAGCAGCAGCACTGACCTTGCCAGAACCAACCAACAGTAAAGAAACAAACTTTCACATTATCCTCATTAGCCAACATCACCAGATTTAAACAGACATCTGACACTGACCAGGCGTATCTATCAGAGATGAGAGCTATTTCAACCCCTCATTTAGTAGATTTGAGTAATCAAAAGCATTAAAGGCACAATATGTAAGATTTTCAGATTAAAATATCAAAAAACCACTAGAACACCGTTATATATTTTGACTTGTGTACTTACATTATCCCAGATGTTTCCAAGAATGTTTAAATCCAGAGAAATAAGCAATTTCAACCAGGATATAGACTGTGTCTGTGCGTCGCCTATCAATGACATCATACCCGCGTTACCCTCGGTTTCCAGTTTTATTTTGTAGAAACCATGGAAACACCAAAGATGCTTTAATATATTCTGTGTTTTACAGGTGAGCAACTGTTTGGATACATTTTTCAACAGAAACTAATTATATAGCTCAACACAGTTAGTCTTGTTGTTTAAATCTGTGCCATATTTTACCATGCCTAATATTGATTTAGCTTACTGCAGTGTGCAACAAGTGTCTCATAGTAGCATTATAACATAATTTTCAACACACTCAAATGTATCTACAAACCCGATTCCAAAAAAGTTGGGACACTGTACAAATTGTGAATAAAAAAGGAATGCAATAATTTACAAATCTCATAAACTTATATTTTATTCACAATAGAATATAGATAACATATCAAATGTTGAAAGTGAGACATTTTGAAATGTCATGCCAAATATTGGCTCATTTTGGATTTCATGAGAGCTACACATTCCAAAAAAGTTGGAACAGGTAGCAATAAGAGGCCGGAAAAGTTAAATGTACATATAAGGAACAGCTGGAGGACCAATTTGCAACTTATTAGGTCAATTGGCAACATGATTGGGTATAAAAAGAGCCTCTCAGAGTGGCAGTGTCTCTCAGAAGTCAAGATGGGCAGAGGATCACCAATTCCCCCAATGCTGCGGTGAAAAATAGTGGAGCAATATCAGAAAGGAGTTTCTCAGAGAAAAATTGCAAATAGTTTGAAGTTATCATCATCTACAGTGCATAATATCATCCAAAGATTCAGAGAATCTGGAACAATCTCTGTGCGTAAGGGTCAAGGCCGGAAAACCATACTGGATGACCGTGATCTTCGGGCCCTTAGACGGCACTGCATCACATACAGGAATGCTACTGTAATGGAAATCACAACATGGGCTCAGGAATACTTCCAGAAAACATTGTCGGTGAACACAATCCACCGTGCCATTCGCTGTTGCCGGCTAAAACTCTATAGGTCAAAAAAGAAGCCATATCTAAACATGATCCAGAAGCGCAGGCGTTTTCTCTGGGCCAAGGCTCATTTAAAATGGACTGTAGCAAAGTGGAAAACTGTTCTGTGGTCAGACGAATCAAAATTTGAAGTTCTTTTTGGAAAACTGGGATGCCATGTCATCCGGACTAAAGAGGACAAGGACAACCCAAGTTGTTATCAGCGCTCAGTTCAGAAGCCTGCATCTCTGATGGTATGGGGTTGCATGAGTGCGTGTGGCATGGGCAGCTTACACATCTGGAAAGGCACCATCAATGCTGAAAGGTATATCCAAGTTCTAGAACAACATATGCTCCCATTCAGACGTCGTCTCTTTCAGGGAAGACCTTGCATTTTCCAACATGACAATGCCAGACCACATACTGCATCAATTACAACATCATGGCTGCGTAGAAGGATCCGGGTACTGAAATGGCCAGCCTGCAGTCCAGATCTTTCACCCATAGAAAACATTTGGCGCATCATAAAGAGGAAGATGCGACAAAGAAGACCTAAGACAGTTGAGCAACTAGAAGCCTGTATTAGACAAGAATGGGACAACATTCCTATTCCTAAACTTGAGCAACTTGTCTCCTCAGTCCCCAGACGTTTGCAGACTGTTATAAAAAGAAGAGGGGATGCCACACAGTGGTAAACATGGCCTTGTCCCAACTTTTTTGAGATGTATTGATGCCATGAAATTTAAAATCAACTTATTTTTCCCTTAAAATGATACATTTTCTCAGTTTAAACATTTGATATGTCATCTATGTTGTATTCTGAATAAAATATTGAAATTTGAAACTTCCACATCATTGCATTGTTTTTATTCACAATTTGTACAGTGTCCCAACTTTTTTGGAATCGGGTTTGTAATATGATAAAACAGTGCTGCGTTACTCCACATACACATGAGCGGAAGAAGTGGAAGCGCTCGTCTGCGGCATAATAAAAGCTCCACTCAATCTCGTCGTCATCAAGCTACGCCTTTGTTTTGAATAAGTGACCTCTAGTGGTGAAAAATTACACATTGTAGCTTTAATTCTGCAACTAATTTGATGATTTCAAAATGTATTCTAAATAATAGAAATATATCAAAATAGACACAGCTAAATGACTTTTTGTATTTAAACACATTTTCATTAAGTCAGCATTTTCACAGAGTAAGACTACAGTTATATGGTCATCTGATTGACCCATGTGTTTTCAAATTAGTGGGATTAAATAGCTTATTATATAAGTAATATATACATACCGCTCAAAAGTTTTTTTTTTTTTAAATGTATACTTAAATTAAATAATACATTTATTCAGCAAGGAAGCATTAAAGGCACAATATGTAAGATTTTTAGATTCAAATATCCAAAAACCACAAGAACAATGTTATATATTTTGTTGGCCTGTGCACTTACATTATCCCTAACATTTCCAACAATGTTTAAATCCAGAGAAATCAGATATTTTAACCAGTGTCGTGGACCGTGTCCTTGCATCGCCTGTCAATGACGTCATATACGTGCTATACCCTTGATTTCCGTAGAAACCATGGAAACACCCCTTACGGAAAAAATAATATATGGGAATATACTGCAAAATATAATGCAATATATTACATAATATATTTCCATTTGTGGAAAACTAGTGCTTATATTTTTCAATATACTGCAATATATGCATTGACCATGTATGGCTATATATTGATACATATAAAATATTTAGAAATGAAGACAAAAATAGCATTACATGTAATATTCATAAAGTTTTATCCACTTTACCAGCCAACTTAAAGTTGTATCCTTTATTGTGTACATATATTGCACAAACATGTTCCCTGTACACACATATATACACACATTCACGGAATGAGTTACAGCAGATTTTTAGTTCCCAGCATGCTTTGCTTCTGACTGTTAAAGGAGAGTAAATGTTAAAATCAAGTGTTGTTTCACGTTTTGCTCAATATTAATATAGGGGAGATCTGTTAGTGTTTAATGTTCTATTATTTTGGAATTTAAAAGGTTTTCTGGTATGTCTGAGTTTTGCTGAAGAGTAGAGTCTGTGGTGAGGTTGACGATTGGCCGAAAACTATTAAGACTATAATTACTTAAAAAGTAACGACTGTGCTTTCTTTTTTCTTTCCGTAAGGGACCAAAGACGCTTTAATATAGTATGTATTTTATTAGACAGGCGAGCAGCTGTTTGGATATACATGTCAAGTGGCTGACATAGCATAATCAGAGAGAGCTTTCTCCATCATACAATATATTTTAAATTAATTGCATGTCATTTAGCAACAGTCATCCTGTTTTTATTAATATGATATTCTAATATCGCTCTAGATTACTGCAAAGTGCAACACGTCTCTCATACCAGCCACCGAGCGAACGCACAGAGTAACATTATAGCATAACTTTCAACACACTCAAATGTATTTAGTATGATTGTTTTAAGCATGTAAAACAGCTCTGCATTACCACACATACACAACGACAAGAGCGGAAGCGGCAACTGCAGCATAAGCAGAATAAAAGCTCTGAGACTGGTGTTTCGCGCAGGTCTCTCTCATTAGCATTCGCTCACAAGGGCTCTCGGCGTGTCCTGCTTCATACCACTGTAACATTAATAACACTTTAATACATTCGCTCATTCATGATTTCTGCCCAAGTACGTCGGATTCCTTTCCATTGGCTGTGAAGGTGAAGAGTCAAGACACAGTACTCCCATGATTCCACGCTCATTCACAGCGTCATCAAGCTATGCCTTTGTTTTGAATAAGCGATGCAAAACTTACATACTGTGCCTTTAAACTGATCAAAAGTTACAGTAAATCTATAATGCAGATTTCAAATAAATGCTGTTCTTTTGAACTTTCTATTCTTCGAAGTATCCTGGAAAAATCAGTTTTCACAAAAATAGCAGCTGTTTTCAACATTGAGTATAAGATGTTCAGAAATTTTCTTGAGCAACAAAACAGCATATTAGAATAATTTCTGTAAATGATGCTGAAAATTCAGCTTTGCCATCACAGGAAGAAATTACATTTAAAATATTTTACATGAGAAAAGTTATTTTTAATTGTAATTGTCTCTCACAATATTACTATTTTTACTGTATTATGATCAAATAAATGCAACCTTGGTGAGCAAGAGACTTCGTTAAAAAGCTGATCCCAAATGTAAATGAAATGGAAATGTATTGTTATTATTGTTGTTGCTGTTAACATTTTGTGCATATGGTTATTTTAAATGTTTGTATACACTACGGATTACATTACAGATTTTTTTTTTTTTATTGCAATACTGCATTTTACAGACATTAAACAGGTGGACTGAAGATAAAACTGCAAGATATTTGTTCACATACGTTACAGAATCAGTGCGCCATCTGTCTTCACCCGATGACGCCGTTCCGGATATGACGCAGGACGCGCACTATTTAAACTTGTTTTCAATATTACGGAAGTGAAACAGAGCCGTTTCCACACAGATTGATGTTGCTATACTGCTACACCTAAGCGCTCATTCTTGTGCGTAAGTAAATACTTATTTGTCTTATTCTGATTATTATCATAACCCTTTAAAGCAAGCAGAACTTTCGCTATTTACTATTCGATGTAACTGCTTTTACTTTGGAGGTCTACGGGTCCTATTCATTTTCAATGTGTTGTGGTTCGTTTTACACATATGAACAAGCTCTTTTATGTCCAGACATCATCACTCCAGACATGGCAGCAAAGGGGGCAAAGGAGAGTCTGGTGAATAAACTGGGCTTTAAAAGCAGCAGCTCGAAGTCAGTGGAGATGGAGATGGAGAAACTGAAGAGAGAGAATCAGCAGCTGAAGAAAAGTCTGGACGACATGAAGAGAGCTGGAAGACAGCAACACACACATTCAGACTCTGACAGAGCCAAACTTCTGGAGGTGAGTTCATGCCTGCTTTATACCTGAAATCTCATGGAACTTTGTTTAAAATGACAACAAAAAAAATCAAGATTTTTGTCTGTCATTCTATAAATGTTTATAAATATTTATAGAGATGTGTATATTAGTGTTGTAGTCAAGACCACCTAATCCGAGACCAAGACCAGACCAGCACTCCTTAAATTCATAAAGATCCACATTACCGCCTGAGAAATGACTTATTTTTAATCAATGATAATAATTAGAGTAAGATGCTTATAGAGCTGTTACCAATCAAATGAAATCATTAACAACAAAATTAATCTTTGCACTGCAGAGGTGGTACAGAAGATGCATCTGAATTAGTACATTAAAAATGCATAAATGTTTTTTAAAAATATTTATTGAATGTTTGTATAAAAGCATTATCATGTTTGCAGTCATGCTCAAATGTGTAAAAAAGTATCTCTTGCTCTTGTGATATTGCTTAATTATATCACATGTTATAATATAAAAATCCAGATCTCATACAAGTACTTTTACTTTTTTTTTTTTTTGTGAGCATTTGTATTAATTTTAGTGACATTTCTGACACAATCCCTCATTCATTTCTGAACCGGCACAATAAATAAATCAAATTAGAAATAAGTTATTGATTGCATCTGAAGCAGTAAGTTTTACATCCAATCACATTAATGATGGTAATAAATAAATCAGACAATGCACTGGCAATTTAGTGATATCCCAGCAGTTGTGGTCTTGACCGGTCTTGAAACAAAATCCCGAGTCCTCTAAGTCTGAGACCGAGAACAAATGTGGGTGAGACCAAGACGAGACCAAGACCTTCAAAAAATGGTCTTAAGACCGCTCTCGAGTACTACAACACTAGTGTATATGTAGAGAGATGTAATATTCTTTAGATTTCCTCTACTATGTCATGAAGGGAACATATTTTTCAAACTCCATTGTGTCCCAGAGGATTCTGGCCCTGGAGACGCTGAGGGAGAGGAACTCGCAGCAGCTGCTGGTGAAGGAGCAGGAGATCGGTGTCCTCAGACAGCAGCTGCGCGCCGCTCACGGGGAGGTGGTGTCTTCACTGCAGAGCCAGCTGGAGCAGAAGCAACAGGAGGCCGAACAGAGAGAGAAGCAGTTTCAGGCTCTCTCAAAGGAGACAGAAGACCTGAAAAACAAGTATTGTGTGGTTTCTGAGAGGTGTGACATACTTGAGAAACAAAAGGTAGGGGAGTTGACTTTAGACCCTTCGTATGGCATTAGGGCTTTCTTTAATTTTATTTTACAAGTGTAATATATATATATATATAATTTTTTTTTTTTTTTTTTTTTTAAAGATTAGAATTTAAAAATGTTCTATCTATTAATTTAACTACTTTCATGACTGGTTAAATAAGAATAATATTTATTTATTATCTTATTTAACCATGGTCATGACAGAAAGTAGAAGCATTTTTCACATATACACTGCCGTTCAAAAGTTTAGGATCTGTAAGATTTTTAAAATAAGTCTCTTCTGCTCACCAAGGCTGCATTTATTTAATTGTAATATTGTGAAATATTATTACAATTCAAAATAACTGTTTTCTGTTTGAAAACATTTTAAAATGCAATTTATTCCTGTGATGCCAAGCTGAATTTTCAGCATCATTTCTCCAGTCTTCAGTCACATGATCTTTCAGAAATCATTCTAATATGATGATTTGGTGCTCAACAAACATTTCTTATTAGAATTATCATTGTTGAAAATAGTTGTGTACAATTTTTTTCATAATTCTTTGAATAGAAAGTTCAAAAGAACAGCATTTATCTGAAATAGAAAGCTTTTGTTTGGGTCAGTTTTTTTATTTATTTTTTTTTTTTTTTAAATAAATTAAAGAAATTAATACTTCTCTTTTGCAAGGATGCATTAAATTGACTATAAAGCCATTTACAATGTTACAAAAGATTCTATTTCAAATAAATGCTATTCATCAAAGAATCCTGAAAAACTGTTTTCAACACTGATAATCATAAAGGTACTTGAGCAGCAAATCATCATACTATAATGATTTCTGAAGGATCATGTGACACTGAAGACTGGAGTAATGATGCTGAAAATTCAGCTTTGATCACAGGAATAAATTACATTTTAAAATATATTCAAATAAAAAAGTTATTTAAATTGTAATGATATTTCACAATATTACTGTTTGTTTTGTATTTTTAATCAAATAAATGCAGCCTTGGTGAGCAGAAGAGACTTATTTTAAAAAGCTTACCCATCCCAAACTTTTGAACGCAAAAGTCTTAGGCACGTTAGTATTTTCACACACACACACACACACACACACACACACACACACACACACACACACACACACACACACACACACACACACACACACACACACACACACACACACACACACACAAACACACACACACACACACAAACACACACACACACACACACACACACACACACACACACACAAACAAACACACAAACACACAAACACAAAAAATGTTTTATGCCAGTTATGTGGAGCATACCGCTCAAAAATCTCACTGGATTATCACAATTAATGGCAAAAGGAATGTTTGGAAATGTAGACCGATATTTCCTACTAACACACTACAGCAAAATATATAAATAACTGGCTTTTTATGGTGAAAATACTAACCTAGTCTAAGACTTTTGCAGAGAGAGAGAGAGAGAGAGAGAGAGAGAGTGTGAGAGAGTGTGAGAGAGAGAGAGAGTGTGAGAGAGAGAGAGAGAGTGTGAGAGAGAGAGAGTGAGTCAGGGATTGACAGGGTCCCTATATCATGATAGTAGTTCATAGAAGTATGTAATTTCCTGTCATTTAGCATCAGGGTATTTCCAGGCAAATGAGTGCATGATGAGGTTCATACACTAGATGGCAGCATTTCATCTCAAACAACTATTTTCTTACTCGAAGTCGCCTAACTAGTGATGATAGTAGACCACAACTAATTTTTTTATATTTTTTTATGATGAAATAATAAAAATATAATATTTGAATCTAAATAGTTTTATTGAGCCAATATCATTGGTCAACTCAATCACACAGTCTTCTGTCAAGAAGAGTTCAGACTTCATGGATTCAGTTCAGAGTTCAGGAAAATCATGTGCTACCAACACTACACTAGGGTTAATGTTCGGATTAAGGGTTTGTATTTGTGTAGGAAATCAGCACAGTGATTGACAAGATTTCCAAGGAAATCTTAGGAATCGGCTGCAGGGTTGCAAATATATTTGCATTACATTAACAATTTCATTAAGAATCTTTAATTCCGTAATCGTATCCAGATTCTTATGAATCTCTCAGAGCTTTGTGAAAGCACACAAATTCCTGTCATCCATTTGAATAAATAAACACTGGAATGTTAAACGCAAATGTTCTTACTGGAATTAAAATGAAGTCAGCGGGCCTTAATTCTGTGTCATGTAATTTCCAGTGAAGCCTGTTGGTTGAAGTTCCTGTTCTGATCAGTTTGACAGGTCTCAGCAGGGTATCAGTCAAAAATGTGCTCGGTTTGCACTGTGCAAGATTGGTGTTGTAGCTTATAGCTTTCATCACCATACAATCTGACATTGGTTCTCTTAGCCAGCGTTACGATATTTGCTGATGCCTCTAAACATGCTGCGATACGATTACATTTTGATTAGATTCAGAGGCCTGTGATCGATTATATGGGTATTAACTGATTGTGAAAATAGGCACATGATACATTTACAGTTACATTTTTAACAACTCCCAAATGCAACCAAAATATAACAAGAACAATTAACCGAGCTCTATGAAAATTGCAAATGCTGTATCTCAACTGGAACATCCACAACAACAAAAAAAAATATTTTAAATATCATCAAAAGTTAATATAATATCATAAGAAATCAATCAAACCTCATCAAACAGCTCAGTGCCAATTTGACCTCTTTTTATCCTTTGACATCTTTTCACACATTGCATTAATACATCATATTGTTTGTTAGTCATTTACAGGGGTCATCGGATGCCCATTTTCCACAAGTTGGTATGATTCTTTAGGATCTTCATGTAAGGTCTGTAACATACTTTGGTTAAAATTCCTCAATGTTTGTGTAAAACAACACCCTTTTTACCTCCTCAAAAACAGCTCTGTTCACAGCACTTTGACCCGTTTTCTCTTTAAATAATAATGAGCTACTGCTCACCCCACCCCTCTCTTCCGTGGGGCGTGAAGCGCTGCCTTGGCGGACAGTGTACAACTGGCTGAGGGCGGAAATATGCTAATATGGGACAGTCCGTCAGTGGTCGTGGGCGGAGCATGAGCAATATGACATGATATTGCTCAGAAAATTAAAATGGATTGATTATTGAGTGTTTAGGCTTTTTGAGGATTAAAAAAAAGGAGTGAATGAATTTTTATTATTGTAGGGTGGTTGTGTCCACACATTGCAAAGACACATTTAAATGCAAACACCATATAAAAGTTCATTTTTGCATCCGATGACCCCTTTAAAGGTTCAGTGTGTGAATTTTAGCGGCATCTAGCGGTGAGGTTTCAAATTGTAACCGTCCACTGCTCACCCCTCGTTTTCGAAGCACATAGAGAAGCTACGGTGGCCAACACAGGACAAAGATGTCAGACTGTAGACTGTAGAGCAGTTTGTCCGTTTAGGGCTACTGTAGAAACATGGCGGCGCAAAATGGCGATTTCACTGTAAGGGGACCCCCAGTGTATGTAGATAGAAATGGCTCATTCTAAGGTAATAAAAACATAACGGTTCATTATGTAAGGTCTTTATACACCACTGAAAACATAGTTATGTATATTATATTGCATTTCTGTCAATAGATCCTCATAAATATTACACACTGCACCTTTAATGGATGCATTGATCCATATCGATGTGTCATTAGTTAAAGATTGGGCTAGTAACCCATAAATTGGAGGTTCAAACCCAAGAAGAGTTTATCAGTAAAGTAATTTATGTAAGATGTGAGGTTTAAAATCTTTTTATAATTTATGAGATTCATTTTATAATTTGAGATGCATTTTTGTGACGTGTTTGTATCATTGGTCTCCCGTCAGGTTCCATCTGGTGAGCTTGCGGCGGTGCAGGAGCAGTTGCGAGATGTGAGTTCAAATAAGACGTTCCTGCTGCTTTCTGCTAGACTCATCTGCTCATCACCTCTCTCTGTTTTTGAGTACAGGCTCTGGAGAAGAACCATCACTGGCTTGTGTACGACCAGCAGCGAGAGGCCTATGTTCAGGGTGTCTTAGCCAGGACCAAGGAGTTAGAGACGCAGTTAAATGAATCAAATCAAGCTCTCCAACATCAGCACAAAGAAGCCAGTTCAGATGGTAAATACTCTTAAAAGACACTCAGAGTTGCCAGAATAAAATTTTGATGGTCTATATGACTCAGTATCACCATTCATTCTCTCTTCTTGCCCCACAGCCCAGTCCGGGCAAGAGGCTCAGCGTGAGCTGGAGACCGAACGGGCCCGAGTCAGCCGGATCCAGACGGAACTCGAGGATATGAGAGGGAGGTATGAGGAGAAGAGCAGGGAAGCGGCTCAGGCCCGGGAGCAGCTTCTGGAGGAGAGGAAAAGCGACCGGCGGGCTCTGCAGGAGGAAAGGAGGTGTTCATCAGAGCGAACTGCTCGACTGCAGGGTGAGCTGGAGGACGAGAGGAAGAGGGTGTCCGAACTACTGATGCAGGTACACATGCAGATTTTGTTGTTATAAAACATTAACCTAATTTTGGGTGTTAGATCAATATGGATAATGAGCCAGTATATGGAGAGCAGGCTGGCCAAAGGTCCTTCTAATGCCAGTATAATGCAATTCTGTCACGTACATATAATGTAAACAATATGTCACGTAACGTCAAAGTCCCTTTAAGACAAGTCATTTCACTCGGCGGCCATCTTTGAAACGGCTCTCGGGCATGCAAGTGCGGCTCCTATCTCTTTGAATGGGGAAACATCAAATTCTCCAAAACTGTTTGCCAAGCTTACAATTAAATTTCATATTTGAAATCACCAATGAAATCTGACAACAGATTTTGATGACTTTACTAGTCAACGATTGGCTCTTTCATTTAGAAGCCGGAGCTTATTCGCCATATTGGGCGTTGCACTTTCTCCTATTCATTAGTAATCGGAGTCATCCTATATATAAAGTCTTTGGTAACATTGTTTACCTCCGAAAGCCATTCAGTGCCCAGAGCTCGCTTGGTGGCTAGAGAAATGAACACTTCAATGAATCAATATTAAATGGAATTAAATGAAGTCGCAAGCTTGTAAATCGAATCGTGAAATGTTTGTCAATGCCCAGCTCTAGGCAGCGTTTCCCAGAAGCATTGAGACTATTAGTGCCAGTGGTTTCTATATTCTGTTTTGGCTTACGATGCTTTTGGGAAACACATCCTTGGTTGATATATTGGTATATATCTACTCATTTCTTTTGACAGACATATGAACTGTATTTGCTAGATAAAAAGAGCAATTTTTTTTCTCTTTGGAAAGGTGAACCTATTGCAGAAATCCCTGATGAATCAGCAGGAGGAGCAGAAAAGAATCGCTATATTGGAACAACAGGTATTCAGATCACCCTTCAACACTAGCTTTCATCGTAGAGCTATGAATGAAACATCCAGCATGCTTCTCGATTCCATTCCTGGTGTTATCACCCTCATTTGTCATTGACCATCATACAGATGCAGTTGTCGGCCAAAGAACCTGAAAATTAAAAACTAGATAGGAGAGACATCATTAAAGTAAAGTAATCCATGTGACACCAGCGGTTTAACCTCAATTTAATGAAGTGACGCAACATAATTTACCACTTTATTTACAGAAATATTGACTTGCAATCCAGTAGGGGGATCACCACGACACATGCGTGTTGTGTTGACTCAAGCCCGGAAGTTGTTCTGTGAACGGGCTTTAGATAATATTATTTTGTAAGTACAGAGGTAAATTGTTTTTTTTGCTCAAACAAAGCACTCCTGGGTCAATGACATGATTATCTTCATTTTATTATAATTTTTTGTCTTGCTCATGTATGTTAAGTGTATACGCCGCCTCCTGCTGATTTGCGCTGCTTGGCCCGATCCACTTTCAACAGTGTTTCTCAGAAATCGCTTACTGCACCTTTAATGGTTGCAATGTGAATTTCTAAGACATGCACTTTGCACATGCATTTTAAACTAGATTGTTAAAGTTTGTGTGTGTTATCACCCTCATTTGTCATTGACCATCCGACAGATCCAGTTGTCTGCCAAAGAATCTGAAAATGAAAAACTAGACCGTCAAACTTTACAGCACCAACTGCACAAAGTTTTGAAAGAGCTGCGGAAGGCCAGAGACCAGATTACACGCCTGGAGTCTTCCGTAAGTTCTGAAATATTCCTTGATGGATTCCGACATGATCACTGACATTTTTATCATATTATTGTGTAATAATGTGCCTGTGTTGACCTTGTGCCTCAGAAACAGCAGAGAGAGTCTCGCTTCTCTGAGCCCAGCTCATGTAACCGGATGGATTTTGAAAGATTGACTGTTCAAGATCGAACCACATCTCCATCTAAAGTCCATAACATACTAGATGAGAGTATCCTGGAGTGTCCGAACTGTGGCGCTTCCTACCCCACCAGCCAGCACAGAGAGCTGCTCGCCCACCTCGACTACTGCTTCAGCTGAACCTGCCTAAACTCTTCCACTCTTTATATAAACGTCACTATTTAGTGATTTTGACTTGGTTTCATTGTAGTCACCATTCCAAAGAAATCTTTCAGTATTTTATATTAACTTGTTTCATCATTTTTTTTTTTTTTTTAAATGTTTTTTTTTTTTTTTTTTTTTAAGAACATAGTAAAATTTTTATATTCTTGAATTTGAAAAGCTTAAAGGGACTTTTCTTTTATTCATAAAAGTATTTGTTTACATGGGGCATATTTAAAAATATTTTAATTTATAAATTCAAATATGTTATTTTCTTAGTTCGCTCTTGGTGACCAGGTTGCTTTTTTTATATGCAGTTTGCATACATGCAATAAGTAATAATCAATATTCAACAATCAGTGTTGTACCTAAAAAAAAATAACCATTTTTCACAGTCAGTCACTGAATTGTCTTACTCTGCTTAAATAAAAGAAAAAAGACAGAAATAACCCTGTGTCCCTTTTATCCTCTTTGTACCTCTGAAGTGTTACTTGTCTAGGAACGACTCCAATCTGCCAGTCCTGACTTTGCAAACCAAATCTGTCTTGAATCAGACTGCATGTGTAAATCCTGCATTAAACTATTTAAAGATGGGATTAGGTGAAGGCACCGTAGCCGGTTTATTAACTGTTCGATTCCAGGAAGTGCCATGTATAGTTTCACTGCCAGGTAAGCAATATATATGAGTAAGGATAACTGGCAATAACTAAAGAAATAAATTTGTAGAATCCTTCTGAAAAATAATAGATCCTTGGGCATCTGTGAAGGCACATGACATATACAAAATATATATTTAGGCTATACACTCACCTAAAGGATTATTAGGAACACCATACTAATACTGTGTTTGACCCCCTTTCGCCTTCAGAACTGCCTTAATTCTACGTGGCATTGAATCAACAAGGTGCTGAAAGCATTCTTTAGAAATGTTGGCCCATATTGATAGGATAGCATCTTGCAGTTGATGGAGATTTGTGGGATGCACATCCAGGGCACGAAGCTCCCGTTCCATCACATCCCAAAGATGCTCTATTGGGTTGAGATCTGGTGACTGTGGGGGCCATTTTAGTTCAGTGAGCTCATTGTCATGTTCAAGAAACCAATTTGAAATGATTCGAGCTTTGTGACATGGTGCATTATCCTGCTGGAAGTAGCCATCAGAGGATGGGTACATGGTGGTCATAAAGGGATGGACATGGTCAGAAACAATGCTCAGGTAGGCCGTGGCATTTAAACGATGCCCAATTGGCACTAAGGGGCCTAAAGTGTGCCAAGAAAACATCCCCCACACCATTACACCACCACCACCAGCCTGCACAGTGGTAACAAGGCATGATGGATCCATGTTCTCATTCTGTTTACACCAAATTCTGACTCTACCATCTGAATGTCTCAACAGAAATCGAGACTCATCAGACCAGGCAACATTTTTCCAGTCTTCAACTGTCCAATTTTGGTGAGCTCGTGCAAATTGTAGCCTCTTTTTCCTATTTGTAGTGGAGATGAGTGGTACCCGGTGGGGTCTTCTGCTGTTGTAGCCCATCCGCCTCAAGGTTGTGCGTGTTGTGGCTTCACAAATGCTTTGCTGCATACCTCGGTTGTAACGAGTGGTTATTTCAGTCAAAGTTGCTCTTCTATCAGCTTGAATCAGTCGGCCCATTCTCCTCTGACCTCTAGCATCAACAAGGCATTTTCACCCACAGGACTGCCGCATACTGGATGTTTTTCCCTTTTCACACCATTCTTTGTAAACTCTAGAAATGGTTGTGCGTGAAAATCCCAGTAACTGAGCAGATTGTGAAATACTCAGACCGGCCCGTCTGGCACCAACAACCATGCCACGCTCAAAATTGCTTAAATCACCTTTCTTTCCCATTCTGACATTCAGTTTGGAGTTCAGGAGATTGTCTTGACCAGGACCACACCCCTAAATGCATTGAAGCAACTGCCATGTGATTGGTTGATTAGATAATTGCATTAATGAGAAATTGAACAGGTGTTCCTAATAATCCTTTAGGTGAGTGTATTTAGGCTATATACACAGGTTACTAGCCACTCAACATTTTCACTGGCCACAATTTTGTTGCTGGGAAATTGAGCTGTGATGATAGCTCACGAGATGAGACAATACACAATATTGGGTTCATGAGAATGAGATAAGACAGTATTTTAACTATTTTTAAGAACTCTTCAATGACAAATTATATGACTGGAAAAAGTCTTTTATTCGTCTGAAAGTCACAAAATGCAAAACAATGCAGGTGCATTTTGAAATGTTTTAACTAATCTAGGGCTGTCACTAACTATTATTTTGGTAATCAAGTAATCAGTTGGTTATTTTGACAATTAATCGAGTAATCTGATAATATTTTTTGTGGTAATAAAACTATGCCTAAGTGAACAATAGCCTTTAAAATGATTTAATATATATGGGTGATTCTATAATTGCAGGTACATTTGATGTCCAAAGTCATTATTTTTTTTGCTTTTTTCAAATGGTAATATTTTTAATTATTTTAATCACAAGATGTTACAGGCCATAACAATATAATATTTTCTGTAAAAAGTGTCTTGTATAGTTGGAAATCATGATTTCTTCTTGCCCGAATTAGTCATGTATCATTGTGTAACCAAAATATTTATTTTACTTTTCTTTTGGTAATATTTCATTTTTTTGTTTGTTTATAAAAGCCCTAAACAGTAATTTACCTAATTCTACAACATTAAATCTTATAAAAAATATGTGTCCATAAATCTTGTCAATTCTGTTACCGTACCATACTTTGCCTTTAAATTGGTGGAACTATGTAAGATACAGGAAATTATGTCACTTTCCCTCACTGATAAGATCTGAAGCACTGAAAGGTATGTGTACTCTCTCTGAGAAAATATTTGAATCTAAAAAGTTCTTACACCGAGTTATTTTGTAAAACGTCAAAATTGTTACCACAATATCAAAAGGAAAACAGAATGCATCACTGATCACACAGTGGGTTGTTTAAAAGTCTTTTAATCATGATTTCATTAGTGCTCTTAGCGTTTATGCTAGTGAGTGAAGTTTTTGGCTAAAAAGTTTAAAATCGTCAATTCTGTTACCGTCAGACTCTGTTAACAAGGTAGTGTAACAATGTTGCCTAATTTGTCTGTAACAGAGTTGACAAACAATACTATAAAGAAATCTGGGTTACACTTTATTTTACGGTGTCATTGTTACAGTGTAATTATATATTTAAGTACTGAGTAATATTAATTAACTACATGTAGGGTTAGAGTAAGATTAGGGTTTGGTTGAGGGTTAGTTGCATGTAATTATCCATAATCTACTGTTATTACTATGGTAAGTACATGTAACATATGTAACAAGGACACTGTAAAATAAAGTGTTACCTAAATCAGTGTTTTTGTTAAAAGTAAAAAAAGGAAGTAACTTGTGTTTGGCAAGCACTGAATTATTAAAGGGGTCATGAACTGGCTTTTTTCTTTTTTTTTCTTTTTTCTTTTATACTGTTGTCTGAGGTCAACTTAGGAAGTTTGCGTGGTTATTACATTCGAAAACATCATAATGAATAAGTAATAGGCTATTTTCTACCCTGGTTTTGAGCCTAGCTCTTGAAACGCTTGGTTTTTATGGGCGTGCCGCATTGAAGATTTGGAAGTAAACGTCTGGCTTTGCAAGCCCTGGCCCATACATGTTCGAGTCTGATCCCGAATCGCAGGACAATGAACCAACAACACCTCAAATACAAAGGATTCTCCAGCCTGTGACAGCGTGGTAAGTTATGTTTAGTTAGACACGTACATAATCAGTAGATATCAAACAATCTCTAATGCAATACTATCACATATAAAAAACATTTTTTACTCACATAAGTGTGTTGCATCATTCCTGTCGGATCCAGAAGGCACAGAATGTTTTTTTAATCTAATTCTGTCTGCAAATCCAGTCTCTTGTTTACAAACGAATCCATGGTGAAATGAAGGAACAAACGTGCAATGTCTTATCCATGTGAGCTGGATCTTCATTAAAAACAAAGTTCAACTATGCATTGCTAATATTGGAATCCGAAGGAAGCTTATGCGGCTTGTTTATTGCTTGGAAGTTCGATCCGGTTTAGCTCCACGTAGGCCTATGTTATTTATCTATAACATGTCAGACACGAATCGGTGGGCGGGGCTACAGAATCAGGCGTTCGTCTTCTTCGATTAAGCGGCGTTTCACTGCACTCTGACGTCACAGGGAAGAACATTCACAGATCGATCGTTTGCTGAGCCAGCTGTCAATAAAAGCTTTTCTTTGACTAACAAGGAAGTTTTTAGCTCCAAAACTTACAGGACATTCTTATATTATGATGACCTTTTATATATCAAAAGCTCAAGGGAAAGTTGATTTCTCAATTCATGACCCCTTTAAATTGAATATGTTTTCAATAAGAGACTGGAAAGAATTTCTATTAGTAAACTGTTTTTTTCCTTAACTTTTTGAAATACAAAATGTATCTCCAATTATAGAATCACCCATATATAATATCAATGAGGCAATAATAATTTGTTTAAATAAAGTATCAAAAGCAAATAATTATTTGGTTTAACTGAACAACACTGATACATAATACAGAATATAAATATAATCAACTTATGTACATTACGTATTTTAACAAAATGGCGGCAGATGGAGATTGTTGTTACACTTTACAGCACAATCAAATTCTTGTTTAATATTGGCCAAACAACATTTAATTCAAATGTCCACTTAATCTTTAATATTTGGCCAAAAATGTGAGAAAGAAAAATGTGTTATATTTCTATCTAAATTATTTATATATAATATAAATTATATAAATATATACACTCACCTAAAGGATTATTAGGAACACCATACTAATACTGTGTTTGACCCCCTTTCGCCTTCAGAACTGCCTTAATTCTATGTGGCATTGATTCAACAAGGTGCTGAAAGCATTCTTTAGAAATGTTGGCCCATATTGATAGGATAGCATCTTGCAGTTGATGGAGATTTGTGGGATGCACATCCAGGGCACGAAGCTCCCGTTCCACCACATCCCAAAGATGCTCTATTGGGTTGAGATCTGGTGACTGTGGGGGCCATTTTAGTACAGTGAACTCATTGTCATGTTCAAGAAACCAATTTGAAATGATTCGAGCTTTGTGACATGGTGCATTATCCTGCTGGAAGTAGCCATCAGAGGATGGGTACATGGTGGTCATAAAGGGATGGACATGGTCAGAAACAATGCTCAGGTAGGCCGTGACATTTAAACGATGCCCAATTGGCACTAAGGGGCCTAAAGTGTGCCAAGAAAACATCCCCCACACCATTACACCACCACCACCAGCCTGCACAGTGGTAACAAGGCATGATGGATCCATGTTCTCATTCTGTTTACGCCAAATTCTGACTCTACCATCTGAATGTCTCAACAGAAATCGAGACTCATCAGACCAGGCAACATTTTTCCAGTCTTCAACTGTCCAATTTTGGTGAGCTCGCGCAAATTGTAGCCTCTTTTTCCTATTTGTAGTGGAGATGAGTGGTACCCGGTGGGGTCTTCTGCTGTTGTAGCCCATCCGCCTCAAGGTTGTGCGTGTTGTAGCTTCACAAATGCTTTGCTGCATACCTCGGTTGTAACGAGTGGTTATTTCAGTCAAAGTTGCTCTTCTATCAGCTTGAATCAGTCGGCCCATTCTCCTCTGACCTCTAGCATCAACAAGGCATTTTCGCCCACAGGACTGCCGCATACTGGATGTTTTTCCCTTTTCACACCATTCTTTGTAAACTCTAGAAATGGTTGTGCGTGAAAATCCCAGTAACTGAGCAGATTGTGAAATACTCAGACCGGCCCGTCTGGCACCAACAACCATGCCACGCTCAAAATTGCTTAAATCACCTTTCTTTCCCATTCTGACATTCAGTTTGGAGTTCAGGAGATTGTCTTGACCAGGACCACACCCCTAAATGCATTGAAGCAACTGCCATGTGATTGGTTGATTAGATAATTGCATTAATGAGAAATTGAACAGGTGTTCCTAATAATCCTTTAGGTGAGTGTATATATACAAACCCGATTCCAAAAAAGTTGGGACACTGTACAAATTGTGAATAAAAAAGGAATGCAATAATTTACAAATCTCATAAACTTATATTTTATTCACAATAGAATATAGATAACATATCAAATGTTGAAAGTGAGACATTTTGAAATGTCATGCCAAATATTGGCTCATTTTGGATTTCATGAGAGCTACACATTCCAAAAAAGTTGGGACAGGTAGCAATAAGAGGCCGGAAAAGTTAAATGTACATATAAGGAACAGCTGGAGGACCAATTTGCAACTTATTAGGTCAATTGGCAACATGATTGGGTATAAAAAGAGCCTCTCAGAGTGGCAGTGTCTCTCAGAAGTCAAGATGGGCAGAGGATCACCAATTCCCCCAATGCTGCGGTGAAAAATAGTGGAGCAATATCAGAAAGGAGTTTCTCAGAGAAAAATTGCAAAGAGTTTGAAGTTATCATCATCTACAGTGCATAATATCATCCAAAGATTCAGAGAATCTGGAACAATCTCTGTGCGTAAGGGTCAAGGCCGGAAAACCATACTGGATGCCCGTGATCTTCGGGCCCTTAGACGGCACTGCATCACATACAGGAATGCTACTGTAATGGAAATCACAACATGGGCTCAGGAATACTTCCAGAAAACATTGTCGGTGAACACAATCCACCGTGCCATTTGCCATTGCCGGCTAAAACTCTATAGGTCAAAAAAGAAGCCATATCTAAACATGATCCAGAAGCGCAGGTGTTTTCTCTGGGCCAAGGCTCATTAAAAATGGACTGTGGCAAAGTGGAAAACTGTTCTGTGGTCAGACGAATCAAAATCTGAAGTTCTTTTTGGAAAACTGGGACGCCATGTCATCCGGACTAAAGAGGACAAGGACAACCCAAGTTGTTATCAGCGCTCAGTTCAGAAGCCTGCATCTCTGATGGTATGGGGTTGCATTAGTGTGTGTGGCATGGGCAGCTTACACATCTGGAAAGGCACCATCAATGCTGAAAGGTATATCCAAGTTCTAGAACAACATATGCTCCCATCCAGACGTCGTCTCTTTCAGGGAAGACCTTGCATTTTCCAACATGACAATGCCAGACCACATACTGCATCAATTACAACATCATGGCTGCGTAGAAGAAGGATCCGGGTACTGAAATGGCCAGCCTGCAGTCCAGATCTTTCACCCATAGAAAACATTTGGCGCATCATAAAGAGGAAGATGCGACAAAGAAGACCTAAGACAGTTGAGCAACTAGAAGCCTGTATTAGACAAGAATGGGACAACATTCCTATTCCTAAACTTGAGCAACTTGTCTCCTCAGTCCCCAGACGTTTGCAGACTGTTATAAAAAGAAGAGGGGATGCCACACAGTGGTAAACATGGCCTTGTCCCAACTTTTTTGAGATGTGTTGATGTCATGAAATTTAAAATCAACTTATTTTTCCCTTAAAATGATACATTTTCTCAGTTTAAACATTTGATATGTCATCTATGTTGTATTCTGAATAAAATATTGAAATTTGAAACTTCCACATCATTGCATTCTGTTTTTATTCACAATTTGTACAGTGTCCCAACTTTTTTGGAATCGGGTTTGTACAGTATATGCATGCAAATATTTCTTACATATTTCTAAATGTATGTATGTGTATTTATATATACATAATAATTATACACTGTACATATATATATATATATATATATATATATATATACACTGTACACACACATATATTATGTATATACATATATATAACATTCTGTTTTGTAGGTCCACTGACTCCTTCCAGTACCTTTCAGAGATGCCCAGATTGTGTGTGTATAAATATATATGTAACTATTTTATTTTTAGTCTAATATGTTGATATAACTCTTAACAGATGTTTATAAATATTGTATTGATAACATTACATAAATGTATAGAATGTATATATTATACATTTGTTATAACGTATAAATATGTTATAAAGTGTTTCAAAGAAAATTGAGGAAAATGAATCAATGGCATGGCTGGAGTGCCAATACATATACATTACATGTCAGCTATAAATATAAAACTTGATGACATTTTCTTATGTATTTCCTCATACATATAATGTGTGCCGACACCTGCTGCTCTGTATCATGGTCCAAGTTGCACAACATTTTAGTTGGTACACAACATTTTGTCAGCAAAAAGCATTGATTTACCACAGTGCTATTTGTATTGTTGGTTCATGAGTTCGAAAGAACCTTTGATAAAACCTTGGTGATAGCGGGTTTAATAGATCGATCACTGAATTCAATAATTAATTCATACTTGTTTTTTCAAGTTTATTTGGAAAAAAACAAGTTACACCATGCACTTGTTGTGCATTAAAAATGATTACTACACATTTTCACTTTTGCTTTGTCCAAAATTATTATGCATTCTCTTTTATTAAGTAATATGTTTATTTCTGGTATTTACATATCAGCTGGAAATATAAAACTTGACAGATTACATCCTCAGAAGCTCTTTTGTGCAGTGGTCATTCAGGCAGCGGCACAGAAACCTGCACAATTAAAAAAGCAAAAACACATCAGCGCGTTTAGATCTTTTGCATACTGAACAATGTCTGATCATGAGTGCATACACGTAGGGTGAATTTAGGTTGATTGGGACACTTTTCCCAAGTCATCTCAATGACAAAAAGTGTCCCAATCACCCTGAATTCACCCCTAATAATAATTCATGAGGCTCAACCATCTTACCAGTGTGTGCAACGCGTCTGTATTTGCCCAGGAAGCAGACCTCCTGTTTCTTCTCTGTCACAGTCTGCTGGTCTTCAGGCCTGAGGCCATCAGGGTGTCGGGAGAATATGAAGGAATAACCATCCAGGCAGGTTCCGTTCTCATCAAGCTCTCTGCAGGAGTAGTGGATGGCGTAGTTATCATAGTCGGTGTCAATGATCCAGTGGTCGTCAACTGTGAAACGGTCACAGACAGGTCATGAGCAGATGACCTAACATGTGATTTGCACATGATAAATCTACACTTACATCCAGACTGGAGATACGCAGCAGCTCCCCAGTATTTCAACTTGGTCTTGGCTGGGTCTTCAGTCTCTTCAAACGTGCCAAACATGTTGGCGCACAGCTCCCAGTTGCTGAAAAGTAAAACGACATGCGATAATTGAATCGTTTTTATTGCATAAGTGCACAACATCAACATAAAATCCCATTTAGACTCACTTGAGAAGGATGACTCTGCCAATAGCGGCGGCTGTCATGCTTCCATCTTCCTCCACTTTGTAATTGACAACAATATTATCAAGAAGGAAAAGACCAACGGGGTCTTTCTTGGCTACGGCATACCATGTTCCTTGAAACTGCAAGGTCAGTGAAAAAGTATGTGGAACAAAAGCTCAAAAACGACATGTGGATGGAAGAAAAATACTGTCAGACTTACCCTTGTCTTGTCAAAGTCCTGTTTGACGGTGATGTTGCTCACCAGACAGTCCTGCGCCCAGCAAGTGGCCAGGACACAGAGAGCTATGCAGAACCTGAGCATGGTGCTTCTGTGCTCGAGCTGGGAAAAATGAGTAGAACAGTTAGGAAAACACCAACAAATGCATCACTTAGCTGTCCGTCAAACGAATCCTAACATGCGTACCTTGATCACAGTATCTGAAGTTACTTTTGCACTGCTGCAGCTGCATTTATATAGGGCCAAGATTCTGGGATTCATAGCCCCACCCAACGCCCAGAAATTCAGTCTCCACCATCCCTGTCATTGGACAAAAGTTTTTACATAACATAACATTTCAGGTCTCCATGTGGAATACGGTAGCGTTGACCTCTGCTCCCCGAATGTGTTTTTCCTCAGGTTGCAGCTGGATTGTGCAAGAGCATGAGCTGAAGCTAAAATAAACATATGGAATTCTTTAGCACATGCCGGCTTGTGTGCGTTTTCTAAATGATGCCGGTGATTGTGTTCCCTGAAACATTCAATAGGGAACATTTTCTTTCAGGTTTACAGGTTTGTAAAAGTAACCAAACCACTTATATTTGCCAGCTAATGTATGTATACTCTGTTTCTGTTCGAGGTTTTCATTCTTATGAAAGAGACAAAATGGATAAAAATGAAAGAATTTTTTTGGCCTTTAAAAGTAACCAAACTGTCACATGTCTGTTTGTGTTTGGACTTTCTGTTTGTATTTTGATTCGTTCATGTGCTCCTTTGTTCAGTTTCCCGCCACTCCTTTGTTACCATAGTTACCTTCATTATTAGTTCATTGTGTTCAGATGTGTTTGCGCCTTACCTTGTTTGTGTTCCTATATAAGTTCTTCCTTTTCAGTCACTCCTTGTCCGTTCACTGTCTTACTAAGTGTGTGTTGCTGCCTGATCATCTGGTTGCTCCCATTACCATTAAACCTGTTATTTTGGATTTATTATCTTTGTCTGTGTCTGCCTTCCTGGAACCACTGTGACACTAATGACTTAGACACTAATGGCCTTTATTAACCCCCCGGAGCCGCGTTAATATAATGGATGGATGCACTTTTTTGGGCTTCAAATTTTAGGCTCCTATTCACTGCCATTATTGGAAGAGCCAGGACATTTTTTAATATAACTCCGATTATATTTTTCTGAAAGATGAATGTCATATACACCTAGGATGACTTGAAGGTGAGTAAATCATGGGGTAATTTTCATTTTTGGGTGAACTATCCCTTTAATGACCCTACAAGTTCGATTAAATCAACAAAATATGAGGAAAATCATATTTTATATACTTTTTAAATATTTTAAATATGAGAGAAGAACAAAACACTAAACATGTTCTATTTTACTATGCAAAAAATGCATGGAAAAACAAAATCTTACAGGAAAAAAAACACTGATTCAGTTATTAATATTTCATTGGTTCTCTCTTGTTTCTGCATGTATTCATAATTTCTTTGTATTACAGCCTGGCTAAAATTTATGTCTGCACAATTTCACATTTTTCACAACATTATTATCACAAATAAAATTATTGACTCCAAACACAACTATGCAATATGCTTACAAAATCTTTAACAATTACTTTAATAATATTTGAACAAAAGGTAAATATGTTAGTAACACTTTAGTATGGGGAACACATATTCACCAATAACTACGACTTTTACCTCAGTAAACGAATTTACTGCTTATTAATAGTTAGTAAGGTAGTTTTGTAGCGTTTAAGTTTAGGTATTGGATAGGATTAACGTCAGAATAAGGCATTAATATGTGCTTTATAAGTCATAAACAGCCAATATACTAGTAATATACAAGCTAATAAGCAACTAGTTAATAGTGAGAATTGCACGCTAAAATAAGTGTTACCAAGATGTCAATATATTCACTCACTGGCCACTTAATTAGGTACACCTGTTCTGCTGATTAACACAAATATCTAATCAGCCAATCATATTGCAGCAACTCAATGCATTTAGGTATGTAGACTTCTGCAGAGAGATCTGTAAAACTGAGCATCAGAATTGGGAAGTAAAGTGATTGAAGTGACTTTGAATGTGGTATGGTTGTTGGTGTCAGGCGGGCTGGTTTGAGTATTTCAGAAACTGCTGATCTACTGGGATTTTCACACGCAACCATTTCTAGAGTTTACAGAGAATGGGCAGAAAAAGAGAAAATATCCAGTGAGCGGCAGTTCTGTGGGCGAAGATGCCTTGATGCCAGAGGTCAGAGGAGAATGACCAGACTGGTTCAGCTGATAGAAAGGCAACAGTAACTCAAACAAGCACTGGTTACAACCGAGGTCTGCAGAAGAGCATCTCTGAACACACAACACGTCCAACCCTGAAGCAGATGGACTACAGCAGCAGAAGACACACCGGTGCCACTCCTGTCAGCTAAGAACAGAAAACTGAGGCTACAATTCACACGGGCTCACCAAAATTGTACAATAGAAGATTGAAGAAACGTTGCCTGGTCTGATGAGTCTCGATTTCTGTTGTGACATTCAGATGGAAGGGTCAGAATTTGGCGTAAACAACATGAAAGCATGGATCCATCCTGCCTGCATCAACGGTTCAGACTGCTGGTGCTGTAATGGTGTGAGGGATATTTTCTTGGCACACTTTGGGCCTTTTAGTACCAATTGAGCATCGTTTTAATGTCACAGCCTGACCATGCCCATCTCTTTATGACCACAGTGTACCCATCTTCTGATGGCCTCTTCCAGCAGGATAACGCACCATCACAAAGCTCAAATCATCTCAAACTGGTTTCTTGAAGATGTCAGTGACTTCACTATACACAGCCAACAGATCCCAATCCATTAGAGTATTTTTGGGATGTGGTGAAACGGGAGATTTGCATCATGGATGTGCAGCCGACAAATCTGGAGCAATTCTGTGATGTGTGATCATGTCAATATGGACAAAATCTCCAGCACCTTCTTGAATCTATGCCATGCAGTTTTGAAGGCAAAAGGCAGTCCAACCCGGTACTATGAAGGTGTACCTAATAAAGTGGACGGTGAGTGTGTATTTTTAGTTTCTGTTCGAGGATGGGTTATGATTCATTTGAAATGATAATGAAAATGTTGGCTTTTCCTTGTTGATAACAGTGAACTAAGTGATTGTGCAGTAGAGTATTTCATAACTCTCTTTAGTTTCATTGACATAAGTTATGTAGCTGGGTTTGCATGACCTAAATTGAAAAAAAAAAACCTTAACCTTAAAAAAAGGGTAACTTATGTAACTTGTTATAACACCTCTTCTTGTGGATGGCACATAGGGCAGCAAAACATCTGTAAAGGTGACCTACAATACCGTTTAAAAGTTTGAGGTAAAAGAATTCATATTTTATTCAGCACTGTTTAAATTATTAAAGACAGTAAAGACATTTATAATGTTTCAGCAGCACAACTGTTTTCAACATTGATAATAAGTAATGTTTGAGCAGCAAATCAGCATATTAGCTTTGATCACATACATTTTTATTCCTAATATATTAAAATAGAAAATTTATTTTAAATTGTAATAATATTTCACAATATGAATATTTTACTGTATTTTTTTTTTTTTTTTTAATAAATGCAGACTTAGTGAGCAAAAGAGCAAAATCTTTCAAAATCGTTAAAATCATACCGACCACAAACTTCTGAATGTTATGGTAAAAATCTACTAATTATTACTTAATATTATTACACTGCTCACTGGAATACTGGATTCTGATTGGTCAGTTTGTGTGACTTTCATGTCTGTTTTATGACACTGTTGAGCACACAATAAAAATATTTAAATCAATTCAACATGTCATTTATTTTAGTAAGCATCCATGTAAAAAAGCAGGAGACTGGCTGACTGTACATTATCTGTTACTACTATAATGGAAACTAATAACTGAGAAACTATGAACAATTTGCATACAAACAAAGACTGTTAAATCTTCCAGTGCCTTATTGGCAACATTACTAATACAAGTTAAGTAAACCAGATCTGATATCAAGCTAACTAATCCCAGTCTCAGCTCATTAGATCTAGATTTTTGTAGGCTAATGATGTCCTGCAGACAATCCTTGACACACAAATGGTGATTCTTTTTGGATGTTTGTTTGGGAATGAGGGGGTAAATATCAGACAACGCTGTGTTCCGGCTCAAAGGTGACGCTGATGGATTGCTGACGTTATCTTGAATATATCAGGGTCAACAATTCAAGACTTTCCTGTTAGCCTGAGGGCTGATATCTCAAAACAAGTCCTTCTCTGTGCACCACTGCTCTGCTCCAAGCCAAGATCACTCAATAAATACATGAACACACTTGTTTGTTTCATTTGCATGTGTATCAGACTCTATACACAGTTAGCTATTTAAAACATTGCATGTGTGATATTTTATCCATCAACATCCAATTCAATTAATGGTGAGTGTGGTAAATTTAGCATTGCTGTGTCTGTCGGCTCCTCACTGTGAACTTAAACGTGCCAAGCCGAGCTCTCTCCCTTTAAGAGAGGATATCCTGATAATCACTTTTACTTAATCCTGGATTTACAAAGCCAGGTACATATGATGCAAGGCCTTTTCTTTTTTATGTACCGTTTGCCTGCTACCTGACACTTCCTTCATGTAAAAGAAAAAGGATACAGATCCCTTTATTTGACTGACAGATCCTATCGGTGGGAATAAATCCTTGGTGTGCATCATCATTCCTGGTGCAGAAAGTGCAAAAATGCTAATAATAGCCCGATTCAGAGAATTTCTCTTCTTACTTGGAGAGCTTGAGAGCTAGATTTAAGAAGGACAATGCTTAAAAGAATTTGCGTTTGGGTGGTTGATATATCATTTGTTAACTTTTTTTTTTTTTGTATTCAATATCATGATTTTAAGCATTTAGTGTTGTAAGCATATTTTAGGGACTGTCCTGTGATTTCTCAATATTTTTAATCATAACTTTGGCCTCCAGTTTATGATATATTGAACAGCAAATCAGCATATTAGAATGATTTCTGAAGGATCATGTGAATGAAGGCTGGAGTAATGAAAGTAGAAATTACATTTTAAAATATATAAATTTTTATATATATATATACAGACACACATACGTATATTAATCGCATCTAACATAAAAGTTTGTGTATCTAATATATGCATGCATATTTTTTATATATACAGTGGGAAGAACAAGTATTTGATACACTGCCGATTTTGCAGGTTTGCCCACTTACAAAGCATGTAGAAGTCTGTAATTTTTATCATAGGTACTCTTCAACTGTGAGAGACGGAATCTAAAACAAAAATCCAGAAAATCACATTGTATGATTAAGTAATTAATTTTCATTTTATTGCATGACATAAGTATTTGATACATCAGAAAAGCAGAACTTAATATTTGGTACAGAAACCTTTGTTTGCAATTACAGAGATCATACGTTTCCTGTAGTTCTTGACCAGGTTTGCACACACTGCAGCAGGGATTTTGGCCCACTCCTCCATACAGACCTTCTCCAGATTCTTCAGGTTTCAGGGCTGTCGCTGGGCAATACGGACTTTCAGCTCCCTCCAAAGATTTTCTATTGGGTTCAGGTCTGGAGACTGGCTAGGCCACTCCAGGACCTTGAGATGCTTCTTACGGAGCCACTCCTTAGTTGCCCTGGCTGTGTGTTTCGGGTCGTTGTCATGCTGGAAGACCCAGCCACGACCCATCTTCAATGCTCTTACTGAGGGAAGGAGGTTGTTGGCCAAGATCTCGCGATACATGGCCCCATCCATCCTCCCCTCAATACGGTGCAGTCGTCCTGTCCCCTTTGCAGAAAAGCATCCCCAAAGAATGATGTTTCCACCTCCATGCTTCACGGTTGGGATGGTGTTCTTGGGTTGTACTCATCCTTCTTCTTCCTCCAAACACGGCGAGTGGAGTTTAGACCAAAAAGCTCTATTTTTGTCTCATCAGACCACATGACCTTCTCCCATTCCTCCTCTGGATCATCCAGATGGTCATTGGCAAACTTCAGACGGGCCTGGACATGCGCTGGCTTGAACAGGGGGACCTTGCGTGCGCTGCAGGATTTTAATCCATGACGACGTAGTGTGTTACTAATGGTTTTCTTTGAGACTGTGGTCCCAGCTCTCTTCAGGTCATTGACCAGGTCCTGCCATGTAGTTCTAGGCTGATCCCTCACCTTCCTCATGATCATTGATGCCCCACGAGGTGAGATCTTGCATGGTGCCCCAGACCGAGGGAGACTGACCGTCATCTTGAACTTCTTCCATTTTCTAATAATTGCGCCAACAGTTGTTGCCTTCTCACCAAGCTGCTTGCCTATTGTCCTGTAGCCCATCCCAGCCTTGTGCAGGTCTACAATTTTATCCCTGATGTCCTTACACAGCTCTCTGGTCTTTGCCATTGTGGAGAGGTTGGAGTCTGTTTGATTGAGTGTGTGGACAGGTGTCTTTTATACAGGTAACGAGTTCAAACAGGTGCAGTTAACAGGAGGGCTTCTAACAGGTCTAACAGGTCTGTGAGAGCCGGAATTCTTACTGGTTGGTAGGTGATCAAATACTTATGTCATGCAATAAAAAAATTATTATTTAAAAATTATACAATGTGATTTTCTGGATTTTTGTTTTAGATTCCGTCTCTCACAGTTGAAGAGTGCCTATGATAACAATTACAGACCTCTACATGCTTTGTAAGTAGGAAAACCTGCAAAATCGGCAGTGTATCAAATACTTGTTCTCCCCACTGTGTGTATGTATGTATATGTATATATATATATATATATATATATACACTCACCTAAAGGATTATTAGGAACACCATACTAATACTGTGTTTGACCTCCTTTCGCCTTCAGAACTGCCTTAATTCTACGTGGCATTGATTCAACAAGGTGCTGAAAGCATTCTTTAGAAATGTTGGCCCATATTGATAGGATAGCATCTTGCAGTTGATGGAGATTTGTGGGATGCACATCCAGGGCACGAAGCTCCCGTTCCACCACATCCCAAAGATGCTCTATTGGGTTGAGATCTGGTGACTGTGGGGGCCATTTTAGTACAGTGAACTCATTGTCATGTTCAAGAAACCAATTTGAAATGATTCGAGCTTTGTGACATGGTGCATTATCCTGCTGGAAGTAGCCATCAGAGGATGGGTACATGGTGGTCATAAAGGGATGGACATGGTCAGAAACAATGCTCAGGTAGGCCGTGGCATTTAAACGATGCCCAATTGGCACTAAGGGGCCTAAAGTGTGCCAAGAAAACATCCCCCACACCATTACACCACTACCACCAGCCTGCACAGTGGTAACAAGGCATGATGGATCCATGTTCTCATTCTGTTCACGCCAAATTCTGACTCTACCATCTGAATGTCTCAACAGAAATCGAGACTCATCAGACCAGGCAACATTTTTCCAGTCTTCAACTGTCCAATTTTGGTGAGCTCGTGCAAATTGTAGCCTCTTTTTCCTATTTGTAGTGGAGATGAGTGGTACCCGGTGGGGTCTTCTGCTGTTGTAGCCCATCCGCCTCAAGGTTGTGCGTGTTGTGGCTTCACAAATGCTTTGCTGCATACCTCGGTTGTAACGAGTGGTTATTTCAGTCAAAGTTGCTCGTCTATCAGCTTGAATCAGTCGGCCCATTCTCCTCTGACCTCTAGCATCAACAAGGCATTTTCGCCCACAGGACTGCCGCATACTGGATGTTTTTCCCTTTTCACACCATTCTTTGTAAACTCTAGAAATGGTTGTGCGTGAAAATCCCAGTAACTGAGCAGATTGTGAAATACTCAGACCGGCCCGTCTGGCACCAACAACCATGCCACGCTCAAAATTGCTTAAATCACCTTTCTTTCCCATTCTGACATTCAGTTTGGAGTTCAGGAGATTGTCTTGACCAGGACCACACCCCTAAATGCATTGAAGCAACTGCCATGTGATTGGTTGATTAGATAATTGCATTAATGAGAAATTGAACAGGTGTTCCTAATAATCCTTTAGGTGAGTGTATATATATATATATATATATATATATATTGATCGATCAGGCATAACTTTATGACCACCTTCCTAATATTATGTTGGTCCCCCTTTTGCTGCCAAAACAGCCCTGACCCTTCGAGGCATGGACTCCATAGACCCCCGAAGGTGTGCTGTAGTATCTGGCACCAAGATGTTAGCAGCAGATCCTTTAAGTCCTGTACGTTGTGAGGTGGGGCCTCCATGGATTGGACTTGTTTGTTCAGCACGTCCCACAGATGCTCGATTGGATTGAGATCTGGGGAATTTGGAGGCCAAGTCAACACCTCAAACTCGTTGTTGTCAACCCATCCTCCTCAAACCATTCCTGAACCATTTTTGCTTTGTGGCAGGGCGCATTATCCTGCTGAAAGAGGCCACAGCCACCAGGGAATACCGTTTCCATGAAAGGGTGTACATTGTCTGCAACAATGCTTAGGTAGGTGGTACGTGTCAAAGTAACATCCACATGGATGGCAGGACCCAAGGTTTCCCAGCAGAACATTGCCCAAAGCATCACACTGCCCTCGCCGGCTTGCCTTCTTCCCATGGTGCATCCTGGTGCCATGTGTTCCCCAGGTAAGCGACGCACACGTACCCGGCCATCCACGTAATGTAAAAGGAAACGTGATTCATCAGACCAGGCCATCTTCTTTCATTGCTCCATGGTCCAGTTCTGATGCCCACATTCCCACTGTTGGCGCTTTCGGCGGTGGACAGGGGTCAGCATGGGCTCCCTGACTGGTCTGCGGATATGTAGCCCCATATGCAACAAACTGCGATGCACTGTGTATTCTGACAGCTTTCTATCAGAACCAGCATTAACTTTTTGAGCAATTTGAGCTACAGTAGCTCGTCTGATTGATCGGACCACACGGGCCAGCCTTCGCTCCCACGTGCATCACTGAGCCTTGGCCGCCCATGACCCTGTTGCCGGTTCACCACTGCTCCTTCCTTGGACCACTTTTGATAGATACTGACCACTGCGGGAACACCCCACAAGAGCTGCAGTTTTGGAGATGCTCTGACCCACCAAATTGTTGTCTAGCCATCCCAAACATTTTTCCACAAACTTATTTTAGCACTCATTTGATGATCTAAGCATGTCTAAAGCATGCAACTTCTATCCCTGTGCACATACTGGACCCAATAAACACACAAGCGCTGGTGATGGTGATGATGTATTAGATCAGAAGCACCATCAGTCTAATCGACAGACTGATGTGACAAATATTATGTCATGTGCTGACACTTTCTCCACGGGAGAAAACAGGGGCGTTTGGCTCTGACTGGATTGTCTAACGTAAAATGATCAGGGTGGGGATTTGCAGGTTAAGAAAGCTTAGGGGTTTAATGTCATGACGTCACTTTAATTAGCGGCCGCTTTGATCCCTTCAGCCTGTAAGCCACTATTCTCTGGCAGCCTGTCGGAGGAGACCAGCACTGATCTCTGCACTGGAGGATGCACCTGTCTGAAGGAGGCCACTGAGAAGCTTCACTTTTCATCCTGACATCCCACAAGTAATGAATCTGTGAGCGGACGAGCAGAGAAGCGCACTTCAAAATGGCAGACAAGGATAGTGTGGAAAAGTACTTGGAGAATAACCCACAGTTCGCCAAAGAGTATTTTGACAAGAAGATCCGATGCGAGGCCCTCGCTGCCGCTTTTGCCGAGAACCTTGACATCAAAGATCCGGCCTCGTTCAAGGATGTCAGCCAAATCCAGGAGGCCAGCATCATCTTTGACATGATCAAAGAAATGCATTCGCAGTCCATTATGGAAAAGGCCATGCACAAGGTCCTGCAGAGGATATGTATGCTGGTGAACGCTGACCGCTGCAGCTATTTCATACACCGAGCGAGAAACGGCATCCCTGAGCTCGCAACATGTCTTTTCGATGTCACCCCTACCTCGAAATACGAGGCCAACCTGGTCAACCCTCAGTCTGAAATTGTGTTCCCTACTGACATTGGCATAGTTGGCCAAATAGCAACCAGCAAAAAAACAGCTAATGTTCCCGATGTCAAACAGGTGAGTAAAAGACGTAAAGCTGTCTTTAATAGCTCCCCCTAGTTATTCTTTTTTAAAAACCTTTATTAAACTCTGCAAATAACAAACAAATACATTGCATTGAAAAGCATACATTGAAAGAGAATTTTTTTTTTTTTTTTTTTTTTTAAATAAAAACAACTAAACTAACACAATAAAATATACAAAAAGCAAAATTATAACATTAATTTCATATAAAATAAATTTAAAATTAAGGGGATCCTGGCTAACAGAACGGTCTGGCAAGGTTCTCTCACAGTTATGAACAGACGTAACGTTTTAGAATGTTATCTGGTCTTTAATAATGTTCTTAACGTTAGCACAAAAACATTATCTATATAATTCATGGAACGCTTTTTTTCTGAAATGTTTTAGTTGGACGCTCATCTAACGTTTTTCAAAATGTTACTACCTTTTTTAGAACGTTCAGAGAACATTCAAAAGTAACGTTCCCATAATGTTTGCAAAAGTCTGAATAACCAAGAAAAAACGTTTTTACTTTTAAAAAAACTGGACGTTTGAACATTCAGAGAACACTTAGAAATAAAGTTTTCATAACTTAATGAGACTTAATTGTTAGCTGGGTTAATATATATTGCTGGTACTTCTGAGAGTTTAAGGCATTCTTTTTTCAGCCGCTTTTTGCAAAATTTCAAATCATTTTTAAATGCCACAAATCTTGTAGCAACTTTATTTGTGTGTAAAAACTTGCCTATAATCAAACTGGTATTAGACAAACTTTCAGCTTCTTTGTTTTGCATAAAAACCTTGTTATTCCTGTAAATCCTTTAGCGTTTCTTTTGCAATATGTAAATTGTGTTCAAAATTGTTTTTTTTTTTTTTTTTTTTAATGTATTTTTTTTTACGATTTATGTAGATAATCCACAATGTTATTAATGTGGTAACATCTAAAAAAAAACTGATTTTATTGTAGTCAAAAATATTATAATATTAATATGGCATTAGGTTACAGCAGTGAAAGTCATTTTTAGTTTAGTTTCCCTAAACAAAAAATGACTTTCACTGCTGTAACCTAATGCCATATTAATATTATAATATTTTTGACTACAATAAAATCAGTTTTTTTAGAAAGAGCTCCTCAAGTCACAACTGGGTTTTCGCTCTTTATAGAGCAGTAATATGCTTTACACACGTTCGTTTATAAAAAGACTGCATGTTGTAGGCAAAACAACTTCTTAGGCTTCTTAGGCGAGTCTGTTACCTGAACGTCGACCTTTAGTTTGACAAAGGATTAAACTTTTTCTGTCCCATGGTCATTGAGGTCAGTCAACCCCCTGCAGAAAAGCAGCTTATTTTCTGTATTCCTGCTAGCCTGCACTTGTTCACTTATAATGGGGCAGTCGTGGCCTAATGGTTAGTGAGTCAGACTGGTAACCCGAAGGTTGAGGGTTTGAGTCTCAGTAACAGCAGGCACCAAACCCCCAATTGCTACAGCAAAACTGGCTGTTCACTACTCACTAATATGTGCACTAACTTGGATGGGTTAAATGCAGAGGACAAATTCTGATTATGGGTTACCATACTTGAACTTCATGTCACTTTCACTTAATTAAGATTCATAATTTGTAAAAGGAAAATGTGAAAGTGAATGCTTTCTTAAGTCTGATTATGGGTTACCATACTTGAACTTCATGTCACTTTTACTTAATTAAGATTCATAATTTGTAAAAGGAAACTGTGAAAGTGAATGCTTTCTTAAGTTTGCAGTAGCTACTTCACTAAGAGACATGATACACATTTGACATCATCCAGCATGATCTTATGTATTATGTGAATAGTAAGATAAAAATTAACATAAAGATACTTTCATAAGCTATAGGCTATATACTAGCACAGTGTTTAATCATGGCACACTGGTGAAACCTCAGCTTAAGTGTCCAACACGGGGTTAAATGTATTAACCTTCATTAGGCTACATAACAGAGAAGTGTAAATTTAGGCAGAATTAGTCTCAGTGACAAGAGCCACTTCTCAAATGCCTTATTAAAAGATACTTGTTACTGTTATTCAAAATGTCTGTATTCAGCAATGCATCAACAACTGAAGTTTATATATAATTATTATTCAAAATACATTTATTTTGTCATATAAGCTTTTAAAATATAACCAAATGATACCCTGGAACAGCTAATGATTCAATTCTGTGGAAATAAATATTTAGATAATGTTTAACTCTAAATATTCGTCTTCATATGAATGCCATATGTAGGTACTATCTAAAATGGCGTAGGGATTAATGTATATTTCGTAGTAAGTAGTTTTTAACCAATCTATATTTTAACCAATTTGTCATGAAACAGCTGTATTGAACATTAACGAATATCACTTTCCTCCTTAGAATTCCAGATTCAGTGACTTTGTGGACAAGCAGACAGGATACACCACTATAAACATGCTGACTGCCCCTCTCATGAACGGGAAAGACGTACTCGGTGTGGTTATGGCAATAAATAAAGTTGGAGGAAATGAATTCTCCAAAGCAGACGAAGACGTAAGTATAGCTATATGAAATATGACATCATTGTGAAAATTTAAAACATTTACAATGGGCATTCAGCTGTAAAGCAGAACTCATTAGATGTGATACTGACCTCAAAATGTGTGCTGAATCTGCATGACCAGATTGCTCGCTATGTTTTGAGGTGCGGTCACATTTAGAGAAATCTAGTCATTTCAATTCACCTTTTCCCTAACGAGCCTCCTGCGTTTTAGATTATGGGAAGCACTCAAATATACTGAAACAAATAATTTTATATCATAAAGTTGCGCTACAAATAATCTCAGTTTGGCTGAATGAGCTAATGAGTAAAATTTCCTTCATGTTTTTATTTTTTTATTTTAATGTGACATGGTATAACAAGCTTTTTTCAGTCGCTTTGTTCTTTCCCTCCTGATTATTTTTTCCTTTTGTATCCCACAGTAACAATATGAAAAGAAAAAAAAAAGACTGTACAAATTTACAATAGATCCCATGAATAATTCACTGGAATGCACTAAGAATCTCGTTTTTCTTACCAAATCCTCACATCTATTTCCTATTGAAGCTTGTTCCGCCAGAAAATAAAAACTAAAAAAGGTAATTGTGACTTTTTATCTCACAATTTTGGCTTTTTTCCCCCTCGCAATTGCGAGCTGCCTTAATCAAAAATTTTCATTAACTGGAACATTGAGGGACAATATTTCAAGTGATTTCTGTCAATAAATATTGCTTTAGAAACATTTCAGTAAACACTGCTAATAGGGATTAGAAGTGAAAAGGGGAGACAATTAGCCTATGTTTTAAAGCATGAAGTGTGTGATAATATGTGAGCATTGCTTCATACATCTCTATTGCGAGTTTACATCTCGCAATTCTGACTTTATAACACGCAATTGCGAGTTTATATCTCACAATTCTGAGAAAAGAAGTCAGAATTGCGAGTTATAAAGTCAGAATAGCGTGATATAAAGTCGCAGTTGTGACTTATATAGTCAGAATTGCGAGGAAAAAAAGAATTGCGAGTTATGAAGTCAGAGGAAAAAAGTTGGAATTGTGAGAGAAAAAGTCGTAAGAAAAAGGTGGATAGAAATTTATGCGATCGCATGGAGTTCTCTATGCAGATTTCGCTCGTATTTAAGTATAAAAGAAATCTTTTGAAGCGTGTGACTAATGTATGAGCATTATTGCTTCATAAATCTCTATGCTAACTGACAATGGGCATCCAATTGACCTTTTTATTCGCTGAAATTACGCCAATGTGAGCGTACCTAAAGAGTCATCATGAAATAGAAGTTGCCATAGTTTTTTTTTCCATATTGTGATGAGTGAAACGACTTGTCAAACAAGAAAAAATGTAGGGTGGGACTTGATTTTGTCCATCGGGAATTGATTGGATGGTTGTGGTTTGCTCTTGGTCGATCTCATGTGAGTGACAGGTTGCCCCGCCCTCGCGCCAGTAAACACGTCATCTGAAAAGAGAAGAAACATAGCTGCAAGGGGGAGGGGAAGTTATTTGGATTAAAGATTATGAGGGCACATGAATTTATATACAATAATGATGTGCACAGATAAATCATTTAGAACAAACACTGCAATATTCCATAAAAAAATGTGAATGTTTTTCAGCTCTTCACCAAGTATATCACTTTTGCCACAGTCATCGCCCTACAGCATTACACTGCATACATGTATAATGTGGAATCTAGAAGAAGCCAGGTAATGCTATGGACTACATCACCTAATGATGTTTGACTGTGATTTGAGACTTGATTCTGACTCTGAAGCGCCGCCACAGGTTCTTCTATGGTCTGCGAGCAAAGTGTTTGAAGAGTTGACAGACATTGAACGACAGTTTCACAAGGCCCTGTACACTGTCAGGACCTACCTCCAGTGTGAGAGGTACTCTGTCGGCCTCCTGGACATGACCAAAGAAAAGGTTTGTGACATATGATGAACATCCTCCATTTGGTCATTGATCAGTGGTTCATAAAACGCTTGACTTTGTTTTGATTGTTTAGGAGTTCTACGATGAGTGGCCGGTTAAATTGGGAGATGTGGAACCGTACAAAGGCCCGAAGACACCTGACGGCAGGGTAACAAATTTCTTTCTCTTCGGTAAACAAGTCAGTATTGCTGTCTAGTATTATTATAACTTTTTGTTTCGTCTAACAGGAAGTCATCTTCTACAAGATCATTGATTATCTGCTAGAAAACAAAGAAGAGATCAAAGTCATACCGTAAGCATCTTTTTTTTTTTATATATATAAAAAGAACATTTACTCGTATTATGAAAAACCACAGGCCATAAGTCATGTATTCTGCCATACATACACTACATGGGCAAAACTATATGGACACCATTTTCTAACGAGATTGGCTAATCGAGTAATATCTGTGAGAACAAATCCTGAACCAAACCAGACACCTTTGGGATGAACTGTAGAGATCGACCAATAATTTTTCCAATATATATATAAGCATTTTTCAGAGAGTTTAAAAACACGGTGACAATGAGAGTGCTTATGAGCAGTGTTGGGTGTAATGCATTAATAAGTAATTAATTACTGTAATTTAATTACTTTTCCCTTGAAAAGGTAAAGTAAGGGATTACTCTTAATTTTTCTGTAAATTAATTACAGTTACTTCTGATGTAATTGCATTAAATACTGTATAGACTATAGAGCAATTCTATATAAAACAATAGTGGAATTAACATAAAAATGTATCATCTAATGTTAAAATGTATGTTTGTAATGTAACCATCTCCTTTTAAATGCTTTGGTCAGTTCAAGAATAATTTATGAAATGTTATATTATTTATTTGAAAGAACTGAAAGAGCAGTTTCATGTTTATCCTTGTATTGTTCAACTAAAAAAGTAATTTGTAATAAGTAATGCATTACTTTTTAGAGAGAGTAATTAGTACAGTAATCGAATTACACTGTTGAAGATGTAATTAGTGACTAGTAATGAATTACTTTTTCAGAGTAACACTGCTTATGAGATGCATGTATCATTTGCTGCAGACACACTCGCTTTAAAAGACTCAAAATAGTGCTGTTAGCAGGTATTTCATAACTTATTTTTGACAGCGACAAAAACATGAGTAGGCTAATTCGAAAGAGACTGTTTTCTTTGTTGCTTCTAACAACGTAAGCACAATAAAGAGCCCGGACACATGGGCATTTCTTCTCTCTTTCATTTTAGTCATTACTCTCTTTTATTTTCAGTTATTAAACTCAGTGAGGCTTACAGCCAAAGTCCCTTTAAGGCAAGTCATTTCACTCTGCGGCCATATTTGCAACGCCTCCGGGCAGCTATTTAGGGCATCTAAGACCAAGTCCTATCTATTTGAATAGGGGAATCCTGAAATCTCAAAAACTGCTTGCCGAACTCACAATTAAATAACATGTTTCAAATCAGCAACAAAATCTGACATACACTGTCCCATAAATGTTGTTCCTTATGCATAAATAGCGTTAAAAAAAGCTTATTTTTCAGGCTAGACGAGCCAATGCACATGTGCAGTCCTAAGTGTGAGCTCCAGGTTTCTATGGGAACCGGAGCTTCTAACGGCAACTGCAGTGACGCAATGACTTTACCAATCAGTGATTGGCTCTTTCACTTAGAAGGCACATATTGCGGGTTGCAGGTTCTCCTATTCATAAGTAATAGGAGTGAACCATCTTTCGATATCTATAGTCTTTGGCAGCTATGTCAGTCATGCAAGTACAGCTCCTATCTTTCTGAATGGGGAAACATCAGCTTCTCCAAAGCTGTACACCAATCTTACGATTAAATTTCATATTTGAATCCGTTTGAGCTCCTAAAGGCAGCTGCAGTGACGCAATGACTTAACCAACTAGCAATTGGTTCTTTTATTTAGAAGGCGGGACTTATTCCGCCGTATTGTGCGCTGCACTTTCTCCCATTCATAGTAATAAAAGTGCACCGTCTTTGTATATCTAAAGTCTTTGTTACTGCAAGTTTTAGAGACAAGGATGGCTTATTCTTGGGTTTCCATCCAATACTTTAAAACACATTATTACATTTATGCAAAGTTGATAGACTCCCTTGTCATTTATTTATGTTCTCCATTTGAAAACATTATACTTTCGTTTGCCTGTTGTTAATATTGTTGCTGCTGTTGTTATTTTAAAAATGCTGTTTTTATTGTTGGCATATGATAAAATTAAGCAGAAACAGAGGTACAACATTAAATATCGTTTCTGCATATCAGTTATTGGAAATTCAAATAATCAGCATTGGTTATAAAAAAACAATATCAGTTGATATCTAATGAACTTAAACACTAAGGGCCAGATTTACTAAACAGGGCAAATTAGCGTGAGAGTGCAATTTTAAAAAAGCGCAGATGGGAGAGGAAAGTTCTGCACGTGATCTACTGACGACGTGCAAATTAATGAACACAGACGCAGCCGGATCATTTCCATAATGACCAACACAATCTGGTAAACACCAGTAAATTGACAAGCGCAAACCTTAGTAAATCACATTGCGTGATTTTCATTTAAATACTCTCCTTCTATAAATTTTGCATCTGAAAGGGGAAACTCCTACTAATGCATATGCAATAAGTTCGGCCGCAAAAATAACCGTGCACCCGCCTTTTCAGCGCAAATTTTTCACTGCGTGCCTTTAGTAAATCCTGACAGTAGTTTTTTAACGGCAAAAGAGAGTTTGCGCTGGCGCAAGCTGTTAGTAAATCTGGCCCCAAGTGCGGTCCAGACAAGTGTGGTCTAGTCAAAACTGTTCTGAAGGACCAACTCACTATTAATGCCTATAGTTTTGAAGTGAAATACTCAACAGGCACATATGGGTGGAGTGTTTGAGTGTCCACATACTTTTGCCCATATAATGTACTAGCTTGCAGTCTCTCTCATTTGAATGTTACTGCTTTCAGGACTCCTCCTGTAGACCACTGGGCACTTGTTAGCGGCCTCCCCACCTACGTGGCTGAAAACGGCTTTGTAAGTCCAAAGCATTTTCTTCAACAAAATCCTTCCAATCCAAAATCCAACTATGCAGTTGTGAAAGTACATTATCCTAAAACCAGTTTGTTAGTGTGGCAAAATGGATAGAGCTCAGGGCGGGTTTGATTTTTCATCATTGTGCCCTTAAGCAAGCACTTAGACTAAAGTTGTTTTATAACCAGGTTAAATAACTACTTAACCCAAGTCAAATGAGATGCTTAATGGGTTACACGACTGCTTACCATCTTCTTGCCTATGTTGACGGGGGAAATCTTGTGTTATTTCTCTTTCTGCAGATTTGTAACATGATGAATGTTGCTGCTGATGATTACTTCACATTCCAGGTACTGTAAACCATCCTGGGATAAATCCCTCTCAGAGCTCATATTATTCCTAATCCACACCTGAAATAGACACAAACCTGTTTCCTTCAAAATAGATGTAAACTGAGCTGGAAAACAGTCTTAATTTTGATTAGTTAATCAGCAAGGTGACTATTTTCCCCCAATCATCACACTGTTAAAAAACCTGTTATAATTTGACTTTTTTTGTTTGCAACTTTTCAGAAAGAAGCTGTGGATGAGTCGGGTTTCGTCATCAAAAACGTCTTGTCCCTTCCCATTGTCAACAAAAAAGAAGAAATTGTTGGTATTGCCACTTTCTTCAATCGAAAAGATGGCAAGCCATTCGATGAGCAGGATGAACAAATTACTGAAGTGAGTCTTTAGATGCTAACCATCCTTTTGGCTCCATGAATCTTGTGCAGCAACACTAAAGTCTGTTTTTTGGACTTTGTTTCAGGCCCTAACACAGTTCTTAGGATGGTCTGTACTTGTTTGTGACACATATGACAAACTGAACCGGATGGAGTGGAAAAAAGAAATCGCACAGGAAATGGTCTTGTACCAGACCAAAGCCACTCCAAATGAAGTCCAACAGATTCTGGTGAGGCATCGTACGAGTTTATGCTGTAAGAAACTGCAGTCTGTTTTATTGTGTTGGCTAAACATTTTTTGTCTTGTTAGAACACAAAGGAGAAGTTTGACCAAAACCCTGAGGACTGTGATCAGAAAGAAATGTACAAACTCTTGGTATGACTTTTTCCCCCCCTGAACCAATATATATATATATATAGTGAACATCTGATGTGTTTTTTAATATATCTGTTTGTATTTTAACACACAGAGAGCCAACATACCAGTGGCCAAAGATGTTGATCTGCTGGAATTTAGTTTTAGTGACTTTCCTCTCTCTGAGGTTGATCTCATCAAGTGTGGTATTCGCTGTTTCTTTGAACTTGGAGTGGTGGAGAAGTTCAAAGTGCCAGCAGAGGTGAGACTGGACTTTATAAGCATTTCCACATTAACATAATAGATTTTGAGCACACACAATTTCTTCGGACATTGCAATGGTCGTGATATGGCGTCATGCTCTTATGTTAAAAACATAAATTCAACATATAGCAAATAATAAATCCAAAATGAAAACATATACAATCTATTCCACTTTCCTGCAACGCTGCAGATTTAAAGTTTGTGTCCTTTCAATTCAGATAAGAGGTCATGTCGTGACTATTATTCTTTTGGTCCACCACACTTGAACTTGCGACACTTCTTCACATGAGCTTGCGTTTCCGGTCTCCAGCATTCATATGCGTATGAATGGAAGTGAATGGAACGAAGAGTCGTGTGAAAGCTGATTTTTCAATTAGCACTCATCTTATTAATTAAGCCTATGTTTATTTGGCATATGTTTTTATATATATTCCCCAGCCATTGCAAAAATCTGGACCTCAATACATATATGAATGCAACAGTTTGGCAACACGTGTGCATGATTTGTGGCATGTTCCTTCACTTTTTGGGATGAAACTTTTTTCTACTTAAATGCTGTCTACACTTACACCAGGTCCTAACCAGATGGATGTACACCGTACGCAAGGGCTACAGAGATATCACCTACCATAATTGGAGGCATGGGTTTAATGTGGGCCAGACCATGTTCTGTCTCCTGCAAGTGAGTTTTTTTTTTTTTAGTACACACATCATGCTATTTACCATTAAAGAGTGCTTAATATTGAATATTGTTTGCTTGGCCAACAGACCGGAAAGCTGAGAAGATACTACACGGACCTTGATGCCTTTGCAATGGTAGCGGCTGCATTCTGTCACGATATTGACCACAGGGGTACCAACAATCTCTACCAGACAAAGTAATTTAGCATATATATAATTTTTACTACTAATATTTTCCAATAAAGCAAGGAAGGCATTTTGCTCACAATCCATTTCCAATGTAGGAGCGGATCACCTCTGGCCAAGCTTCATGGATCCTCCATCTTGGAAAGGCACCATCTTGAATACAGCAAGACGCTGATGGCAGAAGAGGTTAGTTGGGACACAAAGCACAAGTGTTTCATAGTTTAATGCAGTAACCAGGCCAACGTTATGTTTTGCTCTTTTACAGAATGTTAATATTTTCCAAAGTCTGCAGAAACGCCAGTTTGAGACAGTCCAGCACTTGCATGATGTCTGCATCATTGCGACTGACTTGGCCTTGTATTTTAAGTAAGCGCTCAAGAGCATCTCTTCACCTCAAGTAGAGCCACTCTTGAACATATACTGATGATGGTCCCATTTTCTTCCCCAACACAGAAAAAGGACAATGTTCCAGAAGATTGTTGATGCCACCGAACCAATGACTGATGAGAAGGAAATGGTCGCCTATGTGGCCAACAACCCCATTAGGAAGGAAATCATTATGTAAGCATCACTTCTCATTGGAACCATGCTAATTGAGAAAATATTGAATTGAGCATTTGAAGACGTGTTGTTTGATTCCAAACAGGGCAATGATGATGACCGGTTGCGACTTGTCTGCCATTACCAAGCCATGGGAGGTCCAGAGCAAAGTATGTGCAACTGTAGTTATTCATGGTCAGAATTATCCATTCCATGGGTTATTGTGAACTAATGGTGCTTTTCTTTTTCTTCTGAAGGTGGCTCTCATGGTGGCAGCTGAATTCTGGGAGCAGGGAGATCTGGAAAGGACTGTGCTAGATCAACAACCCATTGTAAGATATTTTGCTTTTGGGTTTTATTCAATTGGTTGCATTGTAAGAAAACTAGTGCCTGAATGAAAATACATATCTTTTGAATCTCTTCTCAGCCCATGATGGACAGAAACAAGTCGGATGAACTTCCGAAGATGCAGTGTGGTTTCATTGACTTTGTGTGCTCGTTTGTGTACAAGGTAAATCCATCAAACTGTCAAGCTGGAATCAATTTGGTTTTTGCACAGACTTCCGTGCAAGCAGAAAATGGGGCAACTGTCCATAATGGCTTTTCCTGGAATGTCAGCACAACATTGCTAAAATGTTCTGACAGGGAACGATCGATCGGCAATTACTGGTGGGCTTGTGAATGCTTGCAATAACAGGCCTCTCTTCTCATACAGGAATTTTCAAGGTTCCACAAAGAGATCACTCCCATGTTTGATGGCCTGAACAACAACAGGGTCCACTGGAAGGAACTGGCTGATATTTGGCAAGCAAAAGTAGACGCTTTGGAGAACGAACGAAAGCGACTAGAAGAGGAGCAGGCTAAAAAAGGTATGTAGGACAGTTTTTGCCACTTTTATAGACAGGGATAGTAGGTAAAGGAACCGGATCAGAAAATGGCAAGAAGTGTCTGCTAGGGTAAAGCTAGCCTCGATTTCATCTGCACGCAATTCAACAATTCTAAGGTTGAAAAGGTTCAACTAAGGTTGAAAGCCTGTGTATATGGGATATCCTGTGCTAATCATATCCTTGAGGACAAAACGTACATGACATAACCTGTTACATCAACTACAGCAATTTTCTTACCCTATTTTTTTTTTTTTTGTGGCTTTTCTTTGACGCTGCAGGTGAGGATGGTGGAGAGGGAGGAAAGTCCAAAACCTGCACCATATTTTAAACTTCATCCGCCAGAAATTCAGAGCCACAGAGAAGTCTGGGCCAGCTGGCAAACATGTAGAGGGAGGTGAAATGTGTTCCTAGGATCACTACATTTTCACCAGATTCCTCCATTTTCTGTCTCATTTCCTCGGACGTACCTTCTCCAAGTGAACACGTAGGCATTTACCAGAAATGGAAGTACTGTACCTGTAAGATTCTCTTTCTGATGGGGTGCCAGCCTAGAGCACCAGCTAATTTTCACCATATAAACAACTTCATGCTTTTTCCTAATCGTTGATTTCACCTTGACTGTACCTTTTAACATCTAACTACGCTGGAGGAAGTGATGCATATGCAACCACTACATTTGCCACACAATGGTGGCCGAAACACAACTCTGTACAAATGTTTAATGTGCTGTAGTTCACAGAGCTTACTTGGAGTCCATAACAGATCATAGAAGCTCCCAATTTGATGAATTCACTACCATTTTAAGGTGAAGTGTGTAATTTCTGTGCCACCAAATGAAGATTTGCAAAAATACTGAGTGTTTTCAAACAAGTTTCCTAAACGCCCCCATCGGCAATTGGTAAAACAAACAGATAGCCCTGCCCCCAAAACAAACGCCATTGGTGCAGTTGCCAGGCTGTTTACTGTTTTGATAGCACCTTTTTTGGGTGAAATTAACTTTTTCTGCATATTAAACATCCCATAAAACTACACACTTCACCTTTAAACTACTGAAAAGCATTTTAATTGCTTTGTTTAGAGCTGAAGGACCAACTCATTTGAATAAGAGCTTTTAGAAGTTGTGGCCGATGGCTTATTAGCAAGTGCTTTGTAAAATGTATTTTACAATGACAATTGTTCATGGGGACGATGACACTGCTAATGCTAAACATCGTTAACCACCTGTTGCATTTGCGTTTGCTTGTCGCAGTTGTGTTTGGATGGATATGATACAGGACGTTTGAATTCTTAAAAGATACAAACACTTTTCTACTTTTTTGTTCTTTAAGGAAGATGAAGCTGAGAAGGTGAAACGGTCTAATTCTGTCAATGGATTATGTATTCAGGAACAATCCAGCTGTGGAGAAACATTTATGACCAGAACTTTGATGTTTGTTCTTTAATCATTTATTGATACCTAAGCATTGCACATAGTTTTCAACCATAATGTATTATCGAAAGTATAACATTGAGTGTATTACATAGAATATCAATTGATAACATAGAGGTATTTGTTTATACCAAACGTTTAAATTACTTTTAAGTGGTATTCTATGGAGACACGAACAAGAGGTACAAAATGTCAGGGAATATTTAAAGAAAGTACATCATATGCTGTGACGAGGGAACGGTCAGTTCTTGAACATGTGTAAACCTATAAGGAGATTTGAAGTGAGTTTGATGGGGGAGCAGCGCCTGAGATTCACTCAGTTTTAATCTTTAAATACCATGCTTATTTAAAGCAGACTGCTGAAGCCTCTAGATATCTCCTCTAGCAGAAGGCACTAACCCAGTTCGTAAGGTCAAAGTCTCCTTTTTCTGATCTTTTGAGAATTTGATGACGGCGGTAACATTTATACTAGTAAACGAACTGGTAGCTGCACACTGATATCGCCTGATGTCGTTCTGCCTTTAGGAAAAATACTAGGCCCCGATTTGACCAACCGAACAAGTGTATATAGCCTATATAAAATGACCACTGAAGAGATGTAGTAAATGTACTGACAAATAAAATTCTTATGCAACATCCGCTTGTTAAAAAAATCAGTTAAGGCCTTTAATCCAATAACAGGGGCCACGGCAGTCTAAATAACTTCACTGGAACTAGTGACTGCATTTAAAATGTCAAACCCTTTAAATCCAGATCAGACGGAAGAGGCCAAAAGTGAGTAAATCTCATCTCAGGTTAATGGTTTGTACACTTTGTTAGGCGTGTGTATAATAATATGTACTGCATTTTTTGGCGTGAGCATGGAACTGATATCCGATCCTCTTATTTACTGAATACTACCGCACATATAAGATACTGTAAATGATGTCATGTGAACAAATAAACACATTATTCAGAGCTTTCTGGAGTTTCGACTAGTCTTTGACCACATCTGCTATTTATTTGAGGTCTTGGTGACTGCACAGTTCTGTCAGGTTGCTTAGAGGGCATGTCAGGAAGTTCTCATGACTTTTCTATCATGCAGTGGATTATCTAATAAAGCTGGATCATCCCCAGGTAAAGAGGCTCAGGTAACTGGCTGACAGCCGAGACGAACGACTTTTCTCTCTCAGTGCATCTTACAATATAGAGCAAAATGCTTCATGTTCAACTTTTAGAGCTGCACCTCATTTGTCATTTTACGTTTTGTGGAAGTACAGAAATGCACCAGAAGCGCAATCGCATGGGCGTCTGTTTATATGCAAGCATAATAGACATGGACCACATTGAAGAAACCTGACTGACCTGGGACAGTTTAGTTTGACAGTCTACTGTGATCATGTGAGTTTGCACTGAGAGTTTGACGTGAGAGGTATAAAATAGAAAGTCTGTCTATTTCAGAAAGCCAATGGTTGGTGCTAATGCGTTGGCGATTCCCAGGCAAAAGTGACAGAGAAAACAGCACATCACTCATTCTGTCGACATTTAATAGGTCAGATGATACAAACACTTGGTAGTGTCTGACTGTAAACTCAGTAGCTAGTTAAGTTGCTATGGGTTCCTACAATGTTTCTATTGATATTGCTGCAAAAGTAAAATCCTTTACTATACTTGGAGGAAACCCAAATTCTTTCAAGTAATGTTTTATGAATAAGGGCTGATGTGCACATACAATTCTTCATATGCAATTACAGTCAAACCAAAAATTATAAAGACACCAGATATCATTTTTTACTAGTTGGTGCAGGACACTATAGTTCATTTATGTAAGTGGGGATAGCAAAACTGTGACATACTATACCCAAAAATTCTTCATACAGTGACTACCAGTAAAATTGATAAAAAAAAAAATTTGGGACCAAAATTATTCAGACACTTTGACCTGACCATGTTTTGCTTAAGTGTTTTTTCTTTAATTGCTAATGCGACCTTTTACACCACAGACTGAACTAAATGAAGCATTGCTTGGTCATTGGTTGACCTAAATTGGTATTATCTAATTGTGTACTTAAATTTAACAGCTGACAGCTGATTGGTTGACTGTAATCCATTACATAACATTCTATCAAAGTTATCTGACATTATCAAGATGATTTTATTCTGACACAGTTTAACTCTGAGTTCTTGTCATATTTTATTACCATTTTCTAAACTATAGTGGATAAACTGTGATAATATGAGAAAATGTTGAAGGTGTCTGAATACATTTTGGTTTGACTGTATTTCTACTTGAATAAGGACCAGTGAAAATTAAGTAAAAAAAAAAATGTTTAATTATAACTCATAGAATTGTAATCAAACCATATACTTCTCAAAAAAGCTAAATTAATCTGTATAAAAAGAAAACCGTTGGAATGGGTTTCTTCCGGATCCTTCTTTCCTAGACTCAGAGAAACATGTCTTCAAAATACTCATCAAACTCTTCCTCCCTGAAAGAGAACCAGACACACCAGGTTTGTTTTAGAAAGATTTACATTCCCCACATTTGTGTTTGCATATACTCCACATCGTAGTAAAATGCATCATAATGGTGATATACTCACCGTGATTTCTCCTCCACAGTGGGAGCTGGACCTCTCCAGTGGTCTGATTCTGAAGGACCTTCTTTTTCTTCATCCTCACTCTCTGCATCTGGAAAACACACCACATTAGACTCATATCAGGATTTTTGCCTGATAAAAGTTTTGTAGTAAAAGAACTAGCGAGAGTTACATGCCTAAGTATAATATTTAAAGTGCCCCAATTATGCTATTTTAAAGTTTCCTAATTTATTTTTGGAGGTCTCCAACAACAGGTTTACATGCATCAAAGGTCAAAAAACAGTTTCATTTTCTTATAATATACATTGCACATCACCACAATGTTCAGTGATTCTCAAACGGCTCGATGGATGAATCAGTCTCTCTAAACCCCTCCTTTCTGCGAGCCTACTCTGCTCTGATTGGTCAGATGGCCCAGTCTGTTGTGATTGGTCTACCGAGTACAGCGCGTATTTTGGAAACAACGACCATTACCATAAACTCCAGCTCCGTCCGGAGGCTTCTTAAAGCTCAGCGATAATACACACTGTAAAGACAGTAACGATGACATCGATTTTACATCAATTCCAGCGTAAGACCAAATCGATGATGAAACATTGGAAGAACTAGTTATTCAACCCGAACCTTGAGCAGGACGTTTCTCAGTGATACGCTACTCAGTTTGAGGTACATTATGAGATGTTTCAACTGTAATTCCTCACCATCAGCATTAGTCCATCAACAAACCTGTGTGTGTGTGTGTGTGTGCGTGTGCGTGTGCGTGGGAACTGTATCAATAACAGTGCATACGTTAGCCAAGCACTAACGTGAATGACTGATGTAAGTTAACATTAAAGTTTGCAAAACAAATCTTGCTCCATCGTTTATCTTTACTTAAAGTAATAAGAATGACAGACAATCTGCATTAGTAGACACAGTTGTAGGTAATACTGCAGCCCATAGCAGATTTACAGCAGTATTTCAGTGAGACAATAATAACGTGAGTTAGCCGGTTAGCCAGATACCTACACAATATGAAACACAATAAACACATTGTAGAGCACAGCGTCTTCTCGACATGATGCTATCCAGTATCCGCTACAGTGTTTGAGGTGGTTCAAGTTTTCCCTGGTGTCTGCGCGACGTGCGCGTCCAATAAGTGGACAGGCAATATGCTAATGTTTCGTCTTGACGCCACAACGAAACGGCTTGCGATTCGTTTGAAAAACGATTCGTTTAATTGACTCAGAGTCGACTCTTACTTTTGAGAGACAATAACTTTATATACGGTGCACTTTCAGACTTAAAACTTTGCAGGATGTTTTCATTCACTCAGAACTATGTTACACACTGCATGAAAGATAATTTTCAAAAATCCATAATATTGATGATCCCATCTAACGTCTATAATGGAATTCATCTAAATATAGGAGTTATTTTAGGGTGTGTTCACACTTGGCATGTTTGGTTCAATTAAAACAAACTCTAGCATGATTTCTCTGTTAGTGCGGTTTATTTAAATAAGTGTGAACGCTGCCATCCGAACCCTGGTGTGCACCAAACAAGCGGACCAAGACCACTGAAAAGATGGGTTTTGGTCCGCTTTCAAACAAACTCTGGTGCGGTTCGAATAAAATGTGAACACAACACAGACCAAAGACATGAAAACGAAAACTGGAAATGATGTCACAAGACCCTAAAAAGGACAGAATGCTCAAGCATCCCGGTTTCTCGTCATAGTCGTGATGTTGTCCCTCACAGTCCGGTACAGGCATCAGAACCGCGTCTCCTCACAGCAGATCTTTGTGTGTGTGTGATGGAGGGATTCCTGGCGCTGTTTTGACTCCTTTACACATTTTATAAGCTCTTCACGAGTTTTCAGCTGGTCAAAATATCATCACATGTAGGCTACACACATACAATGAGCGCATTTATCCCAGCACACAGCATTGTTTTAGATGTACGGTAAGTTCCGTCATGAAATATAACAAAAGCCGACCAATCAGATTGTGAACATATCCAGTGCCTTTAGGTTCAGTGTTAAAATGCCAATGTGAATGCTAAGCGGACCAGGACTAAATGTTTTTATTTTGGTCCAGACCAAGCGAACCAAACTACAAGTGTGAACACACCCTTAGAGGTCTGAACATATTTATTAGGGTGTACTGAGTACATTCTCTGCCTGAGGTGACTACATGAGGGCCATTCGTCATTGTTGGAGGAAAGAGGGGAAAAGGGGTGTGCATACCTTTATCTGACTCCTGAGACTCCTCTGAACTTGAAGATGAGTATTCTGTACAGAAAAATGTTAAGTTATGAATTTATACAAAGTGTTAATTTGGGAGCAACAAAAATGAGTTGGCAAATGGGCCTAATCTGCTTTAGGAAAGGCACTCTTTTGTGTCAAAATACTTTAAATCATTATCCATAACAGATATAGACGTTCTCTTTTAAAGACTTGGTAACACTTAATATAATTATATAAGAAGTATGCAGTAATAAAGTACTAAATCATTTGCAAACTACTATAGTTAATATGTAGTCTCTACAGTTAATATATTAATAGGCTATATACAAATAGTGAGTTCTTCATTTTAACTGTAATTAACACAATTATCGTTTAATTAGCTCATATGTAAAGAGTTAGAATAGATAATATTTTTTATGTTTTGTTAACAACGTATTAATCATATACACTGAATATTAATGCAATAAATGTCCAATAAAGGATGGTTTAAAGCACTTAATTAGTGGCATTTTCCCATTTTCCGTGACCTAATCTAAAGTGAGAACTGTTTACTGTTAACTGTTTACAGTGACAACAAATGAAGAACTCACTATTGATACATAGACTATTAATATATTGAAAATGTCACAAAATACCTCAAAGTTAAGCACAGACATGCAGTGAAATGCTGTTCAAACAAGCCACATCTTGGAAATGTTTGGAGGCTTGATTTGCAATGAAAATGTGCTTGCCTTTGCGCCTCTTTTTGTGTTTGCGCTTGTCTTTGCTCTTGTGCTTTCTGGAGTGGGACGATTTGGATTTCTTTGAGAGTGACATGTCCACGTTCTCTTTCGATCGCCGTCTCTTCTTCACTGTTACTTCTTTTCTCCTGGAACAGAGTTTAAGTGTCTCCAGCCAGTCTAAGGATATCTGAACATTCAGTTGTTTTTGTAATGGTTGAATGTACTTACTTGTGATGATAGTTAAGCTTGAAGGAACACTCTGGACACAGACCTTGAAAATAATGTGACGATATATCAGTATTTATTAAAAATGAATATCAATTAAAGATTTAACAGTGAATGCAACATTGACAGTATGACATTGACAGTGGGTTGGGGGAAAAACTAGCTGAGTAAACTATTTACAGTGGGGTCTAATTATTTTCTAATTTTCTCCGTTTTTTAATCTGTTAACTGTCACGTCACCGTTTTGAGCGTAGATTCTATAAAAAGTTATAGAAGCTTACTTTTACAGTAAAGCAAATGTACTGAACTTAACATTTTTTATTTTATCTACAGTATATATTTTGCAAAATAATTTGGACTCTAAAATCGCTAGAAAATCAAAGCCATATGTCTTGCCAACTTGTGTTCCAAATTTGAAGTTGATATCACCAAAACTGAGCCTGTTAAAAGGAATTAAAGTGCCGTTTCCATGGTAACGCAATGTCTAATTTCAAAACGGTTTTCTAAGGATACATTTTGAGTGATTAAGCTTTCCAGTAATACCTAATTTATGATGATTACTAAAATATGGAGAAAAAAAAAGTCAATAAAATTCTACTACTGGGACACTGACAGTTAACAGGCTATTATAAAATATATTATAGGATACACCAGGGTAAAAGGCACCTTTGGTTTTAATTTCCTCTAAACCACTAGATGGCACAAAAACTTGCTGTAACACTTTCCAAAACATCCGCTTTTCAGGATGCACGTGGAAATTTGTCTGATCTTTGACGTGATCACGGGCATCAACGCAAAGTTGATTCTGTGCTAATGTGATCTAACATTCAATGTACTTAAAATGTTGTAGATTTAAGCAGCAAATGAAAATTGCTAAAATTATTCAATATATATTGAGAAAAAGGTCTCCTTAATGAGTTTTGTTCAAGCTAATTAAAGCAATAGTTTTTCAATAACGGAAGAATGGGTAAAAGTATGGTATTTGGGGCAAAAGGCACAATTAACATGATAATAAATATCTGTCTGACTTTTCCATTTGTTGACATGACATGGTTAGATTCAGATGGGAAATATCATATATTAAGTTGGGTGTCCACCTTAGAGATAATCACCATATTTATAATGAAACCATCATATTTAAAAATGTGATATTAATCATATCATATAATAAAATATCATATCATATCTTGTTACTACTGTAAATATATATCAAAATATTATGGGATCTCCTTCAAAGCTTTCCCAATCTTTACTTTTTAAAATAACTGTAATTAACATTTTAATGACAGTATATTTATTGAACAAAAATAAATTATTTTATTTATCAAAATAAACAGAAATTAGTGCAAACTTTGCTAAAGTGATTGTTTTGAACAAGTATTAACTTAGATATTATTAAAAACATATAATGTGTGCCTTTTGCCTCATGCTGGTGAGCGTTTTACCCCGTGTGTGGGTTAAAGGCCACCCTCGCCACTGCATACATTTAAGATTTTTAAACAAAATAAACCACTTTTATGATTTATTTTCACACAAAATTTGTTGCTAATACACTATGGGAGTAGTGAAAAGCACATTTTTCTTAAGGTGTGCCTTTAGCCCCGTTGTACCCCAAGCATAAAAAATTTGAGTAAAAGTTGAATTTAACTGATAATTTAGTTCACAACAGAGTTCAAGTAAAGAAATTATATTTAAGGCATTTTAATGCACTGTAGACAATTTAGGTAAAGCAGCGTTCAACAATAAACATGCTATATTAACAGTAAAAACAAGACAGTCTCACAAATACAGACTGGGCTTCCCTAAATCCAAGGTAATTAGATTAGCTCTACCCCTGTGTCCTGTGAGTGGAGGGGATTACAGCATGCAAGGTTTAGACGGCCACATGGTTGGTGCAGCTCTGGCACTCACGCAGTTTTAGCAGGGCGTTCCTCTTCTCCCCTTGCTCCACATAGGCAAAATTCACCTCCCAGCTCTTCAGACCCTCCTTACTCTCACAGCGCTTGTTACCGCAAAAGAACTGGCCTGTGTAATTCAGAATATATATATCCACATGTGAGTTGCATTGAAAATACATGACAGATAGAATGTAAAGAAACTGTAGGTCATGATCAAGCCCAGTAAAGCATACAGTATCATTTTTATTACAAATTTCAAACATTGTCTACACCGGAAGCGACAGGTGTCGCATCAAGCCGCGCCGCAAAAGCTTGAGGCTGTCTACACTGGAAGCGATCATTGCATTGCAATCGAAATCACATACTGTCTGAGTAGCTACTACATTTAAATTTGAACTTACTTTGCGACTTAAAAAGTATGTTCTATATAGTATGAATGTGGGTAGTATGAATCAGGGGTATGGCGGCTGCCTGGTCAGATCAATGCAAGTAATATATTTTTATTGCAGGATTAACGGAGTTATATCAAAGTCCCTTTAGGACAAGTCATTTCACTCGGCGGCCATCTTTGAAACGCCTCTCTGGGGCATGCAAGTGCAGCTCCTATCTCTTTGAATGGGGAAACATCAAATTCTCCAAAACTGTTTGGCAAGCGTACAATTAAATTTCATATTTGAAATCACCAATGAAATCTGAGAGAAACTGTCTCATAAATTTGGTTTCTAAACGGTCGAATCATGACAAAAAACTGCATTATTCAGCCTGGACAAAGCTAACGCGCATGCGCAATCCCAAACGTGCATCTCAGAACACTGCCTGTATCTATAGCAACCGGAGCTTCTAACGGCAGCTGCAGTGACGCGATGACTTTACTAATCAACAGTTGGCTCTTTCATTTAGAAGGCGGGGCTTATTCGCCATATTGGGCGTTGCACTTTCTCCCATTCATAAGTACTCGGAGAGCACCGTCTTCCTATATATAAAGTCTTTGGAATCTGTTCAGTATCTCTCAAAACAACAATTTAGCGCTAGTTTACTAAGTTCTGCACGCACACAAATCCTCTCATTATAATAAACAAACCGGAAGCATGATGTAAATAAAAGATTCATTGTGCAGTTTTGACAGATTCGTTGATTAAAGCGGGAGTTTTCACACTCGATGAGTTTGGGCCGAACTGTCTGACAGCTTCAGAGATTAGCCTTCGAAGGGCCCGTTACTCGCTGTCTAATTTAATTAATTTGCAATTTGAGGAAAAGTTTTTGTTTTTCATGAGACTTTGGTGACTTTTCCTACATACTTCAGTACAAAAACGAACAAAAATTGATTTTTAAATGTTATAATAGTGATTGCTGGTCACTATTCTGCTGGCTATAGTGGTAATTTAACGTCTTTTTAGATGTTAAAATAAAAGTTTTTGTTTATTCATCAAGTGTTCGTTTTCCTACATCGCAAAACTTCAGACTTTTGAGCTTTGAAAAAAAGTTGCAATTATCTTTTATGTTTGCAAGTTTATATATCACAATTCTGACTTTTTTTCCTCACAGTTCTAAGGTATATCTCAATTCTGAGAAAAATTGCAAGTTACAGAATTGCAAGTTATAAACTCGGAATTGCGAGAAATAACTGCGAGTTTAAAAAAAAGGCCAGAATTGTGAGATACAATTACCTTTTTTATTTTGTTATTCCATTATGGAAACAAGCTTCCATACACACCCCCTTGTCTGCTTTCGGCATGGAGTAATGGGACTTTTCAGTTTTCCCTCACTGGATATTTTCTCTTTTTTGGACACTTCTCTGTAAACCCTAGAGATGGTTGTGCGTGAAAATCCCAGTAGATCAGCAGTTTTTTGAAATACTCAGACCAGCCCGTCTGACACCAACAACCATGGCACATTCAAAGTCACTTAAATCATCTTTCTTCCCCATTCTGATGCTCAGTTTGAACTTCAGCAGATCATCTTGACCATAGCTGTGTCCCAATTCAGAGGCTGCATCCTTCGAAGGGCTGATTGTGTCACTGCGGCGCAACGAAGGCTGTCCCAATTTGAAAGCTCCTTCAAATGCCTCCTTCATTTCCCGTGAAATGATCCTTCACGGCCTTGCCTACCCCAGAATTCATTGCACACCAGTGACGACAGGAGACTGGAGAAATTGCAGAATTACACTTTCAAACGTAAGTATTGGGTTTCAGCTTAATCAGATATCTAATGATACAAATGCAAAAACCGTTAAAGGGGTTCAAATGTTGACATATCTTAAGATGCGATTATACATAGTTTATACTGAATTATATACAGAAATGTACCATGGTAAACATATTTAGACAGTTTGGGAACCCTGTTTTGTTTTCAGACAGTTTAATATAACTTTCAAAAAAGTCTAGTACAAACGTTACCGTCACTCATCAACGGCAGCTGTCATAGTTGCTAGGCAAAAAAGAACAGTCCTCTGTAGGCTAGACCATCCCATTTAACAATGCTTGCTCCAACCTTCGTGGCCTTCGAAGGATGCAGCCTCTGAATTGGGACACAGCTCATGTCTACATGCCTAAATGTCTACATACCTAATAAAGTGGCCAGTGAGTGTACATTATCCAAAATACATTTCATAAATGGTACTCACAATAATGTGTGTACCATTATGAAGACTAATATGATAACAGCTACAGTGTCCCTTTTGGAAACACTAAGAATGCAGACACATTCACAAAAAAATCTAAATCGAGCTTGTGTAGCTAGTATTTGTGTTCAAATACCTACATAGTGTCTGCTATAGGTCAAGTATGCATGTTACTCTATAGTGCTTATACAGTAACATGCATAAAATCACTTTTGAAAAAAGATTGATTTTACCTGTCAGCCAAACTGGTTTGTACATAAAAAAATAAAATCAATAAAAATAATAATAATAATTAATGGGAGATTTTTATTGAAAATGTTATGAATTGAAATTGAAACTGAAAATGTCCTATGTACAGACCCCAAATTACCAATATAAAGGATATGTAGGGTGAATTCAGGGTGATTGAGACACTTTTGGCCATTGAGATGACTTGGAAAAAAATGTCCCAATCAACCTGAATTCACCCTATTATTTCTAAACACTCTTTTTGAATAAATGTTATTTCACGTGGACCCTGCTAATTATGCAAGGTATCTAAGACTTACTAACATGCAAAAAAAAAAAAAAAGCAAGCTTTACCATAAACAGACATCTTATACATTCTAAATAAAAACACAAGTTTTGACAAAAACAGCTTGAGGTCATTTTTTATATGTCCAATAATAAGAATTTAAATAAAAATGTTTTTCCATTGGCTCCTTTTAGGGTTAAAAAATTAAAGGGTTAATGTGATGCCCAATTAGCCCGTCTCTCGGATGACGTACATGCGACACCGACCTCTGCAACTAAGCTTGCGTGAGCAGCACTGAGGCTGTTAAAGCCAGTCTTTGGAGAAATGACAAAACACATCAGGGTTAGCCCTCATTAGAAGTCTCAGGGATGCCCTCATTATGTTAAACTGTGAAATAATGCCCAGCAGATGGGAACTCCTCATGACGAACTCCTAAAGGGACCTGTTAGAATGTCCCTCAGCAGCAGAAAAAAGAAATTGGCAGGGCTGTTAACGAAATGTGCATTGACCTATATGATTTTCATATTCTCTAAAGAAAATGTGAGTGGGAGTTTACCAATGCAAAACGTGTCACTATGTATGGAATGCCAAGTCTGCCAAAATTAAAAATAAATAAATACATAAATAAATATACAAAGAAATGTAAAAAAGCAAAAATAAATAAATAAATATGTAAATAAATATACATAGAAAAGCAAAAAAACTAAAATAAATAATTATTTATACATTTATTTCCTTATTTATGTATATATTTATTTTTTTCCACATTTATTTATTTATTCTTTTATTTATTTATACATTTATTCATTTCTATTTTTATTTATTTCCACACTTATTCATTTCTAAATTTCTTTATTTCTACATTATTTTTACATTTATGTATTTATACATTTCTTTATTTTTACATTTATGTATTTATACATTTCTTTATTTCTACATTTCTTTATTTTTACATTTATGTATTTTTACATTTCTTTGTCTGTTGGGTAATGAGGAGGGCGTGGTTTACCTCAGACATAGCAATCGAGCTCAGAGTAGGCGAGGGCAAAGCGTTGAGGCCACAGTGACACCTTGTGGTCTGGCCGAAATGCAATAAGTATAGCCTACTGACGTTGATACTGTCTGTGATGAATGGCTTGGATAGATATAAAATCTTATATCACGGGTTAAGTCATAGGTCATAAGGTTGCCCCTGGACATCAGGGTAGGCTAAAGACTACCACCACTTAATAGAAAATAAGTTTGTTTCTGTTGCTGTCAGTATTGTTTTTGGAAGTTACATTAAAATGCAGTTAGCTCAAAAATATGAGGGCACGCGACCGGTGCTGTTTGAAAGAGGATGATCTGTGTATGTTTAATGCATGGCGTGTGTTTCACCAGCTCCGTTTCCATGGGCACATTTGATTTATCTAATTCTGGATATTTCCAGTTGATGACATAGCCTAAGACGTATGATTAATAATAAGACCACACCAAGAAAAACCCATTATACTCAGTGATGCTGTGACTGTCCACACGTGAAGTGATGCGACAAAATGTTCTACTGTAACCGACGCCTCGTTCTATTTTGGATCTTTGAAATATGCGTTGCATTTTAAGCGTTTGTCACATGTTGTGCATGTACAAATAGGAGATATGAATGTGAAATGAATTTGTGGTCTCGTTTCAAATTCATTGATCAATATGCTTGCGTCGACTTCACTGTAGCCAATATCAAGCGCTTCCATTTCAGAGTCCCTGTTGTCAGCTCTGTTGAAGATGTTGCTGTTCATGTTTGTTAGCCCAGGACATTTTACAAATCTAGACCAGACAATGTTCTACGGCCATGTCCGGAATAAAGAGTAGCCTATCCATGTCACACAGTACAGTTAGGGTGATATGACTTAACCCGTGATATAAGATTTTGGCCATATACCTATCCAAGTCATTCATCACAGACAGTATCAACGTCAGTAGGCTATACTTATTGTATTTCGGCCACACCACAAGGTGTCACTGTAATTATTTATTTTTGTTTTTTTGCTTTTCTATGTATATTTATTTATATATTTATTTATTTATTTTTGCTTTTTTACATTTCTTTGTATATTTATTTATTTTTAATTTTGGCAGACTTGGCATTCCATAACTATGATGCAAGGATGTTGTGGATGTTTGTTAAGGTGACAAACAGTCCGTAACCAAATGGTGTGGGACGAGTTACATTCCCAAGTGTAATGTTAAATGTATGTGAGCAATAGTAATAGTGCTACTGATAGTTCAGTACAACTTTTTTGACTCCAAGGCTGATAAAGCTGCTTGTTTTCAGACTTTACAGAAACTAATGGTAGTATATTAAAAACAATTAAATAAAATTATTTTAAATAACAATGATTACAGGATTTCCCACTTTTTCAGCAATTTCCACCTAATAAAATATTTTAGCTGGGCATATCTAGAACATTTTATTATTTTATTAATTTCACTGGAACTTGCAGGTCTAAAAAAATACACTTTTTAAATTGTATTACAATTTAAAATGTCCAAGTTTTCTAAGACTGTAGAAACCCTGATTCTTAAATTAAAGTTGTTGAGGTAATGAATTAAAAATAAGAAATATTTTAAGAAATAAATATATTTAAGCTGTTCTTAAAAAACATTTTGTCTTATTTTAAATCATTTTAAGGCGTCTTAGGCCCCCTAGTGTGTCCCGGACCCCTGGTTGTTATTATTATTTTTTACTCACAAATTTCAATTTCTCAGCCATTTTCACCTGATAAAATATTTTAGAGCTCGACATTAATTTCAATGGCACTCACTCTAAAAAAATAATGTGTTGGCTCAACAACAACAACAAAAAAATAATGCAAACTTTTGCATCAGTTTTTTTTTTTGAGTTATGACAACTTTGAATTAAATTATGTTCAACCAACAAAATACATTGAGTTAGAGGAACCTAATGATTTGTAACAAACACAAATTTTTATGTTGACTACTCAAAAAAATTAAGTTGCTCCAACTAGCCGATTTGTTGTTGACCTATTTCAGTTCAAATCCACAGCTATCATTGTACATGCTAAATGTAACTTATTTAGCATGTATATTTAAAGAATAAGTAAGATATTACTTGTCACTAGCATTAGCACAGTCATTGCTTATAGAGTTAATGTAGTGTTTACCTTCATGTATCTACTCTTCAGCACAATGGTATAAAACTTTACATTTCAACATCACAAAAACTCTTTTAAAATGTCAAACAGAATTAAACACTAACGGGTCATTCCCTTCACTAAAAAAACAAATAAATTAACACTTAATTTCAACATTTATTCTCTTTATCCAGTCCTAGGCAAATCATGCTGGGAACTAGAAATCCACTGCCCAATTTCTAAAGTTATCAAGACAATTTCATTAAGTTACTATAACTTTAAAAAAAAAAAAAAATCAATTAAAGCAGAAATTTTAGATTTTTTATTATTTTATTCAAACAGTTGATGGGCCCCACTGGCTTCCATAGTATTTTTTTTTCCATACTATGGAAGTCAATGGGGTTCATCAATTGTTTGGTTACCCATATTCTTCAAAATATCTTCATTTGTGTTCAGCAGAAGAAAGAAATTAATACAGGTTTGAAGCAACTTGAGGGTGAGTAAATGATGACAGAATTTTCATTTTTAGGGTGAAATATCCCTTAAGTTTAAGTATTATACACTACACTAAAATCACTTACTGTAAAAAATAAATAATAAAACTGAAATAAAAATAAACATTTTTAGTAATATTTAAAAAGAACACAAAATAATAAGAATGAAAAAAGCACAGCAATATTACTAAAAATTAAAATGAAAACTGAAATATAAAAATAAAAGCTATTTAATAATTCTAATAAAAAAAAATACAACAGTATATAAGTAATACTAAAATAGCATTTATCCAGAATAGGTGTTTTGATTTCTTTGACACTAGTGTGTGTGTGTGTGTGTGTGTGTGTGGCCTGATAAACCCTACATTATGAGGACAAAACGTCCCCACAAAGATGGCAATATCCGAAATCCTTGTCCTTGTGGGGACATTTTTGGTCCCCATGAGGAAAACAGCTTATAAATCATACTAAGTGATATTTTTTTGAAAATGTAAAAGTGACGAAAGTTTTCTGTGATGGGTAGGTTTAAGGGTAGGGTTAGTTTAGTTTAGATAGGAAAAACAATTGGTACAGTATAAAAATCATTATGTCTAAGAAAATCCCCATAAAACATAGAAACCAGGTGTAAGTGAGAGTGTGAGTATGTGTGTGTGTGTTGCGGTGGTTAAGCTGTGGCTCAGGGTGCAAATGATGGCAGATGGTCCATGACAGTCAGAAAAAAAAGCACTTTGCTATTTTCTCACACACAAGTGTGACAGACAGTGTGAAACCATTTGATCGGTCGTTTAAGGGCTTCTTCATGGATCTGCCTATTAGTTTGTGCAATTCTGATGATTGATACACGTACTTCACCCTTGTTTACCTACTAAGATAACATGAACACCGTGAACCATGAACCATGAACCAGAAACAACAAAATCATTTATTTTTGTGGGCAAAACCCTCACAACCTTACAATTAGGTCACTGTCATAGAATATTCTGTATGCTAAACAATAATAATCTGAAATTAAATTACTCTGGAAAGACATTTCAACATTCAACTAAAAGAGCTAATTCATGCAACAAATTCAATGTTTACTTCGGAGAAAATTTGCTGAAGTGAAATAAAAATGCAATCAAATGTGCCCCCATGCCTATTTTAAAGGGGGAAATAAGTGTATTTAGCTGTGAATTGAATACAGGATTTTTTATGTTAGTCAAGCTATCACCATCTGATTAGTTTACTTAAAGGTTGAATAATTTATTTATTATGTAAATTAACGGTGCTTTTTTTGCAACCCTGAAACATCTATTTATCAGCACACTTGGCTGAGATGGGCCGACAAAGCTGTTTTTTTCAGTCCCAGTCCATCCCTGGTTTAGTCAGGATAGTCAGGTGTTATTTTACACAAGATAAAACCACATCCCCACCTAGTGGCTGAGGACAGTATTGTTTTGATATTGCTCTGAATTTTAGACCTGCTTTAATGCCCGGTTTCACAGACAAGGCTTAAGCTAGTCCCAGACTAAAATGCATGATTGATCTGTCTTAACTGAAAGCAACTTGCACTGAGATATTTTTAAATATATTAGTGCCATTGTTTTGTCTCAAGATGCACAGCAGCAATTGTGTTTTCTAAGGCACGTTTATAAAAGCTACTTAAATGCCCTAGTTTAACTAAGGCCTAATCCTGGCTTAATCTAAGCCCTGTCTGTGAAACCAGACCTAAAAGTTTTATACAAGTATAGAAGTAGAAAAATGTTTTTGAATTACCTTTTCCAGATATTACTTCATCTTCAATGCGCCACCGAAATCCAAACTATTAAGTAAATGCAGAAATGAAAGCTGAAAGCGCATTTAAGATACTAACAAATAACATACTCAGAAAAGTATTTAACATAATAAACATTGAACCCTGTAGTAGCATATTTGATCAGTGAATTTCTAATGCCTCTAAATTATCAACGATCAAAACTTTGAAAAAATCTGTTACACACAATCTACTGCATGTCTTCTGTCATCTGATTGATAGTTCATACTTTTTTAGCAAATAAAAGGCTTTTTAGTATAATTGTAATAATGTCCACCTTCAGGTCAGGGTTCACAGGGTTTTTGCTGTGAAACCAATACTGACTTTTATAAAGTAAGAATAACTTTTATATTGTTAGTAATATTTCAAGATGAACACTTACTGGACTGAAGCAATTTAGGCTTTAGGTGATTATCCATAAATATATATTTTTTTAGGGAAAAAATTGTTAAAATGTGAGAATCAAATATCAATTGTTCATCTCTCAGTCATCATTTTATTGTATTATACACTCACCTAAAGGATTATTAGGAACACCATACTAATACTGTGTTTGACCCCCTTTCGCCTTCAGAACTGCCTTAATTCTACGTGGCATTGATTCAACAAGGTGCTGAAAGCATTCTTTAGAAATGTTGGCCCATATTGATAGGATAGCATCTTGCAGTTGATGGAGATTTGTGGGATGCACATCCAGGGCACGAACCTCCCGTTCCACCACATCCCAAAGATGCTCTATTGGGTTGAGATCTGGTGACTGTGGGGGCCATTTTAGTACAGCGAACTCATTGTCATGTTCAAGAAACCAATTTGAAATGATTCGAGCTTTGTGACATGGTGCATTATCCTGCTGGAAGTAGCCATCAGAGGATGGGTACATGGTGGTCATAAAGGGATGGACATGGTCAGAAACAATGCTCAGGTAGGCCGTGGCATTTAAACGATGCCCAATTGGCACTAAGGGGCCTAAAGTGTGCCAAGAAAACATCCCCCACACCATTACACCACCACCACCAGCCTGCACAGTGGTAACAAGGCATGATGGATCCATGTTCTCATTCTGTTTACGCCAAATTCTGACTCTACCATCTGAATGTCTCAACAGAAATCGAGACTCATCAGACCAGGCAACATTTTTCCAGTCTTCAACTGTCCAATTTTGGTGAGCTCGTGCAAATTGTAGCCTCTTTTTCCTATTTGTAGTGGAGATGAGTGGTACCCGGTGGGGTCTTCTGCTGTTGTAGCCCATCCGCCTCAAGGTTGTGCGTGTTGTGGCTTCACAAATGCTTTGCTGCATACCTCGGTTGTAACGAGTGGTTATTTCAGTCAAAGTTGCTCTTCTATCAGCTTGAATCAGTCGGCCCATTCTCCTCTGACCTCTAGCATCAACAAGGCATTTTCGCCCACAGGACTGCCGCATACTGGATGTTTTTCCCTTTTCACACCATTCTTTGTAAACTCTAGAAATGGTTGTGCGTGAAAATCCCAGTAACTGAGCAGATTGTGAAATACTCAGACCGGCCCGTCTGGCACCAACAACCATGCCACGCTCAAAATTGCTTAAATCACCTTTCTTTCCCATTCTGACATTCAGTTTGGAGTTCAGGAGATTGTCTTGACCAGGACCACACCCCTAAATGCATTGAAGCAACTGCCATGTGATTGGTTGATTAGATAATTGCATTAATGAGAAATTGAACAGGTGTTCCTAATAATCCTTTAGGTGAGTGTATATTTTGCCTCCACAATTAAAGCTTAGATAATAAAACTAAGCATTTAAATATCTTATATCTTAAGACATAATTTGGAGACAAATGATATTTATATACATTTTCTGTAAGTAGTCTGCTATAATGTTAAAAAACCGAATTGATTCACATTACAAGCTATCAGAATTCCATCTTTTTCCATTTTTGCAACAACTGCACCAAATGGCATATTTTTGCCCACATTTTTTCCTCCTCAAGTATGAGCTCCATATTCTCACTATATCATACTATATGAGCCTGATGTATCAAATATGATACAAAACATAATTACAGTAATGCAAACCTTTTTTATATTTTCTGACTATTACGTGACATATCAGGCTTTACAGGGTTAAAAAAGAAAAGGCAAACCTTATTTTCTTTGTATCTGCTAAGGTCAGCGATACAGTACTCCTTGAAGAGCTTATCGTAGTACTTCTTTGCGAGCTCTTGCTCCCTATAAACAGTCCAGAAACTTTGTCTTAGGGTGACTGTGCAGAGGTCAACAACAACATTCAAGATTAAAATGAAATAAATCACATAGAGATAAGCAGACATTACCATGTCATATCCTCCTCATCCTCCTCTCTCCACAGGAAACGGTGGTTCTCTTTCACCACATCCAGATCTGTCTTATCTCTAGACCTGCGTACGGAAACACACAGATCCAATCAGCATCTATCAAAGCAGCTAACCTGAAATGGAGCTGAAGTGTGTAATTTCTGCACCACTTAACTGTATTCATCATATATTTCATATCAGAAAAATTGCACACTTAGTTTTAATGAGTGACAGTTTTTCTATAGAAGGCAATTTAAGTAAATTGCTCACGTGGATCGCTTGAGCTCCTCCATCGTCCCTCCATAATACAGAATGTAGTCGCTGACAAACTTCTTGTGACGTTCAAACTCACAAAATACTGTTAAGGACTTTTTGCCAAAAAACGTATACATGGTCAAACTTTCAGAAAAATACACTTTCAGCACTCTTAAGACTAGTTCAGACCAAGAACAATAACTATAACAATGTAGATATAGTTCTAAATATAGTCCACACCATAACTATAATGATAACGGCACAGAAAAACAATATTGTTATTTGACATATCAATGTCTACAACATTGACAGCCAATCAGAATCCATCCTGTTTTAACGAGCTCGAGCATTTAAAGCAGCATGTGACAAACCTGCAGTGTGTTTATAATAAACAGAAAGATCACGTCAGCTGGTGTGGTATCTTTATAGTTACTGTTCTTAACGTAAACAGGCCTTTATATGATGCATTTTAATCAAAACTTTATTACATAGGGCCCTATCATACACCCGGCGCAATGTGACGCCAGGCGCGACGCAAGTGTTTTTTGCTAGTTTCAGCCCAACACTGAAACTATCTTTATAATTTTCACGTCCAGCGCCACGTTGTTCAAATAGCAAATGCACTCGCGCCCATCTGTTCGCCCATGGGCGTGCTGGTCTGAAAACGAGGTGTGTTCAGGCGCATTGTTGGTGCGTTGCTATTTTGAGGCAACTGAAACCGACTGTGCCAGTGACCAACAAAAACCTGGTCTAAAGTCAATAGCGCAGTATTTTTTGAGTTACTTAAAGGGCAAGTTAGTAATATGCGCCTATAGGCGGGTGCACAACGCACATACACTCCGCTTATTACACACACAGGGATGCGCAGCAGCACACAAACATTTTTAAATATTAAAAATAAGATGATTCCTCTCTGGAGAAGCGTTCAGTCTTTCCGCTCGCAAATTCCGCCATGGTGCAAGCGCAATTGGCTTTTAAAGGGAATGGGAGATGAGACTCTGATTGGTTTATTGCACATTATGCCAAAACACACCCATGACTCATTAAGAGACTAGGTACAACCCTTTTGGACCATGCGCCTGGCGCACCGACCGTTTTTCCGTCGTTAAACTAACAAAAGTGGATTCGGACACGCTCTAAGTGCACCTGCAAAATGCGCTTCAGACCATGAGCTCAGATCGTTAAAATAGGGCCCCATAGTCTTATTTGGTCTCTCAGACTAATGAGTTGAAATCATAGAATGCGAAATGAGCCACAAAGAAATACAAAGCTTTTCAAAAGCTACAAATCTGCCACTGTCACACGATTTTGTGAAAAACACCCATTGACAGGATACAGCGTTCATTGATATCAGGTGTTGGCGTCGGTTTCTGGCTTCCTCTCTGTCAGGAAAAAAAACACCAACATTTATTTCAGCATACACACGGAATTTATGGACTTTGCTGTTTTGATGGACGTGAGCAGTACCTGTCCCATTCATGGGCAGCAACATTTTTATGGGCCACCTTGGTGTGTCGACCTTTCTGGAATGGCTTCTGTAACAGCTCATCTTCACCTGCCCTAAAAACAAAAACACACAAGAGGATCAGAACTTCAATTATTTATGCTAATTAATCACATTCTTTCTAATTATATTCTATATGTATTTAAATTATATAAGGCAAAAATACAGTAAAAACGGTACTAATATACTGTAAAATAACTTTTCTTTTATTTATTTTATAATGTATTTATATTTTATATATATATTTTAAAATGTAATTTATTCCTGTGATCAAAGCTGAATTTTCAGCATCATTACTCCAGTCTTCAGTGTCACATGATCCTTCAGAAATCATTCTAATATGATGATTAGCCAGGAGGAATAAATTTAATTTATTCTAAATTTATTAAAGAGACTTCTTTCAAAAACATGATTTCAAACTTCTCACCACCCAAGTGTGTGTAGCATAAAATTTAATGTAGCATGATACTACATGTTCAAAAACATGGTATTACCATGGTGCTATGCCGAAAAATATGATACCCAAAACCATCATTTTTTTGTTCGTGATATAAAACAAAACCTCACCTTTTCTCATCATATTTGGACTGCCCTCCACCACCATCATCATCACTGAAATCAGAGTCATACCCTCCACCTCCATGGACCTAAAACATTATCACAGTACAAAAAAGAGACACTGATTACACAAAATGCATATAATCACCAACAACTGTGTGCAGGTTACTAACCTGGTATTGAAGCACAACATTTAAACATATTAGTTAATCTGTGAAATGCCAACATGGTGATTTGTGGCAGGTGATACTAAACAAGTACAGGAGGAAAAGGGAAGACGATCCAGCTGACCACAGCAAAGATCAAAAGTACTTATGCTTGACATTCTGAGTCAGCTGCCATGATGCCACTTCAGCACAGCACAGGAAATACAACACCAGAGTCAAAGGCAGCAGGGTACACCATGTGAAGGTCAGTTCTGACACTGGCTTTGTTATTTGTGTCATATTTCACACTTGTTTTTATCAGAAACCGGTAAAGATTCAGTGACAGGAAATCTAGAACAATTGGGTCTTTCATTCTGAAAAATGGTAAAAATGAAAGCACTGAAAGAGTTGCAGTGATCAGGACAGGCACTTTAGTGTTCCCAAATGGCTATGTGAAAAATCCATAGAATGCAACAAAGAATGACTGGAAAGGAAAATCATTACATAACACTATTTTGAATATGATGAATTATGACTAACAATAATAATAGTAAACATTAAAATGTATGTGGAAATGATTAGTTAGTTTATTTTTTTAGTTCGTTTATTTTTTATTTATCCCCTTAGGGAAAGTAAGGTTGCAGCAAGCTCACACAGACATAAATTAGAGTCATACAAAATATCAATACATAATTCAATAAACTCATTTAATAAATAAGACTTGTCCAGACCAGCTGGCTAATCAATTGATATCAGAAGACATTAATTGCTTGGGGAATAAAAGAAGATTTGGGCCTGTTTTTCATACACCGAGGGACACAGTACCGTCGACCGGATGGCAACAGTTCAAAGGCACTGGATGTCTCTTATCTTTCACAATATTGTTAGCTTTATTCATCACTCTATCTTTGTATATAATTTCTATACTCGGTAAAGAAATTGATTTTTCACACCAATTTAGAATGAAGTCCAAAACAGGCCCATGCTCTTCCTCTCTATCATGTAAAAGACTCACTAAAGCAGTATCGCCGAGTATGGGGTCTCTGCGGAACAAAAGTGGGAGTTTCTAAATTTGTGGGTGTTTTCAAGCGGACGGGTGTTTAAAAACCATACATAGAAAATGATCCCCTTCACCCGACCCCACCCCTAAACCCTACCCACACTGTGACGTGGGCAAATCAGGTAACGCAGTGAAAAACGCCCCTCTGTTTATGGCCTCGCCCACTGATCTAGTAACTCTTATTACTATCCTGCAGAGACCTATACTTGGTATCGTCTGCATATTTAATAATATATCTATTCTTAAAGGAACTTGAACAAGAATTAGTGTATAGGATAAAAAGTAAAGGCGATAAAACACATCCTTTGGGTGATCCAGTCGAGGTAATCATTTTATCAGAAACAGATCCTCATAACTTAACCTGCTGAGCTCTAAAACTGAGAAAATCAGTCACCCACGTAATCAGAAGTGAGAATTCTCTTGCCAGAATACCAGCTAATATAGTAGGAGAGATATAGTTAAAAGCTGATGAGAAGTCCACAAATAAAATTTTAACATGAGTCTTTGGTTTCTCTAAGTGAGAGTGCAACAAATGCAAAACAGTTAGGATTGCATCCTCTACTTCCCTAGAGGCTTGGATTATGAGCAGCAACATATCACAAAAATATGCAGTGACATTTAACACAATTTTATTAATACAGTATAAGTTATTTAATATAGAATTTTTTATTTAAATTATAATAACACTGTTTAGAATAGCAATGTTTCAGTGCAACAACAACAAAGACCCATTATAAATAAATGCAAGTATCAAATATGATGCAAAAGGCTTTTATGAAACATTTATTTGTTCATCTCTCAATGATCACTGTATTGCATTGTATTATATATTTTGCCCCCACAGTTTGATCTGTATAATCTTCATAAAACATATTATTGGGAGATATAGAATTTATGCTAATTACTGATATTTATATGCATTTTATGTAAGAACTGTGTTATACTGTTAAGAAAATCATTTGATTAAAAATAAACATTGATTTCAATTAAATGCTATAAGAATTTCATTTTACTTTTGGGCCATGTAAATAACAACATCTGCACCAAACTGCAAATTTATGCTCAGTTTTGTCCTGCTACTATATAAGCCATACAAGCATGTTTTCTCAAATATTATGCAACACATAAAACACATATAGTCTAAGATTCAGTATTGTTTCTGACTATTATTTCATATGTCAGGCTTTACACGGTTTATTGCGCAAATATGTTTTTCTTCAAGGTAACAAACTACATTTAACACTTATTATTAGTGTTATACATTCTACATTTTAAAGCATATCTGTTCTATAATAATACATGGAAAAATAATGTGCCATGGATTATCAATATGCGATATATGACAAATATAACCGTTACTTTCACGTCACGTATGACAAACTGCCACGACACAACAATGCACGCAAATTAAATCAAATCTTCAGATTTATGTGCATAACTTGTGACTTATAACTACCTTAACAAGGTCTAGAGCTGTTTTGTCCGTGCCGCTCATCTGTGTTTACATGCCACTGAATCTCAGACGGGCGCGAAATGATGACGTATAAACCACGTGGTCAAAACAAAGGCAGACCCGTCTTCCCGTGTGCACAAAGCATGGTTACGTTGTGCTGCATTTGATGGGAGCTATTTAGGCTAATCCTTTTGTCTCAGTGTGTGAATAGTTTATTACAGTGCAGTCTGAATAATGGTTATTTATATATTTTAGGAATATATTTTAAAATAAGAGATCTGTGATATATAGATAGATAAATAGCCTATAAAAAAATATTTATAGATAAAATAGCCTATAAAAGTGACAGGACTTGTATGATTTTAGTTGCCGTGTTCTTTGTTTCAAACAGACTTTATTATTCGCATCATAATTCACAATTGTTTACATCAGAAATTGGTAAAGTTTCAGTGACTGGAAATTGGAGGGGGTAAGGGGGCGAAGTGCCATTTTTTCACATGTAGAACAACTGATCTTTTATTCAGAAAAATGCTAAAAATGAAAGCACTGAAAGAGTTGCAGTGATCAGGACAGGCACTTTACTGTTCTCCAATGGCTATGTGAAAAATCCATAGAATGCAACAAAGAAACATCTATTGATCTATTTTTAAGTCATATATGCACAAACACTTTTAATATAGGCTATATAGAGATGTGTAACCTTATTGTAAAGTGTTATATACACTGTATATATAATGTTACATTTCGTGAACAATAACATATAATATAGGTTTCTATTGATTTATTTTTAAGTCATATATATATATATATGCACAAACACTTTTAATATAGGCTATATAGAGATATGTAACCTTATTGTAAAGTGTTATATACACTGTATATATATATATATATAATGTTACATTTCGTGAACAATAACATATGTTTCTATTATAATGCAGAATCTATAGGCTAAATATGAGGTGCTTGAATAAAAAAAAAACATTTTATTAAAAGTAATACTATGAAAGAATAATAATAAAAAGATATGCTTTATGAAATGCTTAATGAAAGAATCAGCACAGTATTTCTTTCTCTGATTGCTTGAGGGGCGCAGGTGCATCTCAAAGCTTCATGAATATTCTCACTATCACTTATTCATGGATTTGGTTCATGCGCATTCACAGTAATAACACCATTGGACAGCAGCTGGTACATCATGATGCAAAAGAGGGATTCTCCCAGGATCTGAAGGAACCCGCGTCGCGAAGGAAATTATTTTTCCCCCACTTTCATTTTTTACTGTTGATTTTTCCCCCCCAAAATGGTGTAATTTCCAAATCTGCATGTAACTAGGAGGAAATCAGAGCCCGCTCGGATATTTTCTTTATAGCAGAACGAATCGCTTGGATGAGCGCCTGACACACTGAGACATAGACATTCATCACACGGACACAACTGAAGGGAGTCGACCAGCAGACCAGCACTTATCACCAGCGAAAACACCACAGCAGCCCACGGCACTCAGGAACACACCAGGACAGAATGGGATATGCAAACAGGAGCATAAGAGGATACACTTTTCTGCTGTGGGTTGCTACAATCCTGCTGTTAGTGGAGAGCAGAAGAGGCAAACAGCCTAGATGCCCCTCTGGATGCACGTGCACCAAAGATAACGCCTTGTGTGAAAATGTGAGATCTGTGCCACACAGCTTCCCTCCTGATGTCGTCTCACTGTAAGTGTCCTGCTACAGTTTACATTGATATCCAAGTGCAGTATTGATTTATTTACTAATACAATGCAGATGCAAATCGTTTGCATTCATGTAGATGAGTCTTTGATTATGCATATGCACATTTGAACCTTTGTGTGTGTTGTATAATCTTTCTCAGTTTATTTACATCTAGATTATACTGATTGTTTTCCTAACAGATCATTTGTGAAGTCTGGATTCACTGAGATTGCAGGGGGAAGCTTTCTCCACACGCCGTCCCTTCAGCTTCTGTGAGTTTCTGTTGGTGTAATGTGCTTTTTTGTTGTTGTTGGATTCTTTATTAGCATGGGGTGATCACCATGTTAAGTGGTCCAATGTTTGTTCTAAGCAATTACAGCCCGCCCCCCGTTTTTGGGGACATTCTTCAGCGTGTCTAATTTCTCAAAGCCTTGAAATTGCTGTGAATATTATGCAATGCAGCTGCTCTGTGAGGGACATGGCCCTGTCCTCGTGATAAGTCTCTGCTTCAATATTGGTTTTATAATATCACACCGTCTCACTCCTAGTTTATAAAACACAAAACCTTAGAAATGAACATCTGAAAGGCTTGAAGGCAGCAAGTAATGCGTTTCTATGCAAATGTAAACTCGCACAAAAGAAAATGCAAATCTGACTGCTGGATTTGGGACTATTATGCAAAATATGACCAGCCTTTTATCTTTCACACCCTGCATTAGGTCTGATTGTGCAGTAACTTGCGCACATATGGAAAGAATTTATGAGAAGATTATGTGAAAATACCTTGGTTGGGTATCATTTCATATGCTAGGCTAACAATAACTATATGTGACGGGGGTCTTTCAGCAGTGTAATTAAAAACAGAAAGGTATGCAGGGAGAACAAGAATGCTATTGTTATTTTGTCTTCATCGGGATGAAACTGATCGTCATGTACACATTCAATTATGTGACTGGGCTAAACAACAGCCTCATGTGAAAATATTTGTGGTCACAAATGTTTTGTGGGTGTAGTTTTTGTGTTAACAAATGAAACATTGCTTAATATACAGAGATTCAAACTCTGAAACCATTGAAACCGTTTTGTTTGTTCCATGACTTCCTAGATTGTTTACGTCCAATTCTTTTGACTCCATCGACGAAGATGCTTTCCAAGGCCTGCCACATCTGGAATATCTGTACGTTTTTAATTTATTGTGTTTGAAACTCTCATCATTCAGTATTTTTTAGATTATTACTTAATTTTAATATTAATGCAACACTCTATTTCAGATTTATTGAAAACAACAAAATTGAGTCGATTTCGCCCCATGCCTTTAGAGGTTTGAAATCTCTCATACACCTGTGAGTATATCAAAGTTTTTGAACTATAAAAAAATTGTTACAGATTTTCAAATAGTTGTATCTTGGTATATAGTTGTAACAAACCATACATCAATGGAAAGCTTATTTATTCAACTTTCAGATTATGTATAAATCTCAATTTCAAAAAATTGACTGGTTTTGTGGTCCAGGGTTATATATATATACACTCACCTAAAGGATTATTAGGAACACCATACTAATACTGTGTTTGACCCCCTTTCGCCTTCAGAACTGCCTTAATTCTACGTGGCATTGATTCAACAAGGTGCTGAAAGCATTCTTTAGAAATGTTGGCCCATATTGATAGGATAGCATCTTGCAGTTGATGGAGATTTGTGGGATGCACATCCAGGGCACGAAGCTCCCGTTCCACCACATCCCAAAGATGCTCTATTGGGTTGAGATCTGGTGACTGTGGGGGCCATTTTAGTACAGTGAACTCATTGTCATGTTCAAGAAACCAATTTGAAATGATTCGAGCTTTGTGACATGGTGCATTATCCTGCTGGAAGTAGCCATCAGAGGATGGGTACATGGTGGTCATAAAGGGATGGACATGGTCAGAAACAATGCTCAGGTAGGCCGTGGCATTTAAACGATGCCCAATTGGCACTAAGGGGCCTAAAGTGTGCCAAGAAAACATCCCCCACACCATTACACCACCACCACCAGCCTGCACAGTGGTAACAAGGCATGATGGATCCATGTTCTCATTCTGTTTACGCCAAATTCTGACTCTACCATCTGAATGTCTCAATAGAAATCGAGACTCGTCAGACCAGGCAACATTTTTCCAGTCTTCAACTGTCCAATTTTGGTGAGCTCGTGCAAATTGTAGCCTCTTTTTCCTATTTGTAGTGGAGATGAGTGGTACCCGGTCGGGTCTTCTGCTGTTGTAGCCCATCCGCCTCAAGGTTGTGCGTGTTGTGGCTTCACAAATGCTTTGCTGCATACCTCGGTTGTAACGAGTGGTTATTTCAGTCAAAGTTGCTCTTCTATCAGCTTGAATCAGTCGGCCCATTCTCCTCTGACCTCTAGCATCAACAAGGCATTTTCGCCCACAGGACTGCCGCATACTGGATGTTTTTCCCTTTTCACACCATTCTTTGTAAACTCTAGAAATGGTTGTGCGTGAAAATCCCAGTAACTGAGCAGATTGTGAAATACTCAGACCGGCCCGTCTGGCACCAACAACCATGCCACGCTCAAAATTGCTTAAATCACCTCTCTTTCCCATTCTGACATTCAGTTTGGAGTTCAGGAGATTGTCTTGACCAGGACCACACCCCTAAATGCATTGAAGCAACTGCCATGTGATTGGTTGATTAGATAATTGCATTAATGAGAAATTGATTTCTCCTAATAATCCTTTAGGTGAGTGTATATATGTATATATAAAAAAAAATATATATATATATATATATATATATATATTAAAAGAAGTCTCTTATGCTCACCAAGGCTGCTTTTATCTGATCCAAAACACAGTAAAAACATTAATATTGTGAAATATTATTACAATTTAAAATAACTGTCTTCTATTTTAATATATTATGATTTCTGAAGGATCATGTGACACAGAATACCGAAGTAATGATGCTAAAAATTCAGCTTTGCATCACAGGAATAAATTACATTTTAAAATATATTACAATAGAAAATGATTCTTTTAAATTGTAATAATATTTCACAATATTACTGTTTTTAGTGTATTTTTGATCAAATAAATGTAGCCTTGGTGAGCATAAGAGACTTCTTTCAAAAACATTAAAAAACTCCCGAACCTTTGAATGGTAGTGTATAAATTAGTATATTATTGTTTTATTTAAATATATGGCATTATGCTAGAGTTTACAATATGGTCTCATTTGTTAACATTAATAATGCATCAATCAACATAATAATGTTCATGTTAGTTCACAGTGCATTAACTAATGTTAACAGATACATCTTAACAATGTAGTAATAAATGTTGAATTTAAATTTCATTCTTAGTTCATGTTAACAAATGTTTTTGTTTGTTAGGAGTCTTGCCTACAATAATCTTGAGACGTTGCCCAAAGATATTTTCAAAGGAATGGATGCCTTAACAAAAGTGTATGTATTTTACCAATCAAGTCCATCATTCTTGTAATATAATATACCAGAACAAAGTGATTTGAAATGTCATCTGTAAATCCACTGAGCAGGGATCTCAGAGGAAACATGTTCAGTTGTGACTGTAAGTTGAAGTGGCTGGTGGAATGGATGTACAGCACTAACGCAACGGTGGATCAGCTTCACTGCAGCGGGCCTCCAGCCTATCAAGGCAAGAAGATCAATGACCTGGTGCCTCAGTCGTTTGACTGCATTACAGCAGGTAATTGTGCACTGGACTCTCCTGAGTAGATTCTGCCATTGAAATAAGCTGATCCTAAATGCTTAGAAATGCATTATGTATAAATAAAAGGCATTCATAACAGAAGGATTACATATACACCTTAAAAATTACTTTATCCCCCAGCACACAAGATTAGGAGTACAAGAGTATGTATAGATCTCGAAAGCTTCAAATAGTGGCCATTGGTGATGTATCTAGAGAGCAGGGCGGCTGATTTATGCAGTGCAATTTATTGATGTATGCTAAACTGCTAAATGCAAATTTTAAGTAATTATTGCACAAAAACATTGAATGTCAGTTGTTATACAGTTATAGACCGATAATCCCAGAATGACCAAATGTCATTTGATTAATTGGCCTGGCTAATATATCGTCCATTAGCCTCAACGCTAACAAACATGTTATTTGTATAGTGCTTTTCACAATACACATTGTTTCAAAACAGTATTGCTATATAATATTTGTTGCTTTATGTGAGTGCACTGTACAGTATGTTTAAAGATAGCCCTGGATATATTTATATATTGCAAGTTGAAGTTATTAATACATCTTTGGTGGTATGGAAATCTAAAAGAAATGCTGGGAAACATGACCTAAAAGCCACAAAACAAAATGAATGGATCACTGCCAAAGTCGGTTTTATGTGCTTTATAATAGACATTGTTTAGAGGCAGCTTTTGGGCTTTTTGTAAAAATTTTGGGCTGTCCTAGTCAAAAGATGACCAATCGCGGCGATTTCTGTGGTCGTGGCTCATGAACAGTGGTCCTACCTCGTACAGTGTGTTTTACACAGTGTGTTTGCTGCTATGCCCTACATCTACTGATTAGCCAATAAAAGTGCAACATGAAATGGTGTATTGATCAATGTGACATGACGCTAAAACTTAAAACTGCTTACCTCATGCTCCATTTGCAAAATTAGATTCATCTTGCTCTATTTGCTTACCACTAGCGCATACTGATGACGTTTTATTCTTCTGTACTAACTTGCGTCTACGATTTAATAGGTGTCATCATCATACAGTCTACATACATGTCATACCCAAGTTTATTAGATCCATGTCGTACAGTGTAATGATCTTATAGGATTACCGAAATGGCACATTACAGAGAATCATCCTGTTAATGTTTATAATACCTAAATGCCTAATTGTCCACATTTAGCAGTTTAGAGCTTGGAGACAGGATGGTTTACATATGGCAATGATATAAACAGTCAAGCAGTTGATATTGGAGTTATACATTTTTCAGTGATGGCAATGTGTAAGAAAGGCTTGAAAACTTGACCTAAATGCCCCTCAGAATAAATGACCATCATATCAACTAATGTTTGTTTGTTTGTTGCAGAGTTTGCTTTAAAGAAAACCCTTGTTTTTGAGTCCATATCTGTGGAGTCCTTTACGTTTGGGAATGATCAGTATGTCGTATATTCCCAGCCTTTCTCTGGAAAATGCAGCTTTTTGGAGTGGGACCACGTCAACATGGAATTCAGAGCTTATGACACCATAGAGAGTGAGCATCACACATCACACCTCCTACCCAGAGTGCAATGCTGTTCTGACTTGACACATCATTGTTGATATCAAGAATTACAATTTTTACTAGTGGAAATTGAGTTCTTGATATCAGGAATTTATCTTTTTACTAGTAACAAAGAAACTATTAATATCAAAATATATGATTTTTACTAGTAAGAATTGTATTTCTGAAATGTTGAATTGGAATTTAGTAAGAAATCAATTCTTGATATCAGCAATTGGATTTGAATGGCAGCTTATGGTGACATTTAACTAGTGAAAATACAATTACTGATATCAAGAATTTGTATATTTTTGCGAGTGATGACGTCATTGATGATATCAAGAATGAACATTTGTACCAGTGGAAATGTAAATCCTGATATCAAAAATTGCTATTGTTACTAGTAGAAATAGAATTCCTGATATCAAGAATTAGCATTTTCACTAGTGAAAACTGAATTGTTGATATCAAGAATTCACATCCTGGGAATGAATAAAAGTCAAAACGGCTTGCCATAATTTCTACACTGTTCTGACTCGACAGCACCAGCACATCCCTCAATCGCAAAGCCACAAAAAGACTGACTGAATGAATTGAATTTTAATGCTTTTTTATTCATTACAGGCACTTCCACGGTCGTGTGCAAGCCAATGGTCATCGATAACCACCTTTTCATTATAGTCGCTCAACTTTTCGGTGGCTCTCACATTTACAAAAGGGACAGCTCTGCCAATAAATTCATTAAAATCCAGGACATCGACATCCTGAAAATCAGGAAGCCCAACGACATCGAGACTTTCCTTGTGGACGGCGAGTTCTTCTTCGTGATAGCGGACAGCTCGAAGGCCGGATCCACTACGGTGTACAAGTGGAACGGCAATGGCTTCTACTCGCACCAGTCTCTCCATCCCTGGTATCGTGACACGGACGTGGAGTACCTTGATATCGCCGGCAAACCCCATCTTATTTTGTCTAGCAGCTCACAGCGGCCCGTTATCTACCAGTGGAGCAGAAGCCAAAAGCAGTTCGACAGACGGACTGACATTCCAGAGATGGAGGATGTCTATGCCGTCAAACACTTCAAGGTGAAGGGGGAACTGTTTGTCTGTCTGACGCGCTTCATCGGCGACTCCAAGGTGATGAAGTGGGACGGCGCTATGTTCGCGGAGATACAGACAATGCCCTCGCGGGGCTCCATGATCTTCCAGCCCGTCTCCATCGGCAACTGGCAGTACGCCATCCTAGGCAGCGACTACTCTCTAACCCAGGTCTATCAGTGGGACACCAAGAAGGGCCAGTTCGTGCACTTCCAGGAGCTCAATGTCCAGGCGCCAAGGGCATTCTCGCTGGTGTCCATTGACAACAGAGAGTTCCTGCTGGCTTCCAGCTTTAAAGGGAAGACGCAGATTTACGAGCACTTGATGATCGACCTAAGCAGTTAGGGTGCCAATTGAAAGCGCAGAGAAGCAGATCCTGGCTCAGCCGAGCCTATTGTGAAAACACATGCATGATCTAGCCTAGCGCTAATAATAATAATTCCAGATGAATGCCTCTCTAGAAACGCCCTTTGTGTCTTTCTCTGTTGTCACCATCTGTTCTGCACTTTTCATTTTTCCTGTTTTCTTTGTCCCTTTCAACAAAAGCTATTGTTAACGTATTCTCATGCTTGCCGTGTAGTCACTAAAGAGGTATAATAAGGAAACAACAAAGGTCAAATCAGTTAGCTGTTGACGTGATAACAATTTGCCAAATAAACTGTTTACATTTTTACAGTGATGTAAAAAGCCATTTTTAACTTTTTTAAACAAAAGCGACCAGTTTAACCACATTGGATGTGAGATTTGAAACTTGTCTTGACTCAACAACTTCTTTTAATAATCAGAATGCAATAAACTTAGATTTAGCTCTTGAGGAAAAGTAACTGTGGGAAGGAAGGTTAGTTGTTAGTACTTGTTTTTTTTAATGTTAAAACTAATAAAACCTTAAAAAAAAATATGAGCCTGTTTTGTCGTGATGCATGAATTTCACGTATAGTGGGAAGCGTATGAGTGTAAATCATGTCCATATTTTCCCTTAAGATCAAAGAAGCAAGAAATTGTCCTAAAATGCGTCATTTTCATGAAGCAGTATTATTTGAAGAAATGTGACTTAAACATCAAGACTCAAGCTCCCATGTCATGGGCATACAAGTATAAGTGTGTGATCATTTATTCTCTGAATTCAAAATTATTTCTATATGGCAAGCCGTTTTTTACTTTGATTCATTCCCAGGATATAAATTCTTGATATCAACAATTCAGTTTTCACTAGTTAAAAATCATAATTTTTGATATCAATAATTATTTTGTTACTAGTGCACGTCTGTTCTTGATATCAACAACTGAATTGCTACTAGTAAAAATGTTCATTTTTGATATCAATAATTTGATAATTTAATGTTAATTTCATGAATGTGATTGTTACTAGTAAGAAAGAAATTACTCTCCTAATTATTGATATCAGAAATAACAAATGTAACATGTTTAAAGACATTTACAGATATCAAGAATTAACATTTCAACTAGTGAAAATTGAGTTCTTGATATCAGGAATATATTTTTACTAGTAACTAAGAAATTATTGATATCAAAAATTATGAATTTTACTAGTAAGAATTGTATTTCTGATATGTGAAATTGAATTTCAACTAGTAAGAAATCAATTCTTGATATCAACAATTGAATTTGAATGGCAGCTTATGGTGACATTTAAGTAGTGAAAATACAATTACTGATATCAAGAATTATAGTTTTTACTAGTTTAATTCTTGATATCAAGAATTCGTATTTCTGCAAGTAATGACAACATTGTTGATACCAAGAATTAACATTTTTTCCAGTGAAAATGTAATTCCTGATATCAAAAATTGCCATTGTTATTAGGCTAGTAGAAATATAATTCCTGATATCAAGAATTGGCATTTTAACTAGTGAAAATTGAATTGTTGATATCAAGAATTCACATCCTGGGAATGAATAAAGGTCAAAACGGCTTGCCATAATTTCTACGCCGTAGAATAAACTCTTTGAAACATCATTGTTGTCCCTCTTCCAATGCATTTTGTCTTCCTCTAGTGGCAGAGTAACGCAAACCACCTCTTTCTTTGTACAAGGTTAATTATTTAACTTGTTGCTCGCTTCGGTACCATTTCCACCCGAAGGCAACCGCGTGTCAAGACGCGTGGTTAAGGTATGCCCAGCAGTTGTTCTCTTCTGTCATGGGTGATATTAGACAGCGCAATGGCTCTGTGAGTAATAATGACACAGAATTATCTGTTGTCCCTTGTAGAGCGGACGACATCAGAGTGCTTTTTCAGAAAGTTGACGATGGGGACGTTGGGGAGGAAATCGAGATGCAAACTCGATCAGAAGTGCCAGATAGGGATGCTGACGCCGAGGACTGCCGACGGGTCAACGGCGGTGCTTTTTACCGGGTTTGTGTGCCGGTTTGCTGTAAGAGAAGCGACACTGACCGCGATGAGAAGGATGATGATTGTGAGGAGGACACGGGGGCAAAAACAGTTGGAAAAGGTAAAGTGATCTCAACTCTAACACGATCAGGGTATTATTCATTAGAGACATACAAACCCTGGATTTGATCTCCGTTCGATCTGTTTCTGTTCTGTTTTAAGTTACTTTACACCTGTGAGACCTATAACTCTTAGTATTACAGCTATCCAGGGGTGCGTTTCCCGTACAACGACGTAACTCACTGCTTAACTACCATAGTACGATGTGTCGTTGAAGAAATCAACTAGCTAGTCACGACTGTTTCCCAAAAACGTATTGTCGCAAATTTGTCGTTCAAACACGTTGGTTAATGATGTCACGCAGGTGGTGGAGTATTAACTTCTTTTATTTAATTAGTTTGAGATCGAATTTATGCTAGATTTTTTGCTATAAATTACAGACATGGCATCCGAGGAGTAATTCTTATTTTTCTCAGTTATTTTGCTTTATTTCCAGATTCAAACATAGGCTGGTTTTTACGTACTAGAGCACGTACGCACATGCGCACTCTTCTGTGCTTTAAATCTCTTGACAAACTAAAAGACGTAAATGACATTTGTATGTATTCGAAATAAAAGATATAGATTGTACTGAATGTCAGCTTGCTCAAGATAAGGATCTATTAAGTCCACATGACATGCAAACAAGAAACGAAGCTTCTAACCACAGGTCGAGAGCTGTCGTTCCAACCACAGAACTTTGCGATGCTGTTTGCGAATGTTCGTTGGAACGATGGTTTGATAACGTTGAACTATGTTGATAACGACGGAACTTGCGACCATAGTTGGCTAACGATGCTTTTGGGAAACGCACCCGAACAGTTACAAGTCCCGGATTACATTCACCGTATAACCATCGTTTCCGCCTATACATACCACTGTTATATAATTATATATACTACTACAATAAATCTGCGGTAACTTGGTATCATACGTAAAACGTAAAAACAGCTAGGTCAGAAAGATTCTGAGCTTTTAATAATAGTTGTAGTATCTATGATACATGGCAGGGTTACCACGGTACGTTACGTTACAGTTATGTAACAAACATGTGACATACTGTACATTCACCATGGTAACCATCGTTTCTTCTTTAAAATACCATCGATACTACTACAGTAAAGCTGCTGTAACTTTGTTCGGCTTAATCCCATATTGATTTGCCATAACTTTACAGTTTTAATTAGGCTATAGCTATATTATCTATGATAAATAGTAGAATTGCCATGGTAACTTTTTAAGGGTTTATTCTGTAAAAAGTTGATGAGAACAGTTATGTTGTATCAAACCTGTTACATTCACCATAGTATCTTTTTTAAAATACCATAGATACTGCAGTAAAACTGCAGTAACTTTGTATTAGCCACATGCCATACAAACAAGAAATAAAGGTTGACTTGACTTAAATAAAACTGTATACATCAGATTTCCGATTGTTTCTTAAACTGGGAGATCAGTTTATCATAATTTTACAGTAACCTTTTATTAACTGAAGTAATTGTGGAATAAATGGCAGGGTTACCATGGCAACTTCTTTTTATAGCTGACGAGAACAGTTACATTGTATCAAGTCCCTTACATACAGTTAACATTGTAACCATTGTTCCTGCTTTTAAAATAAACTGCGGTTTCTTGGTTATAGCCAACTGTCAGCCAAAAAAGTTTGTACTGTTAAATTCTTATAAATTAATATGTGATTTAGTTGTTTTGATTACAGTGGTGGCTAATTCCAGGTTACCACAGTTTTGTGTACTTTAGTACAATAAAGTGCAACAGGTCCGGTCCACTTTTTCAGCGGCACTTGTTCCAGAAGTATTTTTCCTGTAGGGATTTTATAAAAGTCTTTGTTAAAGCGTTATAATTCATGAACCAAACTAAGCAGTTACAAGATGGATCCATTACAAACTTTGATTTGAAGCAAAAAAGTATTTTGGACAAAAAGACAGTGTATTTAACAGCTATAATGAGGTAAAGAACTATAATGTCATGAAGCATTGCGAATTAAATAATTGAATTAAAAGCGATGGATAAACATTAAACTATTGGGTTAGTTTAGTCGTTCAAAAACAAATTCCTCTATGGAGGAAATTAATGGGATTTTTAATTCAGACTGTAGCAGTCCAGTGTATGTTGTTGGAAACTGTGGTGTCCATGGTAACCTTTGTAAGGAGACCACTTACACTGTATCTAATTTAGCTGTTTTTCATATTATATTTTTAAACGAGATTCTGTATGACTAGGCAAGTATTCAAAGTACCTTTAACATTTTAGGTTGTCATCTTGTCTTTTACATAAAGAAATAAAATATTTTCTCAGGAAGAAGATAACCAGAAATGCTTTATCATTATGAGTAGTTCTGGCTTTGTGGGAAAAACTATATGTGAATCACACCAGGAAACAGTGCCCTTTTTTGTCTGTTCTGTACTCTAAACACTCAGGTGAAGTTGTTTGTTTATTTTAAACCAAACCCGTATTGTTGGGTATGTGTTATGTTCCAGGGCCCATGATCTTTGAGTCAGCCCAGGTCCTCATGGGACATTTGATACAATTTGGCGTTTGTCCAATGTTGCCAGCCAGCTACACGGGCTCAGCTCACCGACAGGTAGTAAAGTTGCGTTTGGTTGCATAATCATTGCCGTCACATTTGATATCATTTCAGTGTCGAAGTTAAACAGAATCACCAACAGTGTGTTGAGATTCATGCTGTTTTTGCTCCCTCCATCTCATTCCACTCCAAGATCAAAATTCAGATCACGCCCCACAAAGCCAAATCCTGCTGTGTATTTCTCGTGTCTCATTTCCATCGTTTGTGCAAACGGTTTGTCTACAAAGACTGTGGTAATAAAGTGCTTTCATATGTTCCAATGAATAAATATTTTGGAAAAGAGAAAAACTATAATATAAGGAACAGTTAACCTTGAAATACCTAAAAGTGAAGAATTTTTGTCAATTCTGCTGTCAGTAAATAAAAAATAGAGGTTTAGAAGTTAATAGATAGATACATTTAATTGAATATAATTAATAATAAATGAACAAGGTTGGAAGAACCTCTTTAGTTAATTCCTCTTTGTGTCATTTATAATTTAAATTCCAATTCCTTCCTGTGGTTTGTGGTCAATTCAATTCAAATGCACACTCATGAATTGAAAAGGAACCAGTTCTTCAAATCTGAATTGTGCCCAACCCTAGTCATGAGGGTGATGTATTTGAATTGTCTTCATTTAGGGGTTTTTCTCAGCAAATATTTATTTATGCCGTTGAAACAGTTAATTAATCAATCCACACACCATGTAATTAATTTGCTCAAAATGTTTAAATGACTGACAGGTCTGATTTGTTATATTCATCCACAGAAAAGAAACCAGCTTGTCCGGGGCTGGGCCTAATGTACAGCTTGTTAGCATCCGTCTTCTTCTCCGCTGCAGCTCTTCTTGTGAAGAAAATCGAAGGGATGCACGCCATCCAAATCAGTGCGATTCGGTGCTTCTTCCAGATGCTGTTTGTTGTACCGGCCATGATATATTACAAGTATGAATCTATGATACATTACAAGAATGAATCAGATGTATTACAAGTATAAATCTATAATACAAGAATGAATCTGATATTACAAGTAAGAGTCTATAATACAAGTATGAATCCGATGTTACAAGTATGAATCTATAATACAAGCATGATTGTAATATATAACACAAATTTATGAAGCAAGTATGAATTATAGCGGCTACTCTGTCCTTGATCAACGCCGCTGGGAGACTAAGACGGGCTATATGCATTTGTGACGCATAAACAAAATATCGATGAAGCAAAGTTATCTTTGATGTCTTTTCTAAATTGCACTATTTCTTGATGCTATAAAACGTTGTGGTCAACAAAGAATACATTGTCCCTGCTCACCCCCTCTCCCTGTCTCAATCAATGAACAGGTGACTGATATTCCCATTCCTACCTAATCACATGACCCCCCCACCGTGATCACGTGACATAAACAAAAATCCACTAACCCTTTCATGTCTACTACATGAATCTATGATACATTTCTAGTATGAATCTATAATACAAGCATAAATCTGATTTATTACAAGTATGAATCTGATATATTACAAGTAAGAATCTATAAAAACAAATATGAATTTATATTACCAGTAGATATTTAATATATTACAAGGATGAATATATAATACAAGTTTGAATCTAAAATGCAAGTATGAATCTGATATATTACAAGTATAAATCTAATTCAAGTATGAATGTGATGTATTACAAGAATCTATAAAAACAAATATGAATCTATTACAAGTATAAATATATAATTCAAGTATGAATGTGATATCTATAGAAGTATGAATCTATGATGTATTTCTAGTATGAATCGATATTACTAGCAGAAATCTAATATATTACAAGGATGAACATATAATACAAGTATGAATCTATAATACAAGCATAAATCTGATTTATTACAAGTATGAATCTAATATATTACAAGAATGAATCTATAGAAACAAGTATGAATCTATGATATATTTCTAGTATGAATCTATAATACAAGGAGAAATCTGATATATGACAAGGATGAATCTATAATACAAGTTTGAATCTATGATATATTACAAGTATGACTCTCTTGACCCTGTAATTGGATCCAATATAACTTTGACTCAGCATTGTGGGAATAGCCTATATCCTTTTCCTTTTTCAGAACTGGCTTTTTGGGACCAAGAGGTATGCGCATCTACCTGTTCCTCAGAGGGTTCCTGGGGTCCAACGCCATGATCTTGTTGTATTATGCAGTTCTGCAGATGCCCCTAGCCGATGCCACGGTTATAATGTTCAGTAATCCGGTCTTCACAGCCTTGCTGGCTTGGATTTTCCTCAAAGAGAGGTGCACAATATGGGACGTCGTTTTTACAGTGTTTACGCTCACTGGCGTCATACTGATAGCCAGACCTCCGTTCCTCTTTGGTGGTGAGCTGTCTGGGATCGAAGGGGACTACACCAATCACATCAAAGGCACGGCGGCCGCCTTCGCGGGGGCGGTCGGAGCAGCTTGCACTATGGTCATTCTGAGGAAAATAGGTAAAAGTGTTCATTACTACCTCTCCATCTGGTACTATGCAGTCCTGGGACTCATCGAGTGCATCATTGTTCTGTTCATCTTGGACGAATGGACCATTCCGTCCTGCGGCTGGGACAGGTGGACGCTCATGGCCATCGGGCTGCTCGGTATAGCCGGGCAGACGTTCCTCACCAAAGCCCTGCAGATTGAGAAAGCAGGACCTGTTGCATTAATGAGGACGATGGATGTGGTCCTGGCATTCATCCTGCAGTTCCTGTTTCTCAACCGCAAACCCACATGGTGGAGTCTGGGCGGAGCGCTGTGTGTGATCAGCAGCACTAGTGGGGTGGCCATAAGGAAGTGGTATAACAGCACGAGACATAAGAGCTGATCTCACATTAGAGTGAGATGAAAAGAGATTTTTTATGTTTTCTACAAATAATTGCTGCATTAGATACCAAAGAAGCTGATTTGCTGTAATAATATACATCAAAAGTCCGAATGTTTTTCTTAAGACCATACTGTATGCAGTATATTACAGTATTTTCAGTAGTTTTGTAGTTTCTTAATGTAGACATTCTTACCGCAACTAAGGGCTGTTAGTGAAGATGCTACAGATATTTTTTAATCGAGATAATATTGCTGAGACAATACTGCTTTATTGTATAGAGATTATAGTCAACTACATAATATTAGACTGCTGGTCAGAACCTGAGCTTGGTGAGTGTAAAAATCACCAAAAATGTCAATTCTGTCATCCTTTACTCGCCCTGTTGACTTAAAATGAGATGTTTTGATGTCAAAGTTAATCTTTTTCATACAAGTTAAGTGTTCATTTCAATTTTTTAATGATTTGACTTTTTTAGTATGTCAGTAAGACAGCATTTATACTGCAAGAATAATGATTAATTTAGTTTTTAAATACTAGATGGATGCAGGTGAAAAGGAAAAACACCATAAAATGGAATATGTATGGAGGATGAAACCTGCAAAAACAATAAATAAGCAAATAAATAAACAAATAATGAATCCACAAAATTCTACATAAATAAATATATAAATAAATGTGCAAATAAATACATAAATCCACATATTCCTGCATAAATAAATATATAAATAATTAAATGTGCGTGGAGATAAATAAATGAATAAAATGAATGTTGGGGGAAATTGAAATAAAAATGTTAAAGGAAAGGATAAACTGAAAGTTGTCTTTTTTTCCCTTTTAACCGTTTATTCATTTTTGAATGTAGCTCTGTATTTATTTTTCCTTGGCGCAACATGCTAATGAGGAGGGCGTCAACAGCCATCAGCCAATGGTGTTTGATTGACACCCCCTCATTAGCATGTTGCGCCAAGGAAAAATAAATACCGAGCTACATTCAAAAATGAATAAACGTTTGAAAGTAAAAATGTCAACTTTCAGTTTAGCATTTCCTTTAAAAATTTTATTTATTCCCCCCAACATTCGTTTTATTTATTTTATTATTTATCTCCTCGCACATTTAATTATCTATATATTTATTTATGCAGAAATATGTGAATATATATGTGTGTAGAATTTTGTGGATTTGTTTATTTATTTGTGTTTATTGTTTTTGCAGGGTTCTTCCTCCATACATATGGCATTTGTACTGTATTCCAAGCCACACAGTAAATTTGTTTGAGCACAATACTGAAACTAAGGTATTTACCCCATTCAAACGTCATTGGTTGTTGCGTCCCATTCACTTTTATTGTATGGAAAAGAGCAGCGTGAACATTCTGCCTAATATCTCCATTTTTATTCCATGGAAGAAAACACAAGGATGAGTAAATAATGACAGGATTTTATTTTTTGAGCGAAATATGCCTTTAAAACTCTTTGCACTTTGTCTCTGACAATGTACTGTAACTGGCATTACTTTTAAGAGTAAGACACAGGGTCAACAGTTTGTCTGAATATTTATTTTTGCTTTAAGCTGAATATGCAATCAGTCATATGTTCGCAACCCTGATAAACCAATGATTTGAACTCTGTCCTTGTGTACCTTAGATATACACACAGGTCTACTGCACAAATATTAGCTTGATATAGAGTGAGTCATTCATATTTATTTATCGGACGTGTGTCCTGGCACTAAGATGAGTTATTTTGATTTGTTACAAGAGGCCGTGACTATCAGTAATGGCTGTTCTGCATTTCATTTGTTTTTCCTTTTACATTTATTTTAATTTGACTTTAATTTTATTTAAACCTGTTTGTGTAAACTGACCTGAAAGCACTTTACACTGACTTGTTGTGTCAGTTCATCTTTATTAAAGGCACTAATAGCGGTTTACTGAAAGACATGCTGCCTTAAATGTATTTTTTTTTATTTTTATCTGATGACATATCCGTTAATGTAAGAGCAGATCCATCCATATTATTTATTGAATAAGGTTGTCGATTTGAATAATGCCTGCTGTAGATTTCACCTTGCATATTTATACGACTTTTGAACTTAGCCGTTTAAATAAATGAAAGATTCTTACCTTGTTGAGTGCAGTGTCTTTTTTCTGGAAGTACTAACCAAGGTTTAAACTTTGTAGGCTACAACGTGGTAATCATGTGATTAAGAAGGATTACAGCTGCATTCTTGTGGATTTTGTGTTCGTTCTCATTATTTTGTCATCATTTTAATTACATACTTCATGCATATATTTAGGGATGCTCTGTAAAATGCTACAGCATCAATTAAGATTTATTTTTTGTAGTTTTCTGCCTATCATCTAGGGCTGTTTGCCTTCTACCTTATAACAAAAACTATATACTGTTTTGCCCTTTATCCTCAAACAAAAGGCCCAGAACTGTTTGATAAGTAACTGTAGACATGAACAGCCTGTTCCAATGGAGTACATTACATTGTCAACCGATAACAACAGCTGGCGTTAATGATAGATCAACATAGATTCAATACGCACACACTACATGGTCCAAAGTGTGGGACACCCCGTTCTAAATAAGGGCTTTGGGTATTTAAGTTAAACCCTTTAATCTCCTCAAACAAGCATTTTCAGTAGAACGGGTCGTACTAAACTCCTTGTTTATTGTCATAGGATATCACCACTACAAATGATTTAGTGGGTCTGGTGTAAAAGATCATAACTGGCATACGCAAAACCCAGAATGCCATTTCATTTGTTTGAGCATACAACCTTTGACATCATCAGCAAAAGATATGGGAAGATAGATATCTATCTTTTTAAGATAGATAGTCTTGCCTATTCGTTCTGGAAACTTTTATAGCATATCTAATTAATCAATGTAAATCTTCTATGAAAAACCATATTAATTCATACACAGATCAGGCATAACATTATGACCACTCACAGGTGAAGAGAATAACACTGATTATCTCTTCATCACGGCACTTGTTAGTGGGTGGGATATATTCAGAGGGGGACAGTAGTGAAGTATTTTTACTTTCTACTCAAGTACATTTTTCAAGTATATAATTTATCAGTGTTTTTCTTTGAAAAACTTTTACTTCACTACATTCCAAAGCATAATATATAATTTCATACTTTTTACTGCACTACATTTCATAAATAAAAGTTGTTTTTTTACCTTTAATACTTAATTACATTAAATATATAGTACTTTCTTACTTGTACTCAAGTAAAATTTGAATTACTTTTACTTGAGTAAAAGTATACAATACTACATTTTTATTGTAATTAAGTATTAAATGATATTCAATATGGAACGTAGTTCAGTAAAAAGTATGACATTATGCTTTGGAATGTAAAAGTTTTCCAAAGAAAAACACTGATAAAGTATAGACACTTGAAAAATGTACTTAAGCAGAGTAAAAATACTCCACTACTGTCTGCCTCTGGATATATTAGGCAACAAGTGAACATTTTGTCCTCAAAGTTGATGTGTTAGAAGCAGGAAAAATGGGCAAGCGTAAGGATTTGAGTGAGTTTGACAAGGGCCAAATTGTGATGGCTAGATGACTGGGTCAGAGCATCTCCAAAACTGCAGCTCTTGTGGGGTGTTCCCGGTCTGCAGTGGTCAGTATCTATCAAAAGTGGTCCAAGGAAGGAACAGTGGTGAACCGGCGACAGGGTCATGGGCGGCCAAGGCTCAGTGATGCACGTAGGAGTGAAGGCTGGCCCGTGTGGTCCGATCAAACAGACGAGCTACTGTAGCTCAAATTGCTCAAGAAGTTAATGCTGGTTCTGATAGAAAGGTGTCAGAATACACAGTGCATCACAGTTTGTTGCGTATGGGGCTGCATAGCTGCAGACCAGTCAGGGTGCCCATGCTGACCCCTGTCCACCGCCGAAAGCACCAACAGTGGGCATGTGCGCATCAGAACTGGACCACAAAGCAATGGAAGAAGGTGGCCTGGTCTGATGAATCACGTTTTCTTTTACATCACGTGGATGGCTGGGTGCGTGTGCTTCACTTACCTGGGGAACACATGGCACCAGGATGCACTATGGGAAGAAGGCAAGCCAGCGGAGGCAGTGTGATGCTTTGGGCAATGTTCTGCTGGGAAACCTTGGGTCCTGCCAATACATGTTGATGTTACTTTGATACGTACCACCTACCTAAGCATTGTTGCAGACCATGTACACTCTTTCATGGAAACGGTATTCCCTGGTGGCTGTTTTGGCAGCAAAAGGAGGACCAACAAAATATTATTCATAATATTGTGCCTGATCGGTGTATAATTGAATATTGTTATAATAGTGCTGGATATGCGATGAATTGCTTTTGTAAGTAGCTTTAGATAAATCTGTATGCTAAATGAATTCAAAAATGTTAAATGTCATCAGAATAATGACAGCATTCTACAAAGCAAAATAAATAAACAAATCTCAGCCACTTATGTCGGATATAATAAAGGCTTTGTTAAAATAGGGCTATTAGTAAAAACCACAACAAGCATGTTGCAGCTAGAGTGGTGTGGATTGCAGCCAAGGACAGCAAATGTGACAGGATTATAATTTGAATTTCAATTCAATGAAACAGGGTTAAAATACAATGAAATTCTATGAGATTCTACGAATCTACTGTAACATCTAAAATGTTATTTGAACTTGCCAAATATGTTCAAATAAGGAAGTTAGAGATTACAGTTTGTAAAGTTTTAAATATGGATATTTTTCCTACACAAACGCATCGCTTCGCTTCAAAAGACCTTTATTAACCCTCCGGAGCCGGAGCACTTTTATGATGGATAGATGCACTTTTATGGACTTCAAAACAGAAACAGCAATTCACTGCCATTATAAAGCTTGGAAGCGCCAGGACATTTTTTAATATAACTCCTAATTGTATTCGTCTGAAAGAAGAAAGTCATATACTCCTAGGATGACTTGAGGGTGAGTAAATCTTGGGCTAATTTTTTTGGGTGAACTATCTCTTTAAGACTTTCTGCCACTCAGCAACTGTGAGAAATGAGAAGAAATGATGGAAATCATAAGAACGTTTGTGCAAAAGAACATGTTACAGAGATTAATAAATAAATAGAAAATTAATAAACAAACACGCTTATTGCTTAGATTGCATTACTTAAAAGTGCTTAGTCACTTTGAGTGGGCATATTCAAAATTGTTTTGTCAGTATCTATTTATTAGCCAGTTAACGTTACAATCCAGTAGAGAGCAGCAGTGTGTATCAGTGGCGAGTTGCATGAACATCACCTCTCAGTTAAGACTGTGGCTGACAAAATAGCAATTAGTTAGGGCTAATCAGTTATACGATTCAGATACAAATTTGAGTCTTGACCAATCTACCTTTTATGTAACTGACTTAAAAAAAAAAAAAGACCAGTCTTGAAGAAAATGTTTTTATGACTAACTTGTAACATTAGTCTAAGCAATTTATGCAACAGGAGGAGACACTGACTGATTTAGATCAGCAACACATTTAATTGTTGAGACTTCAGTTCATGAAAACCTTCACTTGCAGGTGTTTAGATGGAAAGACGTGGTAAAAGCTGAGCATGTTCCCACAAAACAAAAAGTCCACAGAGGAACAAATTATGAAGTATACAATCACTTTTGTAACCTGTGCCAGCCTCATCAGACACATGACATAAAAACACAAAATTATGCCTTCATAGTTCCACGGCCATCCATGCGATCAGGATAAATGAACAGAAATCATTGTAGGAAACACAACAAAAACTTTGGGTGCATCATAAAGGCACATAAAACACTGTCATACTGAACTGCAACATACAAGGGCTTACTTGTGTGGTTTTGTAAATGAATTGCAATTGGAAAGCAATAGTTCCAGATGCTGTAGGATTACATGTGACAGATTGACTGGGAGTGGAAGAATTGCACATTCTTTCTGGATGGCATAAGAGTTCCCTCCTTGTGGACTGAGAATTGGAAAAATCATTGCTATTCTGCCAAGAACACAAACACATGGTTAAAGTGAAAATGCATTGGCATATGTCTATATGAGCCTCTGCCTAATAGCCCATTTTATATCCCTGAGGTTATTTTTTTAAAGAGTAGTAAGTGGTGGGAGGGACTGGATACAAGCCCTCTCAGTCTGGAATGTTTATGTGTGGATTACGACTGCATGCATAACAAACATGCAGAAAAAAGAATAAACTAAATAATAATAAAAAAATATTTTCTGCATGTAAACAGCTAGCACCACTTTGGGATCTTGGTTTCGTCCAATAAAGCAATTGTACAATTAATCTAGTTTGGCACAACAGGAAATCAAACAATGTTATCAATTGAGCCAAAGGAAGTAACCTTCAGATGTAGCCATAACGAGATAATGTCCATGCAAGCATTCCTACTAGTGTAATGATAGGCTCCACTCCGCGGTGCCTTAAAGAATGGTATGCTCAAAAAAACAATGGGAATAATAAAAATGTTTCTATTGTATGTGTCAAACAAAATGGAATTAACATGATATTCTGTATAAAAAAAATGTTGATATGGCTTAATATTGAGTAACTTACATATTATTGCCAGTTACTTTGTCTGTATTCGTTATTAAATGAATCAGTAGGTGTGTTCGACTTGAAGCGGCGCTGCGCAGACATCTGTGTTTGACATCAAAGTACCGTGAGAGCGTTTCGAAAGCATATGGCTCTCTAATCGCTCTCACTATACTTTGATGTCATTAACCGATCGGTCTGCGCCACTTCAAGTCGAACACACCTAACGTTTTGAACAAATCGATAGAATGATTCAATGACTTACTCATTAATACACGCTCTTGTCGACACCTGGCGTTATGTTGTAACCCACAGAAATGATCCTGAAAATCCCCACCACTTCATATCAGAACTTTTTGAAAACTATGGAAGCTTGTTTCCGCCACTGAGTAAAAAAGAAAAAGAAAAGGTAATTGCGACTTTTTATCTTGCAATTCTGACTTTTTTTCCTCGCAATTGCGATTTTACATCTCGCAATTCTGAGTTTTTTCTCAAGTTTTTAAAGTCTGAATTGCAAGATATAAACTCGCAAAGTGCGAGATAAAAAACTCAAGTTTATATCTTAAAATTTCGCCATTCTGACTTTTTTCTTGCAATTGCGAGTTTATATCTCACAATTCTGAGAAAAGAAGTCAGAATTGCGAGATATAAACTCTCAATTGCGAGAAAAATGTCCAAAGTGTGCGAAAATGCAAATTGAGAGAAAAAAGTCAGAATTGTGAGTTTATATCCCGCAATTATTTTCTTGCAATTCTGACTTTTTTTCTCGCAATTGTGAGTTTATATCACGCAATTCTGACTTTATAACTCGCAATTGTGTTTATATCACGCAATTCTGACTTTATAACTCGCAATTGTGAGTTTATATCACGCAATTCTGACTTTATAACTCGCAATAGCGATAAAAAAGTCAGAATTGTGAGATAAAAAGTCGCATTTATCTAATAAATAAGTGCTGTGTAAATATTTATATTGTATGTGACATCTAACACACATAACTAACATAGCCTTTTGTGTACTATATAGCTATGTTGTATGTTTTTGCTCCACCAATGAAAACAGTCACCAAAGTCCAGTGGGATAGCCGTTGCATGTCACCTATCAAAATAGTTGCGGCGTTACTGAACAAATCAGTGTTTTAACCCTCATCCATCCCTCGGGTCATTTTGACCCAAAATGAATTTTTTTACATTTTTAAAAATTTAATGTTCATCGGAGTGGTCCAAGACCTTAAGACTTTTGTCGCGCTTGAACCACGAATACACACAAAAAAAAATTGACTGGACCGGAGGAGTTTATGTGGTTGAAATTAAAAAAAAAGAAGTAACAAGTCAGTCCCTCACCGGTCAATTTGGCCCCCTTAGGAATGAATGGAATGCGAGGAATGCTTCAGTATACATAGAAAACCCTAAAAAATGCTTAAAATAAAAACAAAACTTTACCAAAAATTATCTTATAATGTCTATATGTGTATCTGAATGAATACTGAAGAGATATATAAGCGCTATATAAGGCCATCTAGTGGCAGAGTCATGAAATATCATGTTATATTATTATTTTTTTTCCACAAGAGGACGGCAGAGACACCCAATGTGAGATATTCTGGGCTGAATTAACAGGGTTATGCATGAAATGTTGAGTTATTTTTAATTTAAGTTGCTTAAATTATATTATTAATTGATAAAATCTAGTAATTTAAAGGTAAATAAAATAAAAAAATTATAATGAAGAAAATCTCCAAAAAAAAAAAATGCATTAAAAATAGAAGAAATATTATAAAAATTAAATGATATAAGCTTTCGACACCAAAAAAAGTATAATTTTAGGGCTTCGGGTCATTTGTTACAGAGGAATTGCTGTACATTTTTTATATGATATGCCTATAAGACACATGCCTGCCATGTACCACATAATATTTACATGGTACTCCAAATAAATAAAGGCTGTATGGTACATGTAAATGTATTACTATGGCATCAGGTCCCTCTGTAACTTCTGAAAGTGAATATGTATTTATGAATGCGTGTGAGTGTGTGGCCGTTGACAGTAATGAAGTGTGTCAGTCTCTTGAGCGGTACCGTGAGTTAAAGTCCTCAGACATTCCTATGCAGTGACACCTCAGTGGATCAGCTATTGTGCTCGCGAGCGGCTCCGCTGCTGACTGAATGGGTTTCCCGCCTCCACTTAAACTCAACACTGTTTTAATACAACACTTTTGCTACAGGGCTCTGCGAATTCAACAGTCATTTTCTGAAACCACGATGAAGTTTCACCCCCTTTCGGGTGAGAGACGGTTTTCTGGTGTGACTCTCTGCAGCGGTAAGTTATATCTTCTGTCGTTGGCACGTGTTTATGTTATGTTTGAAGTGTTAAATCCTAAGATTATGTTATCACCTAGAAAATATGCTGCAGTTAGGCGTCAAAACAACGTTTGAAGTAGTGTGTTAGTTGATGCTTTGTTTTCTCGGATTATTACAGTGAGAAATGAAAGAGAAAGACAGTTTGCCTTACGACTGGCGTGTATTCATTCACCTCAGTTGTTTTATTTCGTATTTATACTTTTGTATTTCATAGGATTCCATGTGCAAAAACGTATGATACCATGGTAATGGGCATGGTATTACTATGGTAACGTTACTTTATTACTTTTTTGTTAGTGAAATGTGTTTCTCAATGAGCTCAGACAGGTGTTAAAAGACTGCGACAGAGTGGATGCTTCTGTAAAAGACATGTGATGTTTTTAAATCGTGTGTGACGATGATGATGAGTTTTCAAAATTGCATATATGTGAAGAGGAATTATTTTAGTAAAAGGTAGCCTACGTTTACCCACAAGCACAGTTGAGACATTTTTTCTGTCCCCCCTTTCTGCCTCTACAGGCTCCCCCAAGTCTCGTTTGGTGAAATCAGCCTCTAATGGAAATCTTATGTTGCTCTAGTAAAAGTAGTGTGACTGAGTTGACCAGCTCTGTAACCTGATCTTGCACGAGTGATCCTGGGGATTGGGCTTTTTATGCTCAAACTCACACAATCCATTTTCATTTACCAGCCTGGAAAATGTGAATAGATGGAAAACTCTTCTGCTTTAGTTTACTTGCCACATGAGAACTCAATTGAGAAAGACTTGGAGGCGAGTAGTACTTGGTTACTGTCCTGTGATCATATGGGATCTTTTACTTTGCATTAAACAATCCTGTAATCATACACCTTTGTATCAGTTATGACTACTCATTATGACACAGTACTCAGAATCTGAACATTTTTGCATAAACTGAATTACCGAATGTCATGTACACTTTCTTTGTTGTGAAATTTGAGTCTGAGATGACACACCTGAGTTTCATGTAGCTAAACAAGAATGTGCAAGAAGACATGACACACCCACAAATGGTCAAAGATTGTTTAACTGTAAATTTATGACAGCAAACGCTGATTTAGGATCAACAACTGTCTCTTCCAAGTGTTTGGAAAAGCCCGAAGTGATATAGTGATTTCTTTATGATTTGTCAGCTTAAAGAAGATAAAAGATAACGCTTTTTTTTTAATAAAACTGTATAAAATGGATAAATAAATATTTAGGCCCCTAGAATGAGACTAAGTTGTTGCACTTTTCATTTTGCACTTTTTTTAGTTTGAGTATTTTTAGTACATTATTGCACTTAGTTGCCAAGACAAAGTTTTTAAAGTGCCCCATTATGGTTTTTTGAATATTCCCTTTCATGCAGTGTAATATCGCTGTCTGTGAATGTAAACGTTCTGCAAAGTTGTAAAGTCGAAAGTGCATGATAAATAAAGTTATTGTCTCCCAAAAGAAAGAATCGACTCTGAAACGCCTATACGAGTCGTTTGTAAATCGAATCCCACTGCGTTACGGTTCTACGTCACTAGAGAATACATTTGCATAATGTCCACCTATGTTGTACATTGTCCGCCCGCGAACAACTTGGCCAGCCCTCAAACGTCATTTTACTGATGACTGCTTCTTAAATCTCGGAGTTCAACACGGGATTTGCAAAACACTTGCTCTTGAAAGATGGGTCATTACTCCGTTTATTTGGAACAGCTGCTCCTCAGAATCACAACCTGTGAGTATGATTAATTATTGATGTATATATTTTCTACCGGGTGTTCAAAATACGTAGTTTTTTGTTTTATATTGTGTACGTTTCCGGCTAACTCACGTTATTACTGACTTACCGAAATACTTCTGCTAATCAGTTGTGGGCCACTATTACCTAAAACTGTGTCTATTAATGCAGATTGTCTGTCGTTCTTACAACTTTGAGTAAAGATAAAGGATGGAGCAAGATTTGTTTTGCAAACTCTGTTACATCAGTCATTCACGTTAGTGCTCGGCTAACATATGCACCGTTATTGATTCAGTTCCCACATGTGCACCTCAATAATTTAGAAATATACACATCGGTTTGTTGATGGATGTACTCTTGTTAATGCTGATGGTGAGAAATTACAGTCGCAACATCTCATAATGTACCTCAAACTGAGTAGCGTATCACTGAGAAACGTCCTGCTCAAGTCGTCCTTGTGATGGAGGTTCGGATTGAATAACTAGTTCTTCCAATGTTTCATCATTGGACTCGCACTCGGATTTATATGGTAAAATCGATGTCATTGTTAGGAAGCCTCCGGAGCTGAAGTTCAGTTATGGTGATGGGTGTTTAGCTTCCGAAACGTGCTGTACGCGGTAGACCAATTACAGCAGACTGGGCCATCTGGCCAATCAGAGCAGGGTAGGGATTTAGAGAGACTGATTCGTCCGTCGAGTCGTTTGAAAATCATGGAAAAATGTGGTGATGTGCAATGTATATTATGAGAAAAGGAAACTGTTTTTTGATGCATGTAAACCAGACCTCCAAAAACAAAATTAAGAGCCTTTAAAATAGCATAATTGGGGCGCTTTAGGTTTAAGTTGTGTGTGTGTGTGTGTGTGTGTATATATATATATATATATATATATATATATATATATATATATATATATATATTTCAGTTAATTAAAACAATTTTTAAATGTTTTAGTTAAAGTCTGAAATGCACTACAAAACTTTTGCTCGGGTTTTTGCCATGATTTGCAGTCTGGCTGAGTTGACGCTAGTTGCCAAATGTCAGCTCCAGTCTGCAGGTGTTGGGCAGTCAGAGTTGACCGTTTTCATGAAAATCATGTAGTGTACGAGGGGAGCAGACTCTGATTTTTTTATTAAGCTTCAGACTGAAATTCTGTTCCGTTGGAGGATATCAAACCTGATAGTTTGTGCTGATTAACACACATTGTTTTCATTTATCATAAATCTCCTAGCAATGAGGCACGAGTTTGTGTTCAGAATGATGTGAAAGTTGGTAGTGTGTGATCCTCAGTCGTTTAGTGTATGATGCCTGGTTTTTCTCTCTACCGTTTACAAAGTGGGCAAGTGTATGATGCCTATAGTGAGTTTAAAATCTGTTCATACTTTAAAAGTTGTGTAGTGTACTCCAGCCCTAACTTTAATAACACTGGTCAGAGATCATCAACAGTTGACCCAGTTCCATTTATGATGGGCTGTTAGCCTAGATTGTCTTAATCTCAGTTGAACCTGCATGTATGTTGTCATTGATGCCATTGTTTACACATAAACTTTGTTATATTAAGATGAACTGTTCCACGTCTGAACGAGGCTTTGCTCCAGTAGCTGTCTGTTGCATATGAACAGAATCAAGCTAGCACAGATAATTAGTTTGTGCTGGCTTCAGAAAAGAAGGGGAGAAGGAGGGGTGCGGAGGTGGATTTGGGGAGGTGGGAATTCCCGTAATTTCCAAGCGCTACAATGGCCTCATGCCTCAACAGACTCTCATACCCACCCACTGCTTTGAAGGCACGACTGCCTCTTTATTGCTACAGCTCATAGTTTAGATAAATGAGAGGTGTCTTTGACAAGTTCAGCTTTTTAAGGCACAAATGCCTGTGACACCTCCTGCAGGCAGGCTGATACGTCGGCTGTTTGTACATGACCATGAGATCAGTAAGGATTGCAGGAAATTACTTGATGGATTGGATACAATCTCCCATAATGTAATGTATACAAATAAAGGCTGGCAATACTTCTAGGCTTCCACAACTTTTAGAAGTTTAATTAGTGGTGTTTGCTAAGACAAGCATTACGGCTTAATACTATTAAGCCGCGGTCACACTTTGAGCACATACAGTTTCTACAGACACTGCAACGGTCGTGATATGACGTCTCACTCTGCTGCATCTTTTTTTATAAACATGAATTCAACATATAACATTAGGTTACATTCAAACTGTAAAAATATACAATCTTCTCGACTTTACTGCAAACATATGCATTCTTTTAATTCAGTCAAGAGGTCAGGCTGTGACGTATCGATCTTCTACTGCTCACACGTCTTCATGTTATGCGAATTCGCAGGTCAGATTTCACTAAACTGGAACTTTGGAACGCAGCGAAATGTGAAACTTTTCGCATGAGCTTACGTTTCCGTTCTGACGTAATCACATGCGTATAAATGGAAGTCATTGGAATGAGAAGTGTAGTGTGATGCTCCTTTACTGTTGCTCGTATGACTTAAAAAAAAATCTGATGCACAATTAAAACAGCCATATAGACTGAGGGTACGTTTACACGACAACGATGTATTAAAAACGGAAAAGTTTTTCCGCGTACAGATGACGTTGTCAAAATGATCCCCGTTCACACGGATCCTCGAAAATGACTAAAAACGCTGTATTATGCATGCCAGGCCAGTAGTTGCCAATGTCACTTTATAAAGAAACACTGCGCGCCTATAGACTGAACATGTAACATGAATGCGCATAACATCACCGTTTTCACAAATTTGCGGGTTTTTTTGTTGTTTACATGGGGACAATAATGGTATCGTTTTCAAAAACTTGCACTTTCAAACCCATCTTCAAAAGCTTGCATTTTCAGGCACTCAAAACACCATTGTCGTGTAAATTAATGACTAAGACGCATATGTTTTGCGTTGTTAGTTGAAAATGGTGTCGTCTAAATGGCCCCTCACATTGACGATGGGACCAGAGACCAGCAGTTCATAGAGACTTGGGAATGGACTTTTCAACCAGTATGCAACCACCCAGAACAACCAGCAGCCGCTTAACAACAGCCTAACGACCTGCCAGAATGAAAGTGTAATAAAAGAAACAATATTGTGTCATCACTTCATGGCCAGACCACCTCATAAAGTGATGTGGACACATGACAGTTTGTCATAAGGACGAGGGTGTGTCTGGTTTATCTGTGTGGTGATCTCATACTACAGCAGGAATGCATTTGTTATGTGCTTTAGTATTGTTGGAGAATGCAATTTGGGTGCAGATTAGGACAAAACTTGTTTAGTTGCTTCTGATACTTCAGTTACTGTAAAAACAACAATACTCCTTCTGTGTCTGAAATCACATTTTACCTTCAGTTTTAAAAGTGAACAGGTCATGCCAGATTTGATGTCTGTGATGGCAAACGCTATTATTTATTATTTATTGTGTGTCTCATAAACACTCAATGGCAGAATTTTCCATTTGAGTCAAATGTTCCATTAATTTTAGGTGTGTAAATCTATGGGCATTAATGATACCATAAATCGTGCATCTTGAGGAGAATGTGCTGTTACTTTTCTAAGGGATTTAATTTATAATTTTCCCCCAGCTGATAATAAAATCACAGAAATCCCATAAACTTAATTCAAAGGAGGAACCAGAGCCAGAACACTTTAGCAACGCCCTAGCAACTACAGAGAACACCTTATCTTACAACTGCTTACTGTAGCAACTGCATACCCATGGATCCACCAACACCATCCCTGATTTTGCAATGTATAATGTATAATTGCATCACTCACACATTTTCTTCAGGAAAAAAAAGTGTTTGTTGACAGTCAGCACTGATTGTTTTATTCAGCCTGAGAAGTAGATTGTCCCTGCACATTATTAGCAGTATTCTAGTGTCTTTTACGCCCTTTCTGTTTAACCAAGTCCATGTCTGATTACAAGCACTCAAGTGCTGAGTTATGAAAGAAACACTCCTCACTGTGTTAGCACAGTGATTTATCGTCAACTGTGTGGGTGTGGGAACTGAACCATGTTTGAAGACTTTGAATTCACCCAGAATCAATGCAGCGAATGCCCCCCTTTAATTGCATTCGGACTACCCCCCTCCAAGCGAGGCTTTACATTCCAGAGACCCGTGCATTTTTATAGGGATGAGGGGCTGCTGACTCTAGTGAGATTTTGGACAGCTGTGTGATTTCCTGAGAGGGAGATATTTTTGAGTGGATGTGAATTTTCATTTCATGCTGTCAGAATGTGCATCCTGTCCTTGTAATATTTCTTCAGTGTTTTAAACAAGGTTTCAGTGCAATTTCCTTAGATAGCACCTAGCAAGACACAAAACAGCTTGGCTCTGATAAGGATTGAGAAACTTTTTCTTGCCTTGCCCATGCCAAGTAAAACCGGTGTGTTGAGTTACAGTATGTTTATGTTTCCTCTTGCATTGTCATATTTTGTTCATTCATTTATGCAGGTCAACTTAAAATGCTATGTGGCAAGAGAAGTTGTTTATTGAAATTTGTTTTTCTTGTTCCCTTCTCATCTAGTATTCTGAGCCCTGAGGTCTTGGGAGAAGAGGTTAAAGTCGGGAGGGGCGAATACATTGAGAAGAAGCAGCCGTTACTTTCTGCTGCAGTCATCCTAAAGCTTCCACTTCAGGCAGACCCACTGAGATAGATACTCTCTCTGATCTCAAGGCTATCGTCTCTAGGGGTAGTTTGCCAGAAGCTTGTCCTTGTGTAAGTTGAGCAAGGAGAATCTGTCATCAGGTGCCTAGTGATATGAGGGTTCGTGTGGAGAGACAGGCGCATATTGGCCTCATGAGCTCCATGGCCTCCGAGAGGGCTTCCGCTGTGCTGGGAGTGAAGAGTCTTGGTAAGGAGACTTTGGAAAGTAATGGAGATGCTCTCATATCTGTGAACTACGGCTTGGCTGAGAGCGAATCCCCTCAGACACCTGTCCATTATCCGTTTGAACCTTTGGAGGGGGACATCCCGGGTACAGAGTGCAGAATACGGTCTAAGAGTTTGGATTGCTTGGATGATACCTACAGGTCCAAAAACTGCAGCTGTGGAGCTGCAAGGCACGGGGAAGAAGGGTTGTACATTTGCCAGATGTGTGGGTTTTGCGATCCAGTGGAAAGCGAAGAAGGCTGCCCAGAGAATAGCTTTCCTCCAAGAAGCTGGGGAACGGTGCCCCAGCAGAGGAAAGCAGAAGAGATTTCTTCTGATGTTACTTGCCTTACTGGAGGACGGCCAACATTGAGTGGCTCAGATGGTGAACTGTGCCAGATGGAATTAGTCATCGGCCGAAACACAGAGAGCCTGCCGTTCTGCGGGCTGGATTTGAGGCGAAGCAGTGTGCCAGTATCCTCGCCACAAGGCCCTCGATGCGCCAATGGCTGCGGCACTGCTGTGAATAACAAGATGCGTGACAGAATGGACTTTGTATGTGCCGTGTGTCATAAAAATGGATTCTCTAGTCTGGAAAGGCTCAACAGGAAAACCAAACCCATGTGCTCTCAGGGCAGGTGCCTTAAGAGGTCCACACCCTTCAGGTTGTCTGCAAGTCAGGACTGTAGTGACAGTGAGGGCACCGTGTCCGACAGCGAGTTTGTGCGAAACAAGAAAGAGCGCTCTACTGTCCTGGTCAGGAGGTACCTCAAGAACAACCAGAAAATTAAAAAGAGCGTGTGCACAGGCACCAGAGCTATAGTGAGGACTCTACCCACCGGCTGCATCTCTGACAGAGTCTGGGAGTCTGTTTGTGGGAAAACATGCCACCTCGGTGAGAGGCACACGCATGAGGTGAGAGGATACAGCAGAGCGCTTCAGGCCATCCAGCTGCAGGTTTCCAGGGCCCTTCTCATCTACCCAGGGGTCAAGTATGCAGAGGTAAGGTCAATTTCTCTTTTCACTAAAGCTCTGCTTGGTATGAATGCTTCCTTTATGAACTGATGGTTATTCAGGTGTTCTGTTAAAGCTCTATGAATGTGCCTCTCTCACAGTTGGTGCCACAGTTCCTGCACTGAATGTTGATGTTGTAGCTCATATTTTAAAATAAGCATGACAGTGATTTTCTTTGCTGTTTTATCACTGAACAAATAATTGTGATTGAACTCTGCATTCTTAGCGTTATTCTTGGGTGTGTAATTGGTGGTTCTTGCTATTGGTATTGCTTAGTTCTGCGGTCTTTGAATGATACCTCAAACCATGTGGCTTTTTGAGGAGAGTTAAGATAATGCTTTTCTCAAGTAATCAGACTTGAGTTTTTTTTTTTTTTCCCACAATAATAAAGCACTAAAATTGCCTCCCAAAATCCTTAACAAACTGCCTTATAAGCCCTGGCATTGTTTTATAAATGTGTTTCATCCATCATTTCCTACAAAAAGTTAATAGAAAAGCTCATCTTCAGTGGAGAAAGACATAGATTTAGAAATAACGCAAGAAGGCTTTTCATACAGATTAAATATTGGAATTAATTACTTAGTGGCCTAAATTTCTTTAAATTGATTTTGTTCCATTGCTAAGTTTTATTATTAACTAAGCCTAAACTAGACTAAGTATAAAACAGGAAATTACTGTTGATTTTTGACATGATGTGGAACATCACAGGTGTCTTTTTTTCTGTCAGCATTGTGTTCATAATATTCTTCTGGTTTTATGTTATATAACTTGTTTGCTGTCTTTTTTTCCCCTTCTATGAATTCAACTAGACCTTCATGGTCTGGTTGAATTCACTGAAAAATCTTTGGTAACTCTTCAGACAATTTTTTGACTATAAGTAACATTGCACCTTCATGTCAACTAACTCACTGTAAACCCTAACGCTCAAAATAATTAATTTAGTTTAACTCAAATTAAACTAATTAGTTAACTTTCTTTTTGTTTTGAGTTCACAAAACTGACACATTTTAAGTAATCTGAGTTGTTTTGTTGTTTTCAGTTTTATGAACTTGTTTCTTTTAATTTAGACTAACTTAAATTAAACCGAAACTGGGCTTGGATTTCTATCTCCCAGCATGCTTTGCCATGACACTCAAAAGGGACAGTAAATGCCAAAATTAAGTGTTATGTTTTTTGTAGGGATGCACCGATACCATTTTTTCAGAACCGATCCGATACCAAAAATTCTGAGTATCGTCCGATACCGATACCAATCCGATACCAGTGCAGTTTTGTTTAAAAATTCAATGTAGAATTTCTATACCTCAGTGTGTTGAACTTATAATCACTCTTTTGTGTGTTAAACACAATCTACTAAATACAGACAACTTCATTATAAAGAAAAACAACAAATTAAAAAAATATATAAAATCACAATCTATGACAAAAATACTACTATAAACTAGATGGTGGATAAACTAGATTAGTGGATAATTCAGCAGCAAAAGTTACTCTAGAAAAATCATGAGTGCACTAAACATTTAGTGGGAAACAAAAAAAAAGTGAATGTGTAGCACTAAATCTGGTAAAATGTTACACATTGATGTAAAATACATTCATGAAAAACAAGTAAATATATTTATAGAAATAGTGCCTATATACTAAGAAATTAAAAGACATTTATTTTAAATGAATAGCGCAGCTTTTTTAATGAGGCAGCAACATATTATAGATAAGGCAGAACAAGAAAGGCTATTAATAATCTTTCATTGCGCAAAAGTATTATAATACAAAAGGCTCCAATACAGAGCAGCACAAAGTGCTTATGCGCATCCCGTGCACAGGATGATGCGCTTGAAGCAACATGGAGTCACAGCGCGCAGCGCTCCGCATTGAAAAGTTTAAAACACAAAGGGAAGATATATCGATGCGTAGTGTAGCCTTTTCTTTTAACAGTTTAAAAATTCAGTTACCGTGCGTGTGAAGAACAATACAATCTCTAGTCCAGTGTTGTGATCTAACAGACACCTGGTAGAAAGTAACACGATTTAGAAACCGCAATAAACTCCAGCCAGATAAAGTCATTTTATGCGAAACCATAGAGCGTTATCTACAGATCAAGCATAATAACAGGAACATTGAATCATCTTGGAGAGAGCTTCATCGTTTTGACTGTCATAACCGAACGCGACACGCAGTTTGAAAGCTGAATGGAGAATGAGTGTCAGACGGAGCGGAGGGAAGCATTCACGTGAACTTGAATTTAATGACTTAAATATTCATCTGTACCTCACATTAAAATATGGAATGGCTTCAGAACACTTAATATAGTGCACGAAGAGTTGATGATGCTTTATAATGTTTTTGTGTCTCTTGTGGGGCACTGGGGCTTAACAATAACACAGAATATTATGCACACAGTATCGGATTTGGATCGGTCCTGTCTGACCGATACCCGATCCGGCAAATAATGACGTATCGGAGCCGATACTGAGTATCGGATCGGCGCATCCCTAGTTTTTTGTTCAAAATTAACGTTAAGTGGGAGATTTAGTAGTGTTTTAATGTTTTGTTATGCTAGCTTAGATGAGTTTCTGTTATGTTTTTTTTTTTTTTTGTAGGGTTACCATCATGGTTACCTTAGCATGTGGTGAGTGGAGCATGAGCTTAGTTTGAGAACAGATATATGTTAAATGTTTTATATTGCTGTACTCATTCAGCAAGTGCTATGCTATCAAAGCATTGTGTTACCAATTAGCAAGGTGGCATTTATTGAATTAGCTAGTTAAAGCTAGTCAAGTTTCCACTACTAAAAATTTGATTAGATATTACATGATATTTTTTAGGTTAAATGTATGAATTAGCTTACTCAACTATTTCAGAGCAATTAAAATGTATGATTACAAAATAAAAATCTGCAAGTTCTGCTTACTTAAACTTTAAAACTTAAAACATTTGAGGCAACTGAGTGCCTCAATTTTTTGTTTGTAAGTTTTGCCAACTTATTTGGGCTTACAGTGAGTATTAGTAGACTGTCTGCTTAATATCTGCTAACACTTTATTTTGATGCTCCCCAACAGACATGCTACTGACTATAAGTATCTTTGCAACTACATGTCAACTTATTCTACTAACCCCAAACCTTTATTCTACTAACCCTACCCCTACTCCTATCAGTCTACTAATACTCAACTAATGCTCTGAGACATGTTGGTGCAATGTTACTTATAGTCAACAAAATGTCTAAAGGGGACCATCAAAATAAACCAAATTGGGAATATAATGTGTGATGATGTTTCTTGATTCATTTAACAGATGATTTTATACACCGTAACTTACAAATGAGAAAAATCACAAGCAATTTATTGTACGGGACTAAATGATATTTTCAGTGCTGCAATGCCAAATTGCAAGAGTAAACCACAGTGATGCATTTTTTCATGGTAATTGTCAGTGGTAATTGTAATAGTTCCAGTCTATTTAACAAATGGACACTAGCCAGCACTTAATTTTGCTCTGTAATTTGATGAATTGCCAACAGCAGGAAATCTTTCTCTTGCCAAGGAAATTCCTTTTCCTGGAGCTCACAAAGCTCAAGTCGGTGCATGATACAGACACAAAACCTTTCAGCTTGAGGTTTTTCTGACAGATGATTTAGTGGGCGACTGCTGTCTGTTTCAGCAGAGCTTCAGATCTATTATGCCGCGTATTATATCTGAGCTAAGGCAGACGTTTCACTAGTAGACTTGTAAAAACCACTGCTTGTTGTGTTAAGGGTCATTCCAGCGCTGTCTGGTTTCTCCCGCTGGCTGGGACAGTGGAACCCTCTGTTTCAGAGCGTACAGTGGTTCTCGCTATGCTGGCTTAGACATTAAATCTTTATTGCCCCTTTGAGGCACTAAACCCCTGCCTCTTTCACCTTTTCATTCATTTCTTATAGGTGAAAAATAGGTTCACTGAGTTGGTTGTAATGCATGTACAAATAAATGTGTTGTAGTCATTGCTACTCTTGAGACCAAACCATTTTTTTCTTCACATTAAGTTTAGTGTTCCAGTGATTTTGTTATTGGGATTTTGTTTGGATCCACACACTCTGTGTCAACATCAATGTGGTTTTGGACTGAACCATGGTGGAGAACGGCCCAGCGTTATCTCTATATGAAATAAGGGTTAAAAAGGGAAATAGTGGATAGAGGAAAAAAAGCTTATATCTGTTCTGGTGGTTCAATACAATTGCATCAAAATAAGTCTAATATAGAAAGTGCATATCACATCCCTGAGGGCTTATGCTAGTGATATGGAGTATGTCCTTTGGTTTCGTTAAAAGATGATTTATGATTTGCATAATTTAAAGACCGCTTTATTAGGCCACTCTTTCCATAACACAGTCTTTAGTGTTAGTGAGGTTATTTTATTGTCCAAATTTGAATATGAATTGGCATTTGAAGTCCTTTGGAACTTTGTATATTGACGTAAGTAACTCTTTAGGTGTGAACTAATTTAACAGAACATTGTTGTAGCAGTTGTTTAAAGTGTCATTTCTTAGAACTTAAAAAACATTTTATTAAATTTGTGTTTAGGGTTACACAATGCTTTGTGAAATACTTATATATTGCTTGCTTGCCAAATTCAAAAGCGCAAAAACCCAAGCCATTCTGGTTTCTATTTTATTATTTATTTATTTTTTTAATTTTGCTTTACAGTACTTAGAAATGTCTGAATTTGTAATTATGAACATGTAATGATGAAAATGGACATGTTGGGCAATCAATGCTTTATTTGTGTATTTTTCCATTCTCTGGCTGCCACAAAAACTGACAGGAAATGTACTTTTGTGGTACAAGCCTGTCGCCTCATAAACAGGTCAAATGAGTAGTATTTTCTGGCAAGCGTCATAGCTGTTTATCAACAGTAAACCAAAATGCATAAAAAAAAATGAATTGTACTATCGCAATGAACACTGAATTATGACCTGTTTCCCTTTGCCATCAGTCTTTAATCGAGAGACGGCCCAATTTAGAAAGTCAGGACTCAAAGTTTGGGTGCTGGGGTCCACAGCTAACATGTAATTCAGAAAGTTTCCCATGGCATACTTGCCTGTCCATCTGGACTTTAAATTAAATGACAGACTGCTCCTTTTAATTAAGCTGAGCTTGTTCTTTTAATGTGTTCTTAAGCTTTTACTGGTGTTTGCACACAGCCTCACTCAGTGCAAAGAGCTTCCCACTCAACAGTGTGTTAAAGGCAAGCCCTAACATGGCATCCAAGAGGCATCTTTTAATCGCCTCCGTTGTGATTATAGCAGCAGTAGGGAGGAAGTGCAGAGTTGAAACTCTGACCTCCCCCAGCTTTGACCCCTGGTTTTGTTGTCTTAGTGGACACTGCAGAGGAGTCAAAGGAGCTTATGAGATTGCAAGTAGGGAACATCAACCACAGTGCTGTTTGTGGTTCATACAACAGCCATGAGATTCTACATGACTTGTTCTCCAGTAAAAAATTATTACAATTTTAACAGTAAAAGACTGTAAAAATCCTACAGTAAAAACCTGTTAATTGGTTAACTGCAAGTCCACCAAAAGCGTTTTTTTCACGCGGCTGGCTGGCATATCCAATTGTTTTCAATGGGAGCACCGCGTTCTTAGGACGCCATGAGCGCAACGAGGCGCTGAGCGTCTATTTCACACTCAAGCACTGAGCTCTCTGTTTTTTACCGGTCGTAGAGAGTTGAAGAATGTTCAACTTTGAGTAAAACGCAGCGCTCATCACTGTCACTTTTTACCCAGCCGACCAATCACAGTGGAGGAGGGGCGGGACAAATACAACACCGACCAACCGCCACATTCTGCGTGTACAACGTCAACCGATGACAACAAGAAGCATAATAACGGAATAAAATAATTTTAAAACAAGAGCCAGAGCAAATACTTTACATTTATATCTGAATTTTAATATAGAAAAAATACAGAAACCAACTATCTGTGAAATGAGATACTAGTAACACTTCCGCGGATATTCCGTATCATAGCAAGCAAAGAGTCTCAACTGAAAAAAACGATAGATAGATCTAATGGGGGCATTTCATGTAATTTTTACAGTTAAAATATTGTGAAATGTGCAGTTTTTAAAAAAGTGAGAAAGAATTCAATTTACCTTAGCTTGTGGAAAAGCTGCTTGTGATGAATTTTGATTCATCATGTGGTTTTCTCTTTACTCCCTGTGTTTTAAAGTGGTTGTCAGTATACTATACTGGTAATAAACGGATTTTAGTCATTTGGTGTATTAGCATTATTTCAGTTAATGAAATGTACAGTAGAGATGCACTGAAACTAAATTTCTCCACTGATACAATTGCCGATTATTTAGGATGATACCTGCCGATACCGATAGTTTAACTATTGCGGAAAACTAAACCGAGAACCCTCTCATTTGGTACATTTCTATAATATTAGAGGTTAAAATTAACAACAGAGCTATTATATTCAAGTGCTATTTTTTTTTTTTAGATTTAATAATTACACTCAAATAAAAACTGAAATGTTTGTATGCGGTAGTTTTCATAAACACTTGTCTTTGTGGCAAATTTATTCAAACATACAATTAACAGTAAAAAAAAAAAAACAATTAAGTGTTTTTTTTTTTTTATAGCTAACTAACCAACTGTGAACATTGGCTAACTTTCCTGAGGTAAATGCAACGTTAAGTGACGTTGTTCACAAGCTGATTTATTGACATCTTTTTGTGGTTGAAACACTGATTGATTACATGAGACATAATGTTTCGATAAGTTGTACTTAAGGCTGGGTGATATGGCAAGAAAAATTATCCCAATAACATTGTTCATATCAGCCGATATCACGAAAAAGATTTGACATTTATTTTCTTTCAAGTTTAAAGGCAGATTTTTGCTCCTGAGTGAAAGTTGTAGAAACCACACAGTTAAAGGATTAGTTCACTTCAAAATGAAAATTTCCTGATAATTTACGCACCCCCATCTCATCCAAGATGTTCATGTCTTTCTTTCTTCAGTCGAAAAGAAATTAAGTTTTTTTTGAGGAAAACATTCCAGGATTTTTCTCCACATAATGTATTTCAACTGCAACCAACGGGTTGAAGGTCCAAATCAATGCAGTTTCAAAGGGCTTCGAAGGGCTCTACACGATCCCAGCCGAGGAATAGGGTCTTATCCAGCGAAACCATCGGTCATTTTCTAAAAAAATAAACATTTATATACTTTTTAACCTCAAATGCACGTCTTTGGAAAGGTCACGCACGGGACGTACGTGGAAGTAGTACCGACCCAGTGTTAAAACGAACGTGCAAAGACTAAATCAAACGCCCTTTACAAAACTAAAGTTAAAACAACAATGTCGGACAATTTTAAAGTTGGATTTAAATTTGATTAAATAGTAAATGTAGAGGAGTAAAACTAAAAGTTGACAGAAATATAAAAACTCAAGTAAAGTACAGATTTTCCCAAAAAATACTCAAGTACTGTAACAAAGTATTATTACTTCGTTACATTACACCACTGTTTGAAACTGCATTGATTTGGACCTTCAACCCGTTGGTTGCCATTGAAGTCCATTATGTGGAGAAAAATCCTGGAATGTTTTCTTAAAAAAAACTTAAATTCTTTTAGACTGAAGAAAGCAAGACATGAACATCTTGGATGAGATGGGGGTGAGTAAATTATCAGGAAATATTCATTTTGAAGTGAACATCCTTTAATTGTGATTTTATCATCAGAACATGACAGCCACTTGCCAAACAGGTGAACATTTTACAAATCAATATTACATGTTTTGTCTCTTAGAAATGCACATTTGACAGTAGCTTGAGTTGAGTGACAGTAGCAGTAGCTTTAGTTAGGATGCAGATGTTAATTTCAAACCTAATTTCTATAGGGTAAAAGTTGGTCTTCCATAGTTTATATCATGTTAACCACAGGTAACACCATGCATTGCATTTGTGTAGTATTTATGAAAAACAGTAGCCTAAAGACATTTAGAGTAATACAAATGCACAAATAACTACATTATTAAAGGATTAATGGAATATACTTTTTATGTCCACATAAATAATATAATAAAATTCCCCACGTTTCTGCCACAATCCCATGGTTTCAGTTAGTGTTACTACAGTAAATCCACAGTAAATGTTGGTGACTTGTGGTTTGAGAAGCCTTCCGACTGTATCATTGTGGCTCAATGTTTCTCCTGTTTTCTGCGTCAGTGTTGTTGAGAATGTCAGCACTGATTCATCTAGCTATAAACTAGTTTAAATCCAGTTTTTTTTTTTTGTGTACAGACGACAATGTTGTCAAAACAATCCCTGTTCACACGGATACGCAAAAACGACTAAAACCGCTGTATTATCCTGTCAGGTCAGTAGTTGGCGCTGTCACTTTGTAAAGAAACACTGTGCACCTATAGACTGAACATGTAATACACATACGCATTCACAAATTCACGTTTTTTGTAGTTTACATGGAGATTATAACAGTATCGTTTTCAAAAACTTGCGTTTTTAGGCCCCCAAAACACTGTTGTCGTGTAAACAAACGACCAAAATACATACGTTTTCCGTTTTTCACAAAACAATGTTACATACACGGCCCCTAAAAATCCTCTACAGCTGACTGGCATTCAGATCTGCCTCCACTCAGTTAGCAACGGCCAAATTCCTGTGATCCAATCAATTCCCAAGGACGAAATCCAGTCCCATCCTACAATATTTTTTTTTATTTTTTTTTTTTTTATTTCATTTGGATATATCACAATATAGGAAGAAAGGGCTATCGAAACTTCCATTTCATGCTGACTTTAAAGATGTTGTCTGTGTTGGTTTGAAAAGAGAGACTATATTAAAAATGGAATTTGCTACAGCCCTCTGTGGTATTAAAGGAAGTGAGCCTAATAGCTGTTGCCTGCCACACAGGAAGATAAGCACTGCCTTGTGATTGGCTTATTAGCACCTCTGATAGACTGAACAACAGGGCCAGAGATCTTCTAACAGTTAATGACTAATGACCACACTGATAAGAGTTCTGTCAATGAGCCAAAAAGAATGAAGAAGTAAAACATGTTAGAAAGTAACCGCATGGATTGGAGTTAGCTTAGCTTTTAATTGAACGTGATCATCTCTTCCTAGTCAAAGAATAAACACGAATTAACATCTGAAGGTATGTTGAGGATGCATTACAACTTACTGAAATGTATCATATGTCATGTAATCGCTCAATCAGTGTTTCAACGGTGGAAAGACGTCAATAAAACAGCTTGCAAACAATGTCACGTAGCATTACATTTACCTCAGGCAAGTCATTTATCAAAATCAAATCACCTTTATTTATATAGCGCTTTTTACAATGCCAATTGTTTCAAAGCAGCTTCACAGTGTTAACAGGAAAATAATGCAACAGAATTTGATTCGGCTGTACAGCCGCTCTGGTGAAAACGGTGATGTCATCCAGCTCATTTCAATTATCATATAGTGTCAATGCGGGCAGATCAGTAATATAGTTGAAATTTTAGTGTCCCCAACTGAGCAACCCAAAAGCCAAAGGCGACGGTGGCAAGGAACCAAAACTCCTTCAGGGCCAGAATGGAGAAAAAACCTTGGGAGAAACCAGGCTCAGTCGGGGTGCCAGTTCTCCTCTGGCCGACGAACAAATAGTGTATGATTATGATTCTGGCAACAGGTCAGAAGTCATATTAGATCAATAGATATTCGTAGGATTATTCGAAAGATTGGAGTCGTCACGCCGGGGAGGGGTTTAATGAGGATGTCGTGTCGATGCGGCATTTACAGGGGGGAGTTTAATTGACACGGTCTCTACAGACACTTCAGGGATGCGTTCGTCATGTCCAGGCTAAGGTCCACCATCTGGTCCGGATACGGCCGACTGCAGTAAACCTCGGGATAAACAGAGAGACTAACATTAGCGTAGATGCCATTCTTCTTATGATGTAACGAGTACATCAGGTGTTATGGGAAATGTTCCCGGTTCCGGCTGACCTAGTTAATGCAGCCTAAAACAATCATTTAACTGATTTGAATAATAGAAATATGCCATAGTAAAGAGATGTGTTTTTAGTCTAGATTTAAACTGACAGAGTGTGTCTGCTTCCCGAACAATGCTAGGAAGACTGTTCCAGAGTTTAGGTGCTAAATAGGAAAAGGATCGACTGCCTGCAGTTGATTTTGATATTCTAGGTATTATCAACTGGCCAGAATTTTGAGACCGCAATAGACGTGATGGAGTATAATGCATTAAGAGCTCGCTCAAGTACTGTGGAGCTAAACCATTTAGTGCTTTGTAAGTAATCAACAAGATTTTAAAATGTATACGATGTTTAATAGAGAGCCAATGCAGTGTTGCCAGAACACTGCATTGGCTCCCTATTAAACATCGTATACATTTTAAAATCTTGCTGATTATTTAGTGTCCACAGCTGGTTAGTTCACTGGAGAAATGAATCATTTCGCTAAATATATTAGCCTATATATTCATTATATTCTTCTTAATCGGTTAGTGATGTCTTGATTATTTAATCTATGTTTAAATAAATCTGTCATGAAAATGACAGCCACTGTATAAATGATTATATTTCAAAAACGAATTGGAGTAAAAACATAATTATAAAATTAGATTTAGAAGTTAATGCAAAAACTGCCTTATGTGAAGTTTACATGTTTGCATACAATGTGTTATTTGAGTGTTGATTATTATATCTAAAAATAAATAGCAACTGAATTTAGGCTAATAGTTTGGGCTCTGTTGTTAACCTTTAATATTATAGTAATGTGCAAGTAAGGGCTCCTTTATATAGTTTACAGCATTAGCAGAGAGAATATTTTTATATTTAAGAAACTTTGAGTTATAATTGAATCAATTTAAGGACAGACACAATTTGTTTAGTAAACCACTGTTTTTATATTAAGTGTTGCAATTTTATATTAAGTTTTCTCTCCTCTGCTGTACCGAACCCGTACCAAACCGTCAGTTTTGTGTACCGTTACACCCCTAATATATACAATAAAAGGAATTATCATTGTTTTTTTTATTTTTTATTCTATTCTATATATAATTCATTTAAATTTAATATTAAATGAATATTTAAATAAACATGTATAAATATAAAAGTCTAAAATATGTCATGTTTTGCAGGGATTCACCTAAATTGGTTAATAATTTTTTTAACCGCTAACAACACTAAAATTCACAAAAATGCGCCAGACTTCCCAGTGCCTCATAACAGTGAGAGAGGACATTTTATGAAAGCACATTTCCTTATTGCTTCACTCAGCTTGCTTGGCTGTAAAGCTGCGCGTCCAGTACAGTGTCACAAAAGAAAAAACAGTACCACTACTATTGGGGAAAAAGTAGCTTATTACTGAAAAGCTATATCAAAACAGCCGAGTTGTAGTTATTGTCACTACTTTTTAGTTTTCCAAATATCAAAAAATCCAAAAGATGATATGGTTAACAAAAAAGTGGAGTCACTCCTCAACACATTCCTCTCATTCTCGCAAAGCAAACCAGCCCCATAGTTATTTCCCTCACGGACAGAGACCACCTAGAGTGCCTCACAATCAACTGCCCAAACCACATCATATCCTGATTCAGACCTTGAATAGACTGGCAGGTACTGATAAGACCAGTCTAACTCTCACTAGCACACTGCTGTCAGTGAGCAGAGCGCCCATCTACACGCCAAACAAAACACAGGACGAGGCTGAGGGGGGAGGGACACTGTGGCCATGATACTGCACACAAAGTATGCCTTGTGTTTCTGAGAACTCAAGACACACAATGAGCCATTTAGAGGAGTTTCTTCTACACTTCATTCTCATCGACAAAAATCAAGGGTGCATAGCGGTGTTTGTGAGTACACTTCTGAAACCTAAAATAACAAATTAGACACAAAAAAGGTATAAAAGCTGTCACTGGGGCTGTACCTTTTTGAAAGGTACTTGTATGTACCATTAAAGTACTACTGATATGTCCCGTCAAGCTACTAATATGGCACCCTTTAGGGGTGCACCTTTTAAAAGGGTATCACACCAGTGACAGCTTTTGTACCTTTGTTCTGAGAGCATAGCAAGGCCGCAAGATCATATGTGGTGCTTCATTTGAAACCAATATTTATTAAAAATTCCCAAAATCTTCTGCACTCAGTTGGAACCGTTATCAGCCAATGCAGATAATCAGCCAAATGATTGATTATCTGGCAGGTGTATTAAAGTATCACTACTTTGAACCTTGGACTGTATCAGTGAAGCAACTAGGAGTTTAAAGTGGTTTTGTCTTTGAGAGGCTAAAGTTCCTGAGTGTAACAACACTTTTAAATCTAGTCTACTGAAACTGAAATGGACAGAACAGTCAACAAAGAAGCAGGTGCTTTTGAGAAGAGCTCTCAGGAACATCCTGTTGCTGGGCTCTGCTCAAACGGTGACCTCCTTCTCAATGTTTGATTAGCTCTTATAGAAGTGGAATGGATTTTGGACCCAAAAAAATACACCTGGACATGGACTGAATTATACTGTCTGTGTTATAAATGTGTGGCTGAAAAGCTGCAGATATCGACATGAAGTAAAATCCCTTGTTTCTAGTGTCTGAATCCATTCCATGATTATTTATGGCTGTACTCAAACACTCTAAAATGGCTGGGTTGAAAACAACCCATTTGGCAACCCTGCGCTGGGTAAATATTGGACAGAACACATGCTGGGTTAAAGTAACACATATTTAAAGTAAGTACACATTTTAACACAGCAGGTTGGGTTGCACAATTTAACCCAAACCCTCACTAAAGGTTATTTCCATTTCCGTGCAACAAATGCTATTTATATATTTTGTTTAGGCTATTTATAATTTAACAGTCTAAATCAATTAATTTTATTTAATGGCAAGTTCATTACCAACATCATAAAACATTTAGAAAGTGACAGGTTTAAAAAGAGCAAACTCTGCATGCTTCTGGCATCTGTGGGAAGAAAAGAACTGGTATCAGTACGATTTGAACTGTCTATTCAAGGTGACAATATTTGCGTTTGCTGTGTTAGGCTACATAACAGCTTTATGTCTTCTCTGTTGACATTACAGTCTCACCTTCCGTTCAGCGTGTGGCACAAGCGTCGCCCCCATAACAATCACTGATGTTTACACTGTAAGTATGGCAGTAGTAGCTCACTTTAACCCTGGTTGTGTTGAAACGTGTCGCGGCTGATGTTGGGACACTCGTTTAACAGGAGATGATACTTCAATATGGCCGCGTCGCGTCTCTTACTCGGTCTGCAACGCAATCGAGCCTAGCAGACGTGAAATTGTTAGCGGAACAAACATTGGTAAATGTAATTGTAAAAAAAAAAGTCGAAACTACAAATGTTTTTTGTCTGTACAGTAATTATTTCATACACAAGTGTATACAAACCTTAAAGTTATTCAGGAAGATCACCTCAGGAAGTTTTCTCTCAGGACGGAAGACAAAATGACCGTTACCAATCCTGTTTATTCTAGTTTGGCAAACCAGCAGTTGGTTACTATAACCCAGCAGGCTGGGTAGTTTATAAGATGCTGCATCATTTCTACTAGGGCTGCACGATAAATCGCAATTAAACCACACACGATTTGGCAAAGGCTGCGATTATTTAATGCGCAACTTCTCAGTGAAGCACGGCTGTGATCAGTAGTAAATGCTGCTCCATCTGCAAGCCAGAGGGCGCTCCACATATGCGCCGCAGAAGTACAATAGCGCACGTCATTCTTGGAAATCCCTATGAACATAATACTAAGGGTGAGCTGAATAAACAGAAGATTGAAACGCTTTGATTAAACATGACTAAATGCTTCTCATGTTTGGAAAGATGTTTGACGCGTTGCTTTTTCAAATGCACGTTATAAGCGACTCAATCTCACAGTGCTTTCAGATGAAAACGCTATCAAAACAACTAAAAACGTTGTATTATGCAATGCAGACAAGTAATTTGGCAGTCATCTTGTGAAGAAAAACTACGTGCCTGCGCACATACGTATTCAGATGCGCTTGCCTATAGACTAAACACGTAATGCTTACGTGCATGCCATCACCATTCTCACAGATTCACGTTTTTTTTTAAGTTTACACGAAGAAGATAACGGCATCGTTTCAAAACTATTTCAAAACCTGTTTCGGGGTTTGCGTTCTCTAGCCTCCTGGCGCTGTTGCCGTGGGGATGAGCGGCCGGAATGTATTGAGAGTTTTCGATTTTGGTTGAAAATGGTGTCGTGTAAGTGGCCCCAAAGTAAATAACCAATGATTTTTTACAATGGAAATGAATCAATCAAAAACTTACTTTAGCTGGACAATAACTTTTTTTTTTTTTTTTTTTTTTTTTTTAAGAGCTGAAGTACAGCCAAAACAATCTCTCTTCCATTAATTTCCTGTTATCACTGTAAAGCTGCTTTGAAACAATCTATATTGTAAAAAGCGCTATATAAATGAAGGTGACTTGACAGCACGCGAATACTGAAATGAGCTCTGTTTCATGTCGTCTTGCACTTGAACAGACATATTCACCCATATTCACCCAAAAAAAAAAAAAAAAAATCCCTAGCATCCCTAGTAAAGTGACAGGTCTTAAAGTGACAGCAGCCTAATATTTCTGTTGCTGTCTGCGTTTTAAATGTTAATCAGACAAAAAAGGACAAAAAAAAAATCACTCGCTGCTCTAGAGTGAATAACTTTTAAAACTTCAATAAGGATTAATCTGTTTAATTTATACAGTGAAGACTATCCAGTTTTATTTTACATTTGATTAGTTTATTCAATGTCTCTACCTGAAAACTACTGTTACTTGTCTTTTAAGAATGTTTTTAATTTATATTAGTTAGGCTAGAAGTTTTAGCTGTGGTATCGAAATAATTAGAATAGAGAATTGTGAATTTTCACTGGTACCTAAAATTTTGGTGTCATAACTGGCTGCAAAAATAGTTTAATGGCCAGTAAAAAATATTTATGGCCGGTAAATTCAGTCACCGGCCATTGGCAGGTGTGGCAAAAAGTTAATATTAATAATATTAATAATGCATCATTAATGCTTTTGAAAAAGACTTGAATACTCATGCCCATCCCTAATTCCAACAGGATCTGAATATAAAAAAATCTAAATCTTAAAAAAGGGGCGAAAGACTTGCCGAAAGACTTTCACAAATGCGAGGGCACACGAAGCAGAAAAAGCAAAGGAAAAGGCAGATAAACTCACATCCATTTTTGCCAATCTGCAATTCAAGTTAGTTATTTAGTCTGCTAACTTAGATTTCTTTGAAATACCTGAAGGCTAATGAGTAAATCTTATGACACACAGCTTTTGATTCACTCTAAACTAGAAGTAAACCACCTTTTTATCACAGTTGAGGAGTTTCCCTATTTATGGTGTTCAAACACTCTGTTCTTGATGGATTGAGGTTATCCTGTCTTACCGTCATGGGTGTTTTGTCTTAACCTGTCATTTGTATTGTCCTCAGAGGACTGCTGGCAGTTGAGGCTGTTACTCTGGGAAGGTGTGGAGTGCCGTTCTCTCTGTGATTCAGAGGAGAGAGGAATGTGCATGGCATGCTTTCAGTCCCAGCTGGACCAACAGCCCAGATTTTAGGCTGCTGATACAGACTGTTGCTCCACTGAAAGACAATAGCGTGTCTTTTCAAGCTTTTGTCATGCCGCTTGCATAAATGGGATGCTGTCAAATCCGTTTTCATGTTTATTTGTTCAAGGGCGTTGAATGTGCCAAACATTAGCTATGTTTGCATGGAGACCTTTTGTTTCAATCGGAGTGAATTTATTCAGATTGATGAATCCTAATGCAGTGTTTACATGAGCGCTAAATAAAGTGACGGCGCGTTTATATGTCACAAGCTTAAAACTGGAGTAGATTTTTTTGACATGTACACACTACACGAATATACAAAGTTACCTGCTCTTTGCACATTCTCATACCAGAGCTTCTTTTCTTTGTTTTAATAAAGCAGACTTAATATTTATCTATTTCGGGTCCTAATTAGGAGACAACGAGCACATGAAGCTTTGTGCTGCGCTGCTTTATTTACCCAGCAGTAAAAAACGCCCCTTCCCGCGCCTAAAACAAGCCGTCTGTGGATGAAAGTCTGAAGCAAAGACGTTGTCCTGAGATGATGTCACGACAGTCATTTATGACACTTTATTCAACAATAATGACAGTTCGATCTGTTCGACATACGTCATTACGCCATTTCTACGTCATTGCACATGCACAGTAGTTTCATCCGATCAAGTGTTTACATGTCCTGTTGAAGGGACTAGAAAAGGTTTAAACCACCCCTTAGAATCCAAATGAAATTTGGCCAATTCATTCCGATTGACATGGTTACATGTGACTATTCTATTCCTGACTGTGCTACTAGTCCGATTACAATCGGATTATTAGGCTCCATGTAAACACAGTTTACACACGATAGTACACAATCTATCGTTCTGCCATAACTTATGGAGTGTAATGGTTGAAGTCTAGGATTTATGAGCTCCTCCGATGGGCTGGGAAACTGGATGGAAATCAAGTTTATCATGTTTGTTGTCATGTTCTCTGGAGGGTAAGGAATCCCAGCGGTGAACTCTGTGTGTGTGTCATGAAAAACAAACACTCAGAAAGGCCAAAGGCGCATGCTTTCCACTGCACGGGAGAGGTCATTCCCTTTCACCAAATCTTACTGTGTAAGGAATAAACATTTATATTTCCTCTTCTGTCTCTGTAGAGTGACAGTATTGCCACATGAAAAATATTGTATAAAATAATCGTTTATATTCTATTAAGAATAAGATTTTTTTCTGTCATTAAAAATAAGTCATCATCATTTGCGACCAGTTGGTTTAAAAATTGGTTTAATTGTCATGAAAATAATGTCTTGACGCCAAAAAAAATGATGCACTCTTAATGGGACAAAATTAGGTTTCATTTTCTTTGCAAAATATAACACTCTTGACTTTGGGGTGAAATCTGTCCTTTCATGGCCTAAATCATAGTTTCTTTTAAGATATCAGGTAATGTTTTTCAGTATATACTGTTAGTGGTTGATCACTGTTTATCAACTCTGATCTATTGCATTCAACAGACTGAATCTTTTTAATGTGGCTGCTGATTTCTGCCCCCTGGTGTGCACCTCTGGTAACATGCTTCCTAAAAAGCTCAATTACTGTATGTGTGGTATTTGGAAAAAAAAATTGGTTGCGACATCTAATCTCTGTACTCGGATGTATCCGGTAGAGTGTCACACCAGTGTTGTTTTTCAGCATTCCTGTCATGTACAACACGACATTGACGCACATTTCCGTTTGCATGTAAGTCAGTGTGTTCTGAAACATGTTCTCCATACCATTCACACACTAGCAGTGAAAAGTCTGGACACACCTATTCATTCTTTATTATTATAGTTTTCTACATTTAATATTGTGAAGTCATCAAAAATATGAAACAACACTGAAAGTATGGGAATTATGTAGCAAGCTAAAATGTTTATCTAATATTTAACCCTCGTGTTGTTTTCTGGTAATTTTGACCCGGAGAAGATTTTCTTTTTGCTGAGTTAATGATAGTTAATGTTATCACATTGGATTAAAACTTACTGACTTTACTCACACAGGATATAATAGTCCCCCTGCCTCCACAACCAAACAGATAATTTCTGTGCTTTTTGGTCCCCCCCCCACCACCTTTTTACACTTGTGGTGTTCTCGGTCTGAAACGACCGGCCTACAAAAAATATTATAATCTCTTGTTATGCTATGTTATTGGCAAATATTGGATTCAATCTTTTATCAACTTGTTTTCTTTGAATTAGCACAGGTTTTGTATTTTTTTGGGGGGACTGATTGATCATAGACCTCATTGATCTTTTTTTTTAATTGAATAAGCTTGAGTGAACTTTTTTTCACTCAAAAACTGAGGTGCATAAGCTCAGATCAATGAGGTCTATGATCAATCAGTCCCCCCAAAAAATACAAAACCTGTGCTAATTGAAAGTTAACAAAAAGATTGAATCCAATATTTGGTGATAATATAACATATTGAGAGCTTTACAGGTAATTTAAAAGGCTGTTTATTTTTGACCGGGAACACCAAATTAGGAAAAGGGTTTTCACAGCACAAGGTTTAAATGATTAGTTCACCCAAAAATGAAATCCCTGTCATTAATTACTCACCCTCATGTTATTCCAAGGGTTTGGAAGGACACGAGGGTAAGTAATTAATGACAGGATTTTCATTTTTGGGTGAAGTAACCCTTTAAGCTGAATTTTTATTTATTTATTTATTTTGTGTGTGTGTGTGTGTGTGTGTGTGTGTGTGTGTGTGTGTGTGGACTTCAGCTCTGCACATTCTGAACATTCACTCAGCCAACTTCACAAGATGCATCCTGGGATGTTTTCTATGCACTATTGACGAAGTTCACATGCGTGCTGGAAATTCAATAGCCGCTCCAACATAAATTACTTCCTTTTTTAATTTTGGAAAAAAAAATCACTAGAATAATGTTTTTCAGATATGCTGAATCTAAACTATAGGTTGTAGATCATTGGTCTCCATGCGTTTGGCCCTGTAGTTAACTGTGCCACTAGGAGGCAGCGCTATACAACTTCAGTAACTGGTAATACCCAGAACCTCTACAGAGGGAATGGAAGAATATTCCAGTTCTTTCTGCTCTGTTCATGTATTGTGAGACAATAATCTCTTGTCACTTAGGAAATCATGGTTGCTATAGTTTGCCTTTCATTTAATTCTTGTCCCCCTGGAGGACTTCAGAGTGCTACTTGACATCCTTTAGCTAATGAGCATTGTTAACTACCATGTTAACTAATCACGCATTCATTAAGAACATCATCTCAAAGGTCATGTGGCCACTTCTCGCTTTAAAATCTGTATTAATGCCATGTGTTCAGCAGAAATGTAAGGTTACAGTGTGTGTTTTCTGTCTCTCTTCATCTCTGCTTAGGTTGTGTTTGTAACCTGCTGTCTTGCAAGGAAATTCACTTGAGGGTCTCTGCTTAGAAGGTTGATATAGCAACGGCAAGGAGTGTTTGTTAATGACAGGTATCGGGCTAGAATCCCTGGATGAAACACGCACAGGTTCTGCTGTTGTACTGCCTAATTAGATAATTACACAAACAAGTATAGTAGAACGTAGGGTTGAGCTTCCCGATAATTTGCAGGCACATAAGAGATACGATAAATGTAATGTTGTCGATTATTAAAAAACGCTAAATAAATATTATTTAAAAGTTAAAAATTATGAATATTACCAGATTAAATTTTAAATTATTATATTATAATAAAATAATAAACAACATAAAATTATTAAAAATAAAATGAGAAAATTATAACACACAACTTAAATTATGTTATAAAGTACAAAAAACGTATAGAACATTCACACATGCATTTATTAGGCCATCAACTACTACGGTCAGTTATTGTCTTTAGTTAAAGGGTACGTAACACACACAGTTTCTGCCAATCTCATGTTAATCTTGAGTACCTATATAGTAGTATTGCATCCTTCATATCTCCGAAGAGCCTTTAGTTTTATCATATTTGTAAAAGACATGCGCTGTACTGATTCTTTACGAAAACAGCCAAACTCATGGAGGCATGCAGTGGGCGGAGCTAAAGAGTCATGAGCACACACACACAATACATTATGGCATTATCCCTGGATAACTTTTGATTAACTATACGTTCGTGTTCTTTACATTATAAGCACTTATGCGCCGATTGCCAACAAAACACAGACGTTTGATGCAGCTTCACTCACCGCCTGTGGTTTCGGGCATGCATCCACTGTTTCCTTAACGCTGAGTTATTTGGGAAGCTGAACAAGGTTATCTTTCCCTTACAACCAAAAACACACTTCTTTAGTGACATTGTTGATTTTCGTGGTCTAAAAACAAAATGACAGCGCTGCCGACGGCTCCCGTAACCCAAATGAAGCTCGTTGATGGGCGCGCTCTTCTCTCGCTCTGGTTGATGTGCGCACGCGCTCATCCGGGAGAAGTGCCCATACAAGGAATCCCGGCCTTTATGACATCATACAGGGCCATACTCGAAAAAAAACTTTCCCAAACTTGTTCGAATCCTGAAGGAGTGTATTTGGCACAGAATTTTTTTGAAATTTTGGCCATGTTTAGCATGAGAATCCAACTCTTTAACAGAGTGTAAATAAGTCAGAATGTATGAAATAGCATTAGACCCCCCCCCCCCCCCCTTTAATGATTTAATTTGTCCATTACTGTCATTGTTCAAACTGTAAAAGCATGTAATGATAAAATAAAAGCATGTGTGAGAAAGCAAATAATAGAGAATAACTTGTTTACAGCCTTCATCCTGACTAACTGAAAGCACTGTATTTGTCCTCTCGTTTGTTTATTTGTAATATAACAAATTTTTGTATTTGTTTCATTTAAGCCTATATTTTCGTCACAGCTGGCTTAAACACTTAGGTATTGAATTGTGTCAGTACAGCTATGCTGTAGAAACACCGCTTTCATAAAAAAAAAATTCCTTTATTTTTGAGCCTACCTACCTTTCGCGTCCTTAGTTATAAGAGTACTGTGAGTTTATGTGGGCAGCTGCTCATTTGCATGCTCTTTGAATATATTCAGTCATCTTTGTTTGACTGCTCTTACTCGAAGTGTTCTGGAGTGCATCGTTATATTTCACGACTTCTCATTTGGTCGCCATGTTTGTAACATTCATGATTTTACAGGCAAGATCTGATTTATATGCTACAAAATTTGCCTTAAGAATGACAGCGGGATTAGAAGTCACTTCAGCATGAGGTGTCTGCCAAGCAAATAAACAGGAATGTAAATATGAAGTCAGTGCAGTTGTTATTTGTCATCGGGACAGTCTGCTTAAAGACCTTTCTCTTGTGTAAGATTGTATCTGCTTCATTACCTCCATTACCGCGGCCCATTTGCCTCATATCCAAATAAGGGGAGCCGCCGAACCCGACCCAAGACATGATCCCTTCGGTCTTACTTAAACTGCTACTGGCTCACGCTCTGTCCCACTCTCTCTCTCTTTTGCTCTTCCTTTGGCATCTGTAGTCCATCAGGAAGAATGTAAAGACACTTCCCATTATTTTGGAACATGGTTGACGATGGATCATATGGCATGAATGGGAATTTTTGCACACAGTAAGTTGGTCAAGGTTTTTCTTCTTCTTCTTGCTTGCTTTCACTAGTATAGACTTTTGTTTTAAATGTCTAGTTTAGAGTTTAGTAGTTAAGCATTGCTCTTAGTTCTGCTTGCGTTTTGTTGTAATTCATGTTAGTAACATGATCTTTCTGTCGTGAGGCTACAGAACGGGGTTTGAAGTGAAAGTTTCAGTGTGACATCATGTGAAACAGAATGAGATAACAGCATCCCGCAGAGAACCTCATTTCTCCCTAATAAGTTCCAGCTTTACTCTGTCACACTGCGCTTGTAGCTTTACAGTACTGGAGGAAATTCAGATATATTAACAGTTCTGTTTTAACCCAAAGCCCTTTTAATATCTCAAAAAACATACTTGACATTTGAAGTATCAGGTTGACGTTACATGACTTTTCCTAATCTTACGAGAACAGCTCATAAACAAAATGTCAAGTTGATAACAATAATCACACATCTGTGAAAAATGTTACATTACTTGGTGTGGAGATCCCAGCTTTAAAACAAATATAACTGTTCTCACTCCTGCTGGTTATTGAATTTGATTTATTTTATTGTTTTTTTTGTTCTACAGTGTGTCTCAGTATGCATGTGTGTGACTAATTTGTGGTAAACCAGAGACATTAAACTGTAATAATATCTTTCGACAGGGTTTGAATGGGTCAGAGGATTATACTAATAGAACTGAAAGGAAAAATTAGAGGTTCATTTCAAAATTACTGTCATTATTTAATTGAAAGGGATAGTTCACCTAAAAATGAAGTTTCTGTCATTTACTCACCCTCATGTTGTTCCAAACGTGTATGGCTTTCTTCTGTTGAACATAAAATACAACTGAGAAATATCTCAGTTCAAGTTCAAGTGCTTTTTAGTTCAAGTCAATGCGCTCTAGTGTTGTTTGGTTTCCAGTGTTCTTCAAAATATTTTTCAAGATTCAAGATTTTTATTTGTCATGTACAGAAAACTACTTTAAATGCAAATGGTTACATTTTATGTCAGTGAAATGTAAAACTGATCAGCTGGATGCATTTGCATATGTGCATTAAATATATATAATAGTAGATAAAATTAGATGAACATAAGAAATAATAATAAAATATCAAGGCAACAAGTAGTCAAATGTACAGAGATTATCAAGAATAGCAGTACAAAAACAACACAGTATGTTACAAGGCAGTAACAGATTGTTAACACGTTTTTATGTTCCGCAGAAGAAAGTCAGTCATACAGGTGTGCAACGACATTAGGGTGAGTAAATGATGACCAAATTGTCATTTTAGGGTGAACTATCCCATCAGTCTCAACAGACTTGGGTTGGAGTATAAACACACTGTACAAATAGTGTGTGATTTCTGACTCTCTCTTTTAGCGTTCGCCTCATGCGCAGATTTTGCGTACACGTGCTGAAAGCGCACAGCCAAACACACAAATGCACAGGCCAGGGAATTGTGATAAGCGATCGTAGAGTGCGTCGTGGGGTTTGTTGAGACAGCCCCATGTGAAATTCAACAGGAGATTATGAAGCGGTCGGCCCCACCTCTCTCTGCCGTGTGCCAGAACAGCACCAAGTCCTCCAAAGACATCAGGGTCACTGAGCGCTCTTTAACGGCCTGGACCTGCCTCCAGGCTTACAGCAGACCTGCAGCCACATCCACGCTAAATCTCACATGTGACTCTTACACAAGAAAAGCTGCTGTGAACCTAGTTTTTAGGGGCCCAGGGATCAATTGAAGGTTCTGAGGTGGATTTGCAAGGAGTTCAGTGAGTAACATGAAGGTTTTGTCCTTTTTCTGTTTGATATTACACTTTGCATATTTTGTCAGAAGACACAACTTTAAAATGTCTGCTGTGCTTATTTCTGCCAGTCAGAGTTTATTATTAACCGTAGGCTGAATCTGAATGCGATGTGGATTGTTTAAGAATCGCTATTGAAATGTGAAAATCAGTTAACAAATCTGCAAGATTTTCACTTTCCACGTCATTTCCATTTAGTTGAGTCTTGAGTTCCCAAAGAAGTGTGAGAATTGAATAGGTTCACTCTGAGTGAGGGAGACTATCAGCAATCATTGTTAAGTGTGCAGTTTGCTGAGCAGATTTAGGGTCCCCCTGTGGTTCAGTTGAATTGTGGGAACTTGTCTTTGTATTGTCACACAGTGGTGCTGGTCGTAGCCGTTCACTTTCTATGTGTGTGTCTGTGACAATAATGGAGCATTTTTTGGTGTCTATATGGGTGTCAGACTTAAGCAGCTCTTGTATGGTGGCCATTGTTTCTCAGTGTGGCGACAGCAGTGAAGTGATGGACGCTCCATTCCCAGCATTCCCCATCAAAGGTTAGGAACTGAAGATCAATTTTTTTATTGCTCACATCAGATGGGTGTAAAAATTCTAACATGCTCATTCCCAAGACTTTTTTTTAAAGCATTAGGTGCACAAATCCCATGTTTTCTTTTTGGACATATTATAAATATTTATTCAGGACTAGTTTTTTCTAGCATAAAATTAAACTGGCATGAAAAGTAGCTAGTTTTACCTTCTTGACTGTAACAATTAAAATCATATCAATAAAATGAAAGTTTTGGCATAATTACATTTTGATTCATGTATATAATTGTTTCATTTATGTATAACTGACAAATATGCATTACATTAAGTTTATTAGATTGTTAAAACTGTAATAAAAAAAGGTTGAATTAAGTATATTTAATATAAGTTCAAAAATATAAATCCTTAATATTTGTTTGAGTGTATTTGTCTAAATTTGCCAGCCTTTTTACATATTTTTATTTATTTAATTTGTATTTAGACAAAATTTTGTAATTGGATAACCATTTTTTTCTTTTTTTTCTTTCTTTTTTTTTTTTTTTTACATTATTTTTATTTTGATATTTATTTATTATATTATTAAAACGTAAAATAGCTCGTATATTATTTCATTATTATAAGACCGACATGTTCTGAAGGTTAAGCACCTCCACTGACCATTTGTTAAAAAAGTGTTTCAGCCTGTATATTGTACCCTTTGTGGAAATTGCCTAGTGTTAAGGGACAAAAACCCCTCACCTCAATAATAACACAGCCAGTATTTGCCAAAACAAGGTGGGTGACCTTAACTGTTTTGACAAAACAGGGTTGCTCCCATGTTGCATGCACAGTAGTTTCTCTCAGAATTAGCCGTCAGGTGCATAGCACTCAGACAGGATCGTTGAGTTTGACAGCTGGAATCTTGTGAATGAGACTGGAACATAAACAGTCACGTTTACAGCAGCAGAAATCGCTAAAATTGGAACTCTGTCACAAGCTCTTGAACTCGCCAATTGGTCCAGTCATGTTGCCATAAGTGATTTTCCTCATAAGTAAACATTTTTGCATACATACACTTCTCTTCATGCTTTCTGAGGCTGCTTTATTAGTAGGATACTAGATAGGCAGAAGCGGATTAGGGTGGTCAGGGGCCCCTAGGCTGCTCTTTGTGTAAGGTCCCCCCTTAATCATTATGCTTTACTGGAAAAATGTATTTAGTGCCATACATGGTCCACACGCAAATATGGTGAACTGGCATATACAGTGGGGAGAACAAGTATTTGATACACTGCCGATTTTGCAGGTTTGCCCACTTACAAAGCATGTAGAAGTCTGTAATTTTTATCATATGTACACTTCAACTGTGAGAGACGGAATCTAAAACAAAAATCCAGAAAATCACATTGTATGATTTTTAAATAATTAATTTGCATTTTATTGCATGACATAAGTATTTGATCACCTACCAACCAGTAAGAATTCCGGCTCTCACAGACCTGGTCGTTTTTCTTTAAGAAGCCCTCCTGTTCTCCACTCATTACCTGTTAACTGCACCTGTTTGAACTCGTTACCTGTATAAAAGACACCTGTCCACACACTCAATCAAACAGACTCCAACTTCTCCACAATGGCCAAGACCAGAGAGCTGTGTAAGGACATCAGGGATAAAATTGTAGACCTGCACAAGGCTGGGATGGGCTACAGGACAATAGGCAAGCAGCTTGGTGAGAAGGCAACAACTGTTGGCGCAATTATTAGAAAATGGAAGAAGTTCAAGATGACGGTCAATCTCCCTCAGTCTGGGGCACCATGCAAGATCTCACCTCGTGGGGCATCAATGATCATGAGGAAGGTGAGGGATCAGCCCAGAACTACGCGGCAGGACCTGGTCAATGACCTGAAGAGAGCTGGGACCACAGTCTCAAAGAAAACCATTAGTAACACACTACGCCGTCATGGATTAAAATCCTGCAGCGCACGCAAGGTCCCCCTGCTCAAGCCAGCATATGTCCAGGCCCGTCTGAAGTTTGCCAATGACCATCTGGATGATCCAGAGGAGGAATGGGAGAAGGTCATGTGGTCTGATGAGACAAAAAAAAGAGCTTTTTGGTCTAAACTCCACTCGCCGTGTTTGGAGGAAGAAGAAGGATGAGTACAACCCCAAGAACACCATCCCAACCGTGAAGCATGGAGGTGGAAACATCATTCTTTGGGGATGCTTTTCTGCAATGGGGACAGGACGACTGCACCGTATTGAGGGGAGGATGGATGGGGCCATGTATTGCGAGATCTTGGCCAACAACCTCCTTCCCTCAGTAAGAGCATTGAAGATGGGTCGTGGCTGGGTCTTCCAGCATGACAACGACCCGAAACACACAGCCAGGGCAACTAAGGAGTGGCTCCGTAAGAAGCATCTCAAGGTCCTGGAGTGGCCTAGCCAGTCTCCAGACCTGAACCCAATAGAAAATCTTTGGAGGGAGCTGAAAGTCCTTATTGCCCAGCGACAGCCCCGAAACCTGAAGGATCTGGAGAAGGTCTGTATGGAGGAGTGGGCCAAAATCCCTGCTGCAGTGTGTGCAAACCTGGTCAAGAACTACAGGAAACGTATGATCTCTGTAATTGCAAACAAAGGTTTCTGTACCAAATATTAAGTTCTGCTTTTCTGATGTATCAAATACTTATGTCATGCAATAAAATGCAAATTAATTACTTAAAAATCATACAATGTGATTTTCTGGATTTTTGTTTTAGATTCCGTCACTCACAGTTGAAGAGTACCTATGATTAAAAATTACAGACTTCTACATGCTTTGTAAGTGGGCAAACCTGCAAAATCGGCAGTGTATCAAATACTTGTTCTCCCCACTGTACACACACACACTGAGACAGCCAATACTACAGTGTTTCCTCTACATTCCTTCAAATGGTGGACCACCACAGTACGAAAATTACCGCCAAACCACATAGGTAAAATGAGAAATTGAACATTACAAACAAAACACAAATACAAACAAGCACAAGGCCCAGTGCTTAGAAGCAGCCCTTTAATTAACAGAGATGGTGGAAAGATATTACCCTCTGCCACCACAGCCACAAAACAATTACAAAGGAAATATGTAACTATAAACAGCAAAGCAACAGAATTCCCTGCATTCACAGTTCAACTGCAAGCTGGTTTAGCTTTATAAACCAACAGGTAGGCTACAGCATCTGCATCAGTGCAGAACACCCTGTTTTACTGAGGCAAAATCACAACATCATTACTGAGACACAAACCACTGTGCAATACACTAAACTGTGTATAAAACAAAGCCATAATAAAAACGGCGGGGATTCCCTCCATCTTAGCTGAGCCAATAATGAACAATAGCCGCTTTTCCACCATCTTAGAATGGTAAGGAACGGTTCCAGTTGTGTTTCCACTTGAGCCTGGTACGGCACGGCACGATTACAAACCGTTCTCGGCACGGTTAGTTAAAACGTCGACGTCGACATTTGTCACTTGCCTGTTGCCTGGCTACCAGTTTCTCGGTGAGATTTGAGTGATGTAAATACAGATTAATAATAAAATTAAAAGAAATACCTGATCGCCCTCCATAATGAGAAATACGTAAAAAAAATAGAATCAGCCTTAAAAAGCTGATGCTAACTGGCAGCCCTCCTGCTGTGGATCTTGTCTTCGACTGGATGAAGATTCAGCAGCCTTTAAGTATCCAGTCAATTTAGGGACTTTTTTTCTGTATGTCTTGGTTACGTTGTTGTTTTTTACCTTTGTATTTTCCGTTTTTGTGCTCCACTATCGTACTTTCTTTCTGACATTTTGCCGCTATGCCGTCTTGCCCATCTGGCAGTGACGTAAATGAAAATGATTGACATGATTTGACCAGCAGCTGACTGGACAGCTGTGACCCAAGTCACATCTATCCAATCACCTGCTTATTTTTTTTGTATGTTTCTTATGGGCCAATGAGGGTCTTTTTTTTGTTTGCGCTGAAGTAAATTTAGAATAATAAAAAAATAGTCTGGCCAATCCGGAGCCCCTGCACACGTGGGGCCCCTAGGCTGCAGCCTAAGCAAGCCTGTGCGTTAATCCGCGCCTGTAGATAGGGGGATATAATTTTCCCACTTTCTAGTGCTTGATATAAATGCCATGGTCCTTATGCAAAAATACTTTATGTAACAGTGGCTCTAGCACAATAAGAAAATCTGTATCAGCAAAGATATTTGTGTTTCAGGCTATCCAAACAGAATTAATTGATGTGTGATTGGTCGAAGCCAGCATTGTCTGGAAAAGAAGGCAACACTGGCGTGGATGCAAAATATTTAGTCAGTTCTGAAGAAGGCCAGACATCCATCCAGTGAGAGGGAGAGGGGGTCATATAAGACTTCAGATCAGGACGAGATTTGGGATGGCTCTCTGCCTGGATGAAAGACCTGTCATGATGAAGAAATGTAAAGCTGTTTCTTCGTTAGTCAGTCCTGCTTTTAAAAGCTTTCAGTCTTCCAAACAATAAAAAAGAACAACATAACCTGCAAACGGTCTTTGTTTTTAGTTGTTGCACAAAGTAAGAACAGTTTAACTGACCCATATGAAATATAATGTCTTATTAGCGTGAACACACTGGACTTACCTATATTTTGGAGAGAATTCTGTCTTTCTCATTTTCATTATTACTGTGCAGTGGAATGATTAGAAGTCACGTGGCCTGCTCTTGTAGAAACCTTATCACAGAGGTGCTGGCACGATTCTAACCTCAACAGATGATTGTTCTTGGCAGAATGTGTGTCAGTGTCACACATGATTAATGCATTGAGGAAGTTATTTGTGTGTCCCTCAGGAATATGGCGAAGACTGCCTCTGTATAGTCTGCATTTAACACAATGAAGGCCATTGGTGGGGGCGAATGTGAGGTTTTAGCTTAAACACAATTACTGGGATTTATTGGTAAGTTCACAAGTTCACTTTTCAAACTGTCACTTTATAGTAAGCTTTCACTGCGAAGGCAAATTAAAGGCCTTGATATACTCACAGCGAAGTTCTTTCTCGTTCTTCGCTTAGGGGTGAAAAGAAGTTCAAAATACCTTAGCTACGGTGTACTGTTAGAGAACATCCCGACGCTGCACACACTGCTGAGAGCAACGTTTAGATGAATATGTAAATGCATGTGCTGCGTGCTTTCCTCTCAATAACAAAATAAACACACAAAATGACAGCGGTGAGAAAGCAGCAGTTAAGAAAGCATCTGATCATATAGTGACATGGATGTTACCAATGGTAGTTTGAAGGTGTTTGACAAGCTGTTTTGAGATTCGGGATTTCGCGTTTTGGGATTGTTGACGGAATTGTCACTAGCACAATCGGGCAAATCTTTTTAAGTCTTACCAATTTAAACATTCAAGCGATTTAAACTCTTCAGTACTCGTGCACTCTCTGAGAGATAGTTTTCTCTGTGCGCATACATAAAGCCGCTTCACAAACAGCTCACGAGTAACAAAACTGAGTTCTTTTTCACGGATTATAGCACTTTAACGGTTATGGCAAAATTATGTCAAAATTACGGTCTTGGCGAGTATCCTCAAACGCAGTCGGTTATGTCTTAAATAAACATAAATAGTTGAGAGATGAATGTGTAATAGTATAATGGATCCATGCATAGCTCTTAAAGTGACAGCAGCCTAATATGTGTCTGTCATTAATGTTGATAAAGCAACAAAAGAGCTTTAAAGCTTTAATTGTAAGGAATCAGGATTAATAGCCTATGCCTTTAATTTATTCAGGACTAAAATACTATCCAGTGTTATTTTACTTTTGATTACTTTTTATTTAGTTTCTGTAGTATTTCTGTACCAATATACTAGTGACCTACCCAAAAAACATTTCTCTTTGTCGTTTGTATGTTTATTCTATTGTATTTATTTGTGCTACTTTTTTCAATTTAATTCAAAGATTGAAATCAAGCTTCCTTGTGTTGTGTAAACTCTTGAGCAACAAAATTACTTCATTGTAAAAACACAAAAACAATGAATGAGCAAACATTTAGGTGAGATAAATGTAATTAAAATTTTTATATATATATATATATATATATATATATATATATATAAAAATGCCCCCCCCCCGAACTCCCCCTCAAATTAAAAAAATTCTCCCATAAGAATCCCCTAAGCGGGGGATTCCCCCCCCATTTTCCAAATGGAAATTCAGACCCTGTACACAGAACTTTTGGTTTATTTTTGTTTATTTATGAAAAGACTTGATGGATAGTTATGCTATAATATTAATGTCATTTTAATGGGAAAATACATAGGTCAACCAAATTGAAAGATACACAAAATTGTCTTAGATAACCGTATCACCATCTGCAATTGAAAAACTTTTATTTGCGAGTCATATCTCCCATACACACTGAACTCTGGTCCCGATTTGGCCCCTCTTCACTGTAACCCTAGACCACCCTGCATGTGCCACTTTCCTACAAACTCACTGCATCAAACCTCTTCACCTAGCCTGTCTGTGACAGCTGCAGCGATTGGGTCACATAAGACCTTGGTCTCAGTGTGCTGTGGATCCTCAGGTCACCCGTATCAGCCTTGAGGATCCGTGCTGAGTCATTATGCCCGAGTGCAGCTCTGACAGCGAGCGCTCTGGGTGAATAAATCAAGCCCACTTCCAGTCAATAGCAACGCTGACAGTTTGCGGTTCATTATTGGTAGATTAATTCACAGCATTACAGTTGAGGCGAGATACAGGATATGACAGGCTGTGTAGTAAATACACTGATTAGATGTGTGTCAGGTGGGCTGTGTCATTGTTGTCATGGGCTTTTTACAGAGCGTGTACAGAACAAATGAAAAGAGGGCTTGATTAATGTGCAAATTCAGCTTTATCATGCAAATTAAATGTTCAGTCAGCTGAATTAGATTTTAGCTGGGGTGAAAGGAGACAGCATCTTGCCCTCAAATACTTGTAGTCCTTATTTTATGCCACAACTATAAAACATTGCTTAAAGGGATAGTTCATCCAAAAATTGAATTCTTTAATTCTTATATTATGGTGTCTGGTCTGTGGAAGCCTGTTTGTGATTTTAAAAAATATAAATGTTATTTATGTGCTAAAATAAGAAATAGTCACAATTGTGAAATATAAAGTCAGCTAAGTTAATAAAGTTACAGCTGAAATTGAGAGGTATAATATTGTCATATTGCGAAATATACAGTTGAAATGAGATATAAACGTGAATGTAAACAGGCTTTCATAAGTAACTGATTCAAGATGAGAACATTATGCAATTATAATTTGCATCGTTGTTGTGGACACTTCAGTTGAGGCATGTGTTTGAAGGCAGCAGGGACTGGATGTGCTGAGTACTGTATTCAGCTGCTGTGTGTCAGTCATTCTCAAGGTATTCCGGCCGTTCCTGCGTGTCTGCGGCCTCAGAGCCGGACTGAGACACACTGACCCTCCCAGCTAGAGTTTCATCCCCTGTGCGGGACTTTCAACCAGTGACTCTCTACAAAGCACCTGCTGGATTAGTGGCTATAGAGAGCTCAGGACATCAAGACAGGGTAAACGCTGAAGCTTTTACTGGCCGAGACCTGAGAGGCCCAAAGGAGACAAAAGTGATGCTATGGAAGTCTTGTGGTCTGCGTAATGAATGCTTTTTCAGTGAAATCTGATTTAGATAATCATGACATAATGACATCAAACATTGAAGTGATTTCATTTAGGTCCCGGCAGGGTAATTATATTTAACTGAAACTAAAACCATAAAAGGCAGTTTTGTGACTTGAAATAAAGTAAAATAAACATTAACCTCTTGAGACCGCACTGAGCCGACCTCGGGCTTGACGTCACTTTGTTTACCATGGTATACATTTACTATATATAGACTACTGTCTAAAAATATTAAGAATGTTAACAAATTAGTGTCAATCTATGGTGTCTGTTTTACAATATAGATCCTCCAGCAACAGTGATATTGTAATTTGTGTCAGGAGTACAAATGACAACACGCAAACTCAAAATGGGACTTCATGCCTTTATGAAATAGTGATCACGAGATTAATCCAATCCGTCGCACTTGGGTAAAATGTCTATGAAAAGCGTAGATTGAAAAACATCCAATAGCACTTTTTGTCCACAAAAGCATTAAATCCGTGAAATATTGATATATTGTCCATTGCTTATGTCAGATTTCGCCTGAACGATCAGCTCTCCATTATTGTTCTTCAAGAAATTATGCAATCTGAGCACTGTTTATGTTGTAAAACTGTATATGATCGTATACATTACACTCTCACAAACAAAGCCCATCTCCAACGTTTATTTTTCAAAATAGGGCGGAAGTTTTACTTATAATATCCAAGCATTACCGTCAGATTTTGTGACGTCTTGAGAGGCATATTCTCTGAAATAAAATACATAAAAAACAAACCCCCCATTTTCCAAAATGAAATTCAGTACACAGAACTTTTGTTTTATTTTTGTTTGTTTATCTAAAAGACTTGATGGATACAGTTATGTTATAATATTAATTTTAATGGGAAAATCCTACATAGGTCAACCAAATTGAGAGATACACAAAATTGTCTTCGATAACAGTATACACATATTAAAAAAAAAAAAAAAAAAGTCTAAAACTTTAATAATATAAAAATAACAATCTCAATTATACTGAAATAACACTGTCCTGAGTTAACATGATGATAATACAACTGAACTTGACACATCAATGGTTTGTTTGTAACCGGTGTTATATTACATGTTACGAATGTTACAAAGACCGAAAGCTAAGTTCTGCCCAGAGACTGTCACCTCCTCCATCTTCACAGGGCAGTTAGAGGTGACTCACACACCTGCTAGTGCTGAGGTTAGCTGGGGACATGCCAGTGAGAGAGTCAGCGCTTGAGCATTTATTTCAGTCAAAGGAGTGAGAAACATGTCATACTTTGAAAGGATTTTTAGAACCAGACACGTTCTGCAGTACTGTGGCGCTTGGCATCACTGAAGCATGCCAGGTTAGTACTTTCCTAAGCTGACGGTTTTGACATGGACCAGCTTGCAACCATTTAGAAATGCTCTAGTAACCACCCAGATAACCTAAAAAATATACAGTAGCAACATAATAAAAAAGACCTATAGCAATAACCTGCACTCTTAAAAAGAAGGGTTCTTTATTGGCCTCTATGGTTCCATGAAAAATAATGGAACCTTTCCATTCCACAAAAGGTTCTTTATAGTTTTAAGAACTGTTCTCTATGGCATCCTTGCAAAAAAACAAAAAACACCTTTTGTAACATATATTTTTAAAGGGGTCCTATTATGACCTTTTCTACAATATGTAAAGTAAGTCTCTGATGTCCCCAGAGTGTGTATGTGAAGTAGCTCAAAATACCCCACAGATCGTTTTTTATAGCATGGTAAAATTGCGAAACATGCAAAAACAGGCTGTTTTTGTGTGTCCCTTTAAATGCAAATGAGCTGCGGCCCCCTTTCTAGAAGAGGGCGGAGCTTCAAGAGCTCATGTTAGCAGCTCCGATTACCTCATGCAGACACGCACTGAAAATGTCAGAAACTGTTCAGCCTTTTATTTTCAAACCGGAGTCAGACAATGGTGGAGAGACTCACTAAGAAGTGACAACATGTAGAATGCAACAGGACGTTTCTGAATGGTTAGTTGATGAATTTATGTAGCTGATGTGGAGTTAACTATCTTCAAGTCATTGATTAGCATATTCTGTCATGATAATCTATAAATTGTGGGAACTGTTGTAAGATGCCTTCAGAGCCAGAGAATATATGCTGCATGAAGATAGAACAGGTATAGTTTAGTTTAATTACGGTTATAACTTATGTTGTCGTCATGCTTTTATGACATGCTATTGCATTTGTGTTACGTACTGTATAAAGGTGAAGAGACTTGAGCAGACTCCGAAATGTGCTCTACTACACCAACTCTTCCTCTTCTCAACATGTTCTCACCCCCTTTATTGCGTGTTCCCTGGGGCAGGGTTTATGTAAATTTTAGGGTTTGTGATGTCACCAACCTGGGAAGAAGCTCATTCAGTGTTTCCCATACATTGATTTGTGGTGCCCCGCCACAATATCAGCATTGACCACCACAAATAGATTTCAGTGCTTCACATTCATTAATTAGACTCTAGACCGAAAATATATTTAAACTTCTCATAATAACATAAAAGGTCTTTAATGTCGTGTTTTGCGCCATTGCTGTCAAACAAACTAAAATCGAAAGCGCGATAAGGCTTTATGTCCTTATTAAATCACAAAAGACTGTCTGTTTGCGCTGTGTAAAGAGAAGTGCGCGCTTCTGGCAGCTCCGCGTCTCAGTTCACAGTGAATAAATGCAGTGAACTCCATCCGTGCGCGGACCGTTTATCAGCTCGGAGCAATAATAGACAGTAGGGGTGGGCGATATAGCCTCAAAATTATATCACGATATTTCAAGAATATTTGCGATTAATGATATTTATGACGATATAGAAAAAAATATATAGAACGAAGTTTTATTGGTGATTACAGCTGGTAGGCAGCAGCATTTATTAGTGCAAACAAAATGAAGGGCATTTTCCATCCTTTTCCAGTGAGCTACTGTCATTGATGACAGAATACCTAATTCGAAGTGTAAATGTATTGTCGTAAGGTGGCAGCAGCAGCATCACAGTCACACAGCACGAGTCAAATGGTAGCAAGTAAAAAAAGTAGCCTTGGTACAAGTTGGTAGTGTTTTCACTGGAAATCTTAAGTAAAAGTATAACTCCTTAACATTTTAGTTTAACAATAACTAAAGTAATTTATGCCATGGTCTGTCTGAGTATTCGATTCTGATTGGCTGGAAGGTGTGCAATAAAATCGTTTAATGCACAGGTAGTTCCAAGTCAGTTGAATCACCATTCTATAATAATGCGCTGTTTTCATTGCAGCGCACACACACACACACACACACACACACACAGACACGTACACACAGACACAGACACGTACACGTCATTCGCATACAGAGAGCGGAGATCGCGCTGTGCATTCAGGAGCACTTTTAGCAATACAATTCTCAGCAACGATGGGGTTACATCGCTATTTTTAAGTAATAAATGTACATCTTCATTGTTAAGAGAGACGCTGAACAGACGCAGGCACGAATCTCTCTCTCTCTTGATAAATAATTCAAATAAATGCTATGATTCATTCATTCAAATAAATGTAATCTTACGCACTACTTTATCTCTGTGTCTGATTCAGAGCGGGCAGAATGCTGGATCTAACGAGCGTGGCTGACGAAAATAACCGTCAATTTTACCCTTCCGGTCAAATATTGCGCTGCAAACATCAATAACAGCTTATCAATGTTTTGTCAGTTGTCAAGAGGTCTGACCGCTCCCTTTTTAGGTACTAAATCGTCATCGGAGGCTGACATGCTGCTCACAGGTGTTGTTGTTGTGTGCGTTAGGGAACATAAATGCGCCATACGTCATCGCGTCGTTATATCATTGATATCGCGATATGACACTTTTTTTTTTTTCTTGTAAAAAAATGTATACCTGTGTTATCGTAGACGGTATGATATGGCACACCCCTAATAGACAGCGCAGCGCGAGCTCATACACGGGCCAACCTCGATCACGCGACACCGTTACTTCACACTTGGGAGATCCAGTGAGAAAGCTTTTGAATTCGCCACAGAATTAATAACATCTCTACTGCGAGATCTAGTGGAAGTGTTCGGTGCAGAATTCTCTGTTATAAACCACAGATATCAGATCAAACAGCGCTGACGTGGAAACCAGGAGAAACCATTGTTGCATGAACGAAGTTCAGGGGTTTCAGTCCACAAATCACCAACATTCACCATGGATTTACTGTAGTAACACCACATTGTATTGTGGCAGAAAAAGTCGAATGTTTTTTTTTTAATGTAATGATTTGTAAAACTAAAAGTTTAAAGTTGTAGGCCACTTTGTGGCAAACAAGCACTTTTATTTAAAAAAGACATGAAATTCCCACTATAACCAGTAGATGGCGGCAGAGCAGCACTTATTGACTTGTTAGCAATTTCCACTCCTTAATATATGGAAAAAAGTAGGAAGTCACAAAGTCTCATGAAAAACAAAAATTTTAATAATTATTTACACAGAAAACAAGTAAAGAGCCGAATATTTAATTTTAATTTAATTAGGTTTTTGCACATTCCTGTTGTTAATAAAAGTTTGATTTTTATCTGTATATCAATTCATAAACCTTTGTTTGACTAGTTTATTCTGAACCTGCTCATCAAGCACCGCGCCGAGCCACACCGTGCCGTGCCGTGCCGTGCCGCGCCGCGCCACTCTGCCCTGCCCAGCCCAAACAGTCATTGTAGTCCCTACCAGACGTTTGTTGTAGTCCTTAAAAAGCGATTTCTGTAAAAGAAAATATCTCCCTTTGTATTGAACTTTGAGTGTCGTAACTTTGCAGATGTTTTTTATGCTCAAACAGCAACATTACACACTAACTAAAGTTAAAAAAGTGAAATCATAATCAACCACCCCTTTAAGAGTGTGGCGGCAGCAACCAGTCATATTTTCTTCTGAAAATATGAGTATCGTGTTTGCATTTGTGCTGTTGATTGTGAAACCAAAAGAATGGGTGTCAGACTTCAGGCGGCTGGTGAACGTGCAGATTTTAGTCCCTGCAGTCCAGTTTAAGATCTGACAAGGGCAGACTTTGCTTTTATCATGAGCAGAGCAGGAAACCCATCCCATTAAAGAGTAATTATAAAGGACCACAGCTCTACGGCTCAGGGAGGGGATCTGAGGACTGCCAATTCTGCAAAATCATTTTTCAGATAAGGAGACAGTTTGCTTAGTGCTGTAGTTTAACATTCGGAAACAATGGGGCCCATTTTACAGGTGCAGTACTCGAAGTCCTGTGTGTTTGCACAGTTTCTACATCAGTCAGTGATGGATAACAGCCTTAGTACAGTATTATTTCATCCACATCATAGGTGTATTTTAAAGCTTGTAATGCAAATTACATTACAAGCCAATGCCAAAAGTTCATAAATGTGTCGTAAAGAATGTGGTGATGGTGAAGGGATGGAGTCAACGAAGTACATAGACATATACAGTTACAAGAACCAGTCTTTGAACCAGTCAGATTCAACATTGCGACCAAACAATGCCAAATTATAATTTATGGTAATGTAGTATGAACATGCAAGTCCATTGGTTATCTGGGCTCTAAATAAGGTTAACACATGTAATGACTAATCTCAAAGTGACATGAAATATTTAGAGATCAAGTGTCGTAATTGGTCGGCAGCAACTCAAAAATGTGTTTGCCTTTGCCTTTCAAGCTTACCATGATGACATGTTCTTTTTGTGTGTATAGTAAACTAGGCTTTCTTTTCTTGCTTAAAACCCCATAAACACCGTTCCTGACGGTTTCAAAGGAGCATTGCCTCGTTATGCAAGTGCCCATCTTGATTTGTTTTTTTTTTGCCTTGTTGTTGTTGTCATGTCTTTGTTTGAAGTGAGAAAAATGAGAAACAGAGCAATTGACTTGCTAAGCACTATCAAGAATCTTTCATCCTGGTTGCTGTGGCAATAAGCTCCTTTATCTTCAGTGGAGAGCGAAACACTGTGTCCAATTAGAAACGTTACCCACCTCACCCTTGAAATATGCATCTGCTGATTATTTTTCTAGGGCTCAACAAAACCCAAAGGTGTGTAGTTTGTACAGCATTTTTTTTTTTTTTTACATTAACTGAACCATGCAAGAAAAATTAAATGTATACTGTATATATACTCCTTTTGAATATAATTTATAATGTTACTATTTCAAGTAAATGCTGTTATTTTGAATATTCTATCCATTAAAGAATCCTGTAACAAAATGTATCACGGTTTCCCCAAAATATTAAGCAACACAACTGTTTTCTGAATTGATTAATAATAAGAAATGTTTTTTGAGCAGCAAATCAATATATTAGAATGATTTCTGAAGGATCATGTGACACTGAAGACTGGAGTAATGATCCTGAAAATTCAGTTTTGCCATCACAGGAATAAATGACATTTTTAAAGTATGTTAAAATGGAAAACTGTTATTTAAAATATGAAAATATTACTGTTTTGTGTGTATATATTGGATGGATGGATGGATGGATGGATGGATAGATGGATAGTGAAAATGTTGTCAGTGCACTGTAGGAGCTTATTTTGCCAAGAAATTGATCTTTGTGTGATTATTGATATGTTTTGTTTTTACATTATAAACACAATTTAAGGGAAATAACCTCAAGGTCCTGTGATGTCCCTCGCAGTACGGCTGCTTCGCTTTATCTCAGAGCACCTGGCAGGCGTCTATATCATGCAGCGCTGCCACTGAATCCATTTATCCAATGAGAGTGGTTTAATACTCATCAGAGCCAGTGCCGTTTGGGGAGAGAGGTGGCAAAGAAGCTGGGTCAATCGTTTCAGAGGAAGGGCATAGACAACAGCTGTAATGACTTTCCTGGAAGCAGCAGGCTGAAATGCTTTCTGGGATCAGTAATTGTGAAATAATGGCTGCTCACTGCAGAGCGAGGTTATGTGCACTACGTCAAAGATAGAAGTAAAATGACCGAATTGCTCTCACTCAATCAGGATAATTTAGATGGGAGGACATGGGATTGTTGCTCTCCATTTCTGCTTTTATAGGTCGGACCATTCAGCTGTTACTACTTCAGAAGCGATTTTGAGGTGTCTTTTTTTAAACTTCCTGTTATCATCATTATTAAGGAACCTGCTATTGGTTCCTTGGGTTATTCACACTTACAGCAATTAAATCACAGGAGTGCACAAAGTCAGAGATTTATTAAAGAGGCTAGATGGAAACCTCCATTTCTTTTAGAGGCTGCATTGATTAGACCTGGTTCTCAACCAGGGGGCCGGGGCCAACTAGGAAGCCTCGGCAAACTTTCAGGGACTCCAATGCATATTAAAATGATTCAAATTTAGTTATATTAATTTATTCTTTAGTAAAATGCTAAATAAAACCCTAAAAAAAAAAAAAATTACAATTAAGATGTACAACAAACTGACATATTTCTGAGTTTATTACATTAGAAGTACATATCAGAGGTAAATATCAGCTCTGAAATAGGAACTTCGGATATTGTCTTAGACAAAGGGGGGCTTGGAGTCCAAAAGGTTGAGAACCACTATATTTGAACCAACCTCAGACAGCATGCCTCTCTGTCTAACTATACAAAAACAAACATTAACATGGATTCTCATTGCCTCTCTTTTCTGCAGATTGACCATGTTGTTCCTACGCTGAGTTCTGAGGTCTGTCTCCTGCACCCATCCAGGAAGCTGCTTGCCCAAGCAGTGTCATGGCCGCCGGTCACCCCGTTGCAGATTAGATTTCGGGCTTGTCCTCGCAGAACCAGCGTTGCAGCTCATCTGAGCGGGGCCCTGCTGGAGGCGACAGCTGCTCTCGGGGCCCGAAGTTCTCTGCTCAGCTTCACTGTTGGCTCCACAGGTCGACCAATGCTTAAAGGTAAAGAAACCCATCAATTTCTGTTTTATTGAATTTTCATGCTGTTTTTACAGTTAAAGGGGGAATTCTTCTTCTTTTTTTTTCTTTTTTTTTTTTTTTTTTAAATTGGTGCTACATGACTGGAGGAAATGGAGAAAAGGGTGTTCTCTTTTGGGAAAAAAACTTCAATACCCATAATGCATTTTTAATTTGGGGGCGCTGCCCCTATGTCAAACCGTCTGTCCGTGGGCAGGATTACAAAAATCACCAACTTTGATCTGTAGTTTAACAAAAGCCCTAAAGCTGTCAAAAGTCTGCTGGATAATGCAAAATGACATGTTTTGCATCATCCGCCTGACTTTTTCTGACAATTAAACTGGGATATCTGGATGCAGGTAACATGGGGGGGAAAAAAAAAAAAAGACACATTGTTCATTTACATATACAGTATTGTGCAAAAAGTCTTAGGCACATTATTAGTATTTTCACCCCAATAAAATGGTTTTAAGCCAGTTATTTATATCTTTTGCTGTAGTGTGTCAGTAGGAAATATCAGTTTACGTTTCCAAACATTCCTTTTGCACAGTACTGTACTTCTGACATTGTAACAATACAATGGTTAAAAATGGTTAAAGGGTAAAAAGTCGGGATGCATTTAACAATTTGGTTTAAAGAATTTTTGTTCTTCAAAGACAAATGACCAAACCACGCCACAAGGGAGAATGACCAGATTGATTCAATAAAAGTCCGATAGAAAAGGGTCATCATGGATTTATCAATGTGAAATCTAGACAGCTTTCTAAGGCAAAACAGATGCTGATGTCTGATGTCTGATGTCTCCTTTTACATACAGTCTCACAGTTCTTTTCAAAAGTCAATTTAGAATCTATGACTGTCCCAAGATATTTGTAGCTTTCTACACAAACCACCGCCTGGTCATTTAATGATCGTAGTGTCATAACGTGAAGCACAAGTTCTAAAATCTATAATCATGTTCTTTGTTTTAGTTATGTTTTACTCCAAGTAAGATTCATCACACCAGGTGTCAAACTCCTCAGTAATAGGGCCATGACCGGACTCATTGTCATTGTTTTTTCTCTGTATCTTCATTGTCTCTGTGGTTCCTCTGGACAGAATCATCCCAGATTTGGTTTGATTGGAATCTGAGGGTCATTCCCTAGAGCCCACCAGTGTTGACTTTTTTTTCTCTTTCTCATCAGCTCACAATGGTTTTCTAATCATTCACAAGCTACTTCATCTTTTTAAAGGAATGTTCTGCATTCAAAGTAATGCATTTGTGCATTTGTACTTATAATAATTTTGAAAAGATTTTCAGCATTGATTGTAGAAGCTAGTTGGAAACTTAGTTACAACCACCGCAATTATGGGGTAATTGATAATACAATAATAGTGAGATATTTTCTGCATGAGAATAATTGGTTTTCTTTTGTTAAGATAATTCATCTAATCTTCTTTTGTGCATAATAATGACTTTGCTTTATTGTTGTGTGGTTTCAGAGTGTTAGTCTTTTATTCTGAAGAGAACACAGCAGTTTTGCTTGCTGAAAGATGATTTATGAGGTGGCCTCTTACAGGCGCCACAGAAGCAGGTTATGAACTAATGAAAATCATCTCTCCTCCATTGAGTACTGTGTAACGTGACCGACGCGGGGGAGAAGGGCGTCTGTCTCAGACTTCCTTAACCCTCGCCTCTTTCACTCTGGCTCGCCAAACAATTCAAACAGCACACTTCAAACGCCTGCTTTGATTTGCAAAAATTCGGACACTGCTCTCCCTTTAATTCGATTCTGGCCGCATTAGCTTATCACCTGGCGCTCATCCATTTGCAGTGTAACCTTCAAGCCCTTCGTGAGACATGTCTGTAAAACGATCCTCGATGATTTGAACGCACTGGCGCTCTGGACTAATTCCAGGTGACATGACGTCTGTGTGGGACCATGAGTCAGTGACCCTGGTATTCATGGACTTATAATTAAATACACAAGCATTATTTTTCTCTCGCAAGCTATTGGAAGTTCAGGCATCTGGGCCAAAATGCAATCTGGCCCCTCTCAATGGACATTCTCACCATTTTTGGGCTTTTAAAACATAGTGAGAGGTAAAGATGTTCTGCAAATTAAATGACACCAAAAATCTCATTGTGTGCTGAGCTTTTTTAGCTGTTTTGGGCAGCAGAGTTGGTTACAAGTTGTATTTGTAGACCATTTTGTGAAATGTTTTTGTTTTGGGGGATGTGGTTAATTTTTTTATGCCATACAGATGTCTCATATTTATTTTAGGAGATGGCAACGTTGGTGCACATGAAATCTGTTTTATATGTTGTCATTTTTCCTCAAAATGTGCTTTTTTGCCATTCAAATGCAGACAGCTAGTAAAGACTGAACTTAATGAACTAAAATATTCAAATCTTGCTTCGCATAAACGTTTTGAGGAACCTTTGCTCTCAATGTAATGCATCTTTGCTGAATAAAAGTATTAATTTAATCTTTGAGCATTTTTGTACATCATAACTCATTTCTAGCACATATAAAAATGCATTTCTAAAAATAAAATCACTACTGGCATGACTAGCTAGCAAAAGAAAATCATTGTTGAGGCTTGAGCTTGTTGAGGAGTGATTTGCTGTTACTTACAGTGATCAAATTTACTGACAATTTTAGCCCGGTGGACGATAAAATGGATTACATAAATCCCTTAAATTTGCATTGGAAGGTCCCAAGGGATCTGAATATCTCTACCCCAGAATCTAACAAACATTCAAGATTTGGGGTGGTTATATCCACCAAAATGATTATTTCAGCAGGTTTCAGTGGCTGTAGTTTTTGTATCATGTGATCCAGGAGCCATTGGATTTGGTTCTATTTGAAGTCTAAGGCTTTAGTGTCATTGCATCTCTATGATTCGTCTTTCATTTATGCAGCAGCAAAGGTTTTTATTAACTTCATCCACAGGGGGTCAGGTTCACTCCAGAACGTCTTTTGTATGGGAACAAACAGGTGGTTTTCTCCATTTCCAATTATCTGCAGGTTTTTATTATAGAGGGACACTCATTTTTAGGAGAATTATAAAATAAAGAGTGGTGTGGTAGAATTGGGGTACTCAAAAACAATACAGAAGCACGCAAACAGAGTTTCAGTGGTGATAAATGGAGGTGGACAGGAATAGTGCCGGCCGGGTCAGGTCAGGAGAACACACTCACTCACAAATGTGCTGAATGAGAGGCGGCTCTGTTCCCCGAGGAAAAATGCAAACTCTGAGACCTTTACCACTCGAGGTGAGGCATTGCGCACAGCCCAGGTTGTGTTAGACAGTCAGGGTGTGTTTAAATAGCACTGAGATTTCGGGCAGTGTGCTGATGACGTGTTTTGTGTTATGAATGCATTTGCAGGAAACAGAAGATCTTCTTCTGTGTCAAATGAGACTTTACTATATTTTGTATATTGCAGTATTAAAAAGAATATATTGCAAACTTATATATGAAATAAATGAAAATTGCCATTGAAAAAACGTGAAAAAACTTCAAAAACCATCATAAAAGTTGTCCATACTTGACATGTTCTCTTAATACCAAGTCTACTGTAACCCTACAATATTTTTGTTTGAAGAACAGACCAAAATAACTGTCAATCACACTTCTTCAAACTTTCGGCACACAAGAACCAACAACATTTGGAGTCATTGGTGTCAAACCTGGCATAGTGCTTCTTGACAGCCCAATTTTTTTGAGACCTCTGATGGGGGAGAGTGAGTAATGACTGTCACAAATCTTTTGTATGACTTCAGAAGACAACCTTTATGGCACCCTAATTATACTTTTTGGTAACTGGTATACTTTTACCAGTTCACTGTTTGCTTTCGTTGTATAGGAAAGCTTTCTCATTTTGTGTCCCACGAAAGAAAATCATACGGGTTTGGAAAGACATGAGGGGCCAGATTAACTGTGTTAATATTCACAACAGTTATTGAAGTTGTGTAAGAGCTCTCTCCTACAGAGAAAGTATGGACTGAACTATGACTTTCAGTTGTTAATGGCTTTAGTTTATAAATGCTATCTCTGGATCTACCGGAAAGCTTTTATCTGTGCTTAATGGAGCTTGCATATGGACCATAAAACCATACAAGTTCTTGTTCTTCGATCAGTCTCTCTCAGTATGTGCTGGCAAGGTTAATGATGGAAACAATCACGTTCAAGCACATCCCTAAAGTCCCATACCCAAATTTATGACTCAAATGCCTATAAAGTCAGTGTTTGCCTATCAAATTCTCACTGGACTCTTATCCAAGTCAACCGCCGAGCTCTTTACTGGTGATCAGAGCATGTTTGGGTGCTCAATTTCCCTGCCCTCCACTTAACACTATGTGTTGCTTTCATCTATGAGTAACATGACCTGCCAGGAAGGAGCAGCCAATGGAGAGAGTAAGTGCATAAGCGTGAGTATATGTGAGAGAGAGAGCAAGAGAGAGAGGGAGGGGAGTAAGAGTGGCCAAACAGTGTGTGTGTGTGTGTGTTTGTGAACAAGTGAGATATGCAGCGAGTCAGATTTGTGGTAGTAGAGGGCTGGCAGCTGCAGTCAGGCTGAGTTGAAATGTGGCTAAGCAGCTCTCGCCGCTGTGGCGTGAAGCAGGGAGTCAGCGAGCCGCCTGCCGCTACGACCACAACCATGAAACACTCCCACTCGCAGAGGATGGACTACAGGATACTCAGTAAGTGACTCTTCAACTCTACCATGCACACAACAACAGGCAGTGCTGTCACTTGTGGAGTTATTTTCAGTATCGTATCAATGGGGCTGTTCTGGTGGCCAGTGCCTGGTGTCAAGGACTAACATGTTGTGGTTTGTTTTCAGTGCGTAGAGAGTTAACCATGTACTGTACCTAAGCAGACCAAGGATCTTTGGTTTATGAGACAAGAAGACTCACCAAAAACATCCCTAGAAACACTGTTGTGACATAGATTTTTAGTAATATTTTGTCAGGTATGCAGTAATCAACAGTATTCAAAATATTTTATTTTAATATGCTTTTTTTTTTATTTTTGCTGTTCAGCCTTTTCATGATGAATACACGCTTAGTGAAAGGTCCTTTTTAACTGCCTTGAATCTGAATTAAAATTAAAAATTAAAATACTAAACCAACCTTAATAAACTGAGTGATAGATTAATTAAAATTAGTGTGTAGTTTGATGGTACATCCACAGGTGGTTTTGAAAGAGATTTCTATTTTGCTAGGTTATGATGTTCTGGAGGCTTTGTTACACAAAAATGAAACGTACAGCAGTGCTCAAGGTTATTCTGAATTATTTTTTCTTGCGTTGTCTTTTCAAGCACAATTCTGTAGGGTGTTGAAGAGTCTAGGGGCATTTACTTTCATAACTCACTGAATAATGCAAATCTACCTGTTAACATTTGATACAGCAAGCATTTACAGAATATATATCTATAATGCAACTGTGGCATTAATAGTAGACCAATCATCTTAATGCATGTGATTCAAGTGAATCAATCCTATTTTTTTTTCAGGCAGAGAGAGAACTGTACTAAGCATTTAAGCGCGTGTCATCACTCTACCTGCTTTGTGATCGGTGATATTAAGTTTGTTACAGTTATCCTTGGTCTTCCCTACATGTTCAAGACAGCAAACTTGACTTCTTTTTTGACTTCTGTCTACCTAGGCAGTTACAGGTTAGTTATTTTGCAGAAGCACTGTCTATTAATGATTTATTCTCCTTAGGAGATGGGATGTTATGGATGTTATTGTAAGTCAAACTCACTGGTCATAAATCAAACATGCATAAGCCAGACTGTTTCTGTCCAAGACGAAGGCTCCTTTCTCCTAAAGCTCTTGACTGATCTTAGACTGGTTAATGTGTTGTATCAGCATCACATGAATTCTTAGATATTTGCTTTTCCTGTTAATTGCATATTACAGAGTGTGTTTGCATATGCCTAGAAACATAAACATGAGCTATAGGCCTGGATAATTATAACAAAAATGGGATTGCACATAAATGCAATGCTTTAATAAACAGTATTTGTGTATTGCAGTAGCTGTAAATGAGTGTCCTAATAGCAGGATCACAAAACGAGCGCTGCTTCCTGTCTCCTTTGAGACCTGCACCATGAGTGGCCCATGCATAAAGATCAGGGCAGCTCATTCACAGCCTAATGTGGTGTATTAATTTCCCTTTATTTTGCTTAAAAAATGCCATGTGCGAGGAGAAAAGGACACAAGGCACATGCATGTGATGGCTAATGAAATGCGAATGGATGTGAGACAACAGCTGATGCTGCGATGTACCTGAAACTCTCCTCAGAAGAATGGCAATTGGCCCTTTTTTTTTTTTTTTTGCAACACAAAGTTTGATTCCCTTCGTAAGTGCGTTTCTGAGCTGAACTGCCAAGGATTTGACTGCGTTTGTGTTTGTATGCTAGTGAGCTGCTTATCTAGACAGCATACTTAAATGCCGTATTGATGAAAGTTTTATCTATTTGACCTATTATTTGTGTATTTATTAGAGTATTTATCATTAGCTTAGCAACATGCTAACACCAAAATGTAGAACATTCCAACCAGCTTATGAGGTTTTGATATGATGCTGCATTTGAGTCTCTACGTTCTAGAAACACACCCTCATGTTCTATCAGAAGGCTTTAGACTGGATACACAAATCAAACGGCACTCTCACTCTGCCCCTCCTGTTCCGTCGGTCGCCATGGTGGCGTGTCGAGCCGAAGGAGTCTGCAAACGCTGCTTTTGACAGCTGATGCTATCCAGACAAGCATGATTCACAGTATTTATATTATTTTTTTCTTGACCTGCCCTTGAGCACCATACCAGCATAACCGTTTTCTGATCACAATCTCAGGCGAGAGTGGAGGAAACGGTGGAGATTATGTAAATATACTGAGGCTTAATGAAGGATGACCGTGCCCAGTGATGTTGAGAAATGGTCCATCAGTGTCACAGTATATGGGTTATTGTGGATATTTACAACTCTAGCATGTATAGCGTCTTCCACTTTTACTAGACTGTACTGTTGAGACCTCAGTGTCACACAGTATACATTATCAAAGTTATTTATTTTGTCTTTTGTGGGTACTCTCCACTTCTCTTTAATTACTGTGTAAATACTGAGCTTTATTATATTATGATTGGTTTATCTATGTCTGTGTTTATCTTCCTCCTTTGCACTGCGCTGTACTGAACAATTACCACCAACCCTGTTGTGTGGCAATAAAGATTATTGATTCATGTATTGATGTGAAAATGGTTGATTGAATTTATAAATGTAAGAAATGTCTCATGTAATGGCTCTGTTTCAAAACCTACTGACCACTCTCTACAAATGCAACTTTGTGTGTTGTATAAATAGCTTTAACCAGTCTGTTTTAATTACATTTTAGCTAACTTTCCAGTACATAATTTATTTGATTCATAATCAGTGTTTCTCCTACATTGTCCACCATCTTGGATTTATTTTTGAAGGATGCATGTGATGCTATCTTAAAATATAGTCAAAAACAGGTATCTTAGGATACCCTTTAGGTAGTGTCATTTTTCTTCCTACCTTTCATTACAAGCTTTGCATCAATGCACTCCAATAAAGCCTTAAAATGTTGCCTGTGGAGTGAGCTAGAGAGATTTTGGAACGGAGTGGGTGTGTCTTTAAAATGGCAAACTAAACCAATCCCATTAGGCCAATCCCATTTGAATGGCCATGTTTACACAGCAGAAGAACCTGGTTGTTCGTCCTGTACCGTTCTGTTCATACACAGTTTGGTTATGAAAGCATTCATAATCACAATCTGCATTCTGTTAATAGTGATGTACCGAACATGATTTTACATGGCAGATTCCGATACGGTTGCTGATTTTTTTTTTTTTTCTTTCTTTAAGCAAATTTATTTGTTGTTTTTTTTGGTCTATAGGTAAACTGGTAAATTCAGGTAAACTGGCCTTAAACTAAAAAATATCTGTAGCCATTTGAAATTAGAGGCAACCACTGCATTTTAATCACGATCCAAACAAAGATGCTACACAATAATGCAATTATTGTATAATTTCAAGATTTAAAGCAAAAACAGCATACTTTAGATTTGTGAAATTATGCTACATAAGACACCACAAAACAAAAACAGCAGATGGACTGAATGAAAATGCAAATTATAACAGAAGGTGACGCTTATAGAACAGCAGTGGTTTCTTTGGGTACCGCTGTACACAAAGCAGCGCTGCACTTATAAACACTACTTTTATACGGATCTGAGGTAAGAGGGAAAGAAAATTTGGTCACACTTCAGATTTTATTTTATTTTTTTCCCCAATATTTAAATCATCGTGAACATTGAGCTTGCTGTGCCTGGTATGAGGCTTTTTTTTTTGCTCTGCTGGTGCGTCTCTGTTCTCTTCTTTGCTTTCGTCTTCAGCGTGTCCCGCCTCTGGCCTGTGTTAAAGGGTTAGTTCAGAACACAAATGAAGATATTTTTGATGAAATCCGAGAGCTCTCTGACCCC